>CM042010.1:119671261-120251261 GCA_023525715.1 Cichorium intybus
CATCTTATTTGCTAACATTGACAAACTATTTACAAGATGAGATAATATGTTATGTTTGGTGGGGTGGTCATATATTATGGAGTAACAAGCTGACATGAGAAGAACACAATAAAGTGTATCTTACACATGATCTTCTTGTTAATTATTTGTTTATATACTAATAGGGCATGTGATATTCAATAGTTGTAAAGATATAAACTAGCATGTGATATTTAATAGTTGTAAAGATATAAACTATATCATCATTAATCAGTATAAAAAATTCAGAGCACCATAGAATACAAACCACAACCCAACAATGCTGATTCGATTTATTTTTGCGCCATAATTAATCATCCAACAATGAAACAAAATGTCTTTAAAAATAGATTTTTATTTCTTTTGCAATCTACTTGTATTTTTGAAAATTTGTTTTTCAAATGTAAAAAGACACGTTTCAATTGGAGACCATAAATATGAATAAAACTGTTGAGAGAAACATAGAATGTACTGGTATTGAATGAAAGAAGTGAGTATCGATAGTCATTTCATAACAACCTATATATAAAACATAAACAAACCAAAACACCTTTATGATCTCAAAGACCGGCTTTTACAGAACTGAGATTTCATAAGCCGAAATAAAGCCCTTTAGAGGTAGAATTAGGAGTAGAAGCCATGCATTTAGCCCGATTGCTATTCACCCTTTTTAGCACTAGACTGACATTCTCATTTCGCTTGTTCAGTTCAACGAAAGACGGTAATAATCAAGCACAGTTTAGACGATGATGTTGTGTTGGAGGACCTTAAAACGACGTTAATGGTGAAAAGGAAAATCCGCAAATGTTATAAAAGCCAAATGTAAGTTTTATATAATTTTACTAATGTAATTTTTATTTAATTTTAGTGTAATTTTTATTTTAAAATAATTAAAAGATAAAAATTACATGGCGATACAAAATGATAAAAAGTATCATAGATAAATGATGGAAAAATGCTAATAATGTATGCTAAAGTCACAAATCTTTATTTTTCCTTTAATGCATGACTTTATTCAGGGGCCGGTCCAAACTTTTTTGGAGCCCGAGATGAGAGGAGAAACAAAGGCCCCTAAATTTTTTTAGCAAAATGAATTATAAAAAAATATTTTCTAGCGTTTTTCATAATGATAGTTTTAAAAATATATATAACTATAACAATTACAAGTAGTCGTTTTTTAATAATTTGGTGTTTTCCTTCAATATTTGGAACTATTGTCATAACATTGATCCCTTATATAATTCATATTAAGATGTAACAATTTCAGTACATCTAGTAATTCATTAAAAATTCTTATCTCCGAAGTACCATTTGCTTAAAAAATTATAAAAATATTTAACAACTTGTATTTGTTAGATGACAAATATATACATATATATTATATTGGACATATAATTTTGGTTTAATGTCACTAAAACCCAACCAAATATTATTTTTGGTTTTAAAAGGTTCCTAAACTATATTTTTTGATTTTAAGTGTATAAACTTGCAAACGACCTGTTACTAAAGGGTACGGTGCTGGTTAGAAGGTAAATCCCTACAAAACATTACATGGCGTGGCCTGTTTTATGTCCACATAAATTCTACATGTATGCTAATGTGGCATTGCTTTGAATTAAGCAACTCCCTCACGAGTCACGTCTACACCCTTTCTCCTTCTTCTCCATTTTCATTGGACGTGGCATTTGGTCTATCATTGCGGAATTTGTATTTTCAATTAAAAATATTGGAAATTATGAAGAAAATGGTTCTTTTACTCTTGACGTGAAAGAGAAGTAAGGTTAGACTTGGGAAAGACACCACATTTTTCCTCCATCTCAAGAACCTCCCATTTGTCTCATTCCACCATGGATCCATTTTAAAATCTTACAAATTTCTAGAAAAACTGCATCAATACGCCATGGATCTACATCCAAATGAGCTTCCACTCCTAGCTACATCAGATATCCTCAAAGAATCAATCGCCATCCCCAACAATCTCATCAATCCTTTTACCTCTTTGCGTTCTCCTTCTTTTCCACCATCGTTGTCATCTTCACCGTTGCGTCCTCATACACCTCCAAACTGGTCTCTTTCTACTTCATAATGTTGATGATCCCATCCGGTATTCGATGTTTCAAGAAGCTAGTTTTTCCTGGCCAATTCTGGCAAGTTTAGGGTGGCTAGTTTTTGAGTAAGAATGTGTTTGAACAAACCTGCCAACAATTGATCGTTGTTTAAGTCTCTAGTAACTTGACGAGCTAGATAACATGCCAAACAAGGGATTGTTTCTTTGAGTTATCTAATTCTTGTCGAAAGACCAAAAAACTCCTAGCAAGTGGTTTTCCGAAATCACAAACGATCACGAGTTTCTTTTTCACAGGTTGGGTGAATAGAAAAAACACGGTCACGAAAGGTGGGATTTGGATGGACACCACCATGAGCAAACCTCTGTCCACCAGGTTATGCAACTTAGTTGACTTTGTTAATTGTTTAATGTGAAGCAATAATTTAAAAAAAAATTGCTTATTTATAGGATCAAGAACTACACCATCAACATATGTGTTACTCTTGAGAACTACACCATCAACATTAAAAATCGAGAAATTGTATTGGTTCTTAATTTTTGTTCCTAACTTTATTCCTAACCATTTGAAATGATGACAAGTTGATTAAAATATTATTAATTTTATTAAACTTTACACTTGTCATCTTTTCAAATGGTTAGGTATAAAGTTAGGAACAAAAATTAGGAACCAATACAATTTCTCTTAAAAATCAGCTCAACACTCGCCCTTTGCCTATGGGCATAATCTTTAGACCTATAATGACAAGACCTCACATCAACAAAGTTCACATCAACGGTTTTAATTCCCTTGGTTACAAGACGATGAGGGATTTTGAACGGAGTGGTTCTCATTCCCTTGGGTACAAGTAGATGATCTTAAAAGCAGTCTTGAAATTCCACGATAATTTAGAACATAGAGTACACGTGGAAAAGTACATATCAGTAAAAACTTGACCTTTTGAAGGTCAAAGTACATGTCAGCAAAAACTACCGGAAGACTGCTTCAATATTTAGAAAAGGGTTTAAATGACATAGATTTCTTGACTCTAATGGTCCAAAATGCACAAAAAATAGTAAAGAGACCATTTAAATCCAAAATCAAAATCACATTGGGTTTTGGTGAAATTAACCCTATAATTTTTGGCCCCCCCTAAGACGATGGACCCTGGACGATCGTCCGTGTTGACCACCGTTAGGTACGGGTCTGACTTTATTTTTTCTCAACTTTGATGTCCACATTTAGTTTGCATCTAATTCTAACTAGTGATTTGGTTCCTTTCTCTCATTGTCACTTCTAATGCACATTATTTGATTTAGATTTGTGAACCTATTTTTCATTTTATCTGCTTGTCACTTTTAGTTCGCGTTTAATTGTAATTTACGATTTGTAATTTTGTCTTTAGTCTTCTTTTATTTTACTTCCAATTTGCTTCAGATTTTTATAAATGTTTGTGTCTTTCGTTTTTTAATAGACTTTAATTCACTATGATTTTTCATGACTTTGTTTATAGTCTTCCTTGACTTTCACTTTTTGTTCACGTTTGTTACTAATATTTTGTATGCCTTTGGTTACTGATTTTATTAGGAATATACGATTTTTGATTTTTGTTGCAAAAAATATTCTTTTACTACGAAAAAGTATATTGTTATACATACTAATATACCTCATGTTATTGATCTTTTCAACCATTCAAACATAATAACATCTTTATGAATCAGTATCTAACAAGTTTCGTAAGACTACTAATATGACCTAAAAGTTTCATTAAAATTTAAAATCAGACTTCAGTGCTAACAAAATAAGAAAGCATTAGATTTCTTCATTACAAAGAGAGATCAATAATGATTCATGTTCTATATCCTTTTATTTTATATATTTATAAGAATAAAAAATAATTTATTGCTAATAAAATAAGAAATGCATTAGTTTTCTTCATTACAAAGAGAGATCAATAATAATACATGATTCATATTCTTTTATTTATATATTTATAAGAATAAAAAATAATTTATTGCTAATAAAATAAGAAATGCATTGGTTTTCTTCATTACAAAGAGAAATCAATAATGATACATGCATGTTTTATATCCTTTTATTTTATATATATAAAGAATAAAAAATAATTTATTGTGTTTTATATTTAATTAAAAAAGTTTGTATTTTCTAATCTTAAAATAATAGAAACCGATTATAAATAATAATATTTTATGATGAAAAATAAACTGAACTTTATTATTAATAAAATGATAAAAATTACTTTGGTTAAGTTGGTATATATAGACAAAGATTTTAGGTTTGTTACATTAAAAGATTGAATTAGGTTAGGTCGTCAACTAACACAGCAATCGTTGATTTACACATGATTTATCTATCACTGTACTACTTCGTGCGGAGTATAATTGTTGGATCTAGTGTTTAAAAAAAATACTTATTGTAATGCTAATCTATGCTCTATGCAGTAGTAGCATGCTATAACGTTTAACGACATGAACCGCTACTTTGAAGTGTTTAGCAGCGAGTTTTAGTGGTGACATTATTGCCGCCGAGAAAGAGCGTTATTGGCCGTAATTTTCCGCTATTTTATGCCGCTATAGTGTCGCTACAACCGTTATGTTGACATAAGAACCATTTTTCGGAATTTCTAAAAAAGAATGACTTGTTGATTGTGAATGTATATTGAGGTTATTGTTTTTTATATATTTCTTATTATGGGATATGATTCTTATTATGAAATGTCATTATGATTAAAAAAATCCAAGTGTTATAAACGACTACAGTAGTATAAATATTAATTCTATATAATATATAATACCTCTATACCAACGTTAAAACCACTATTTTAAATGGCGACCGATGACCGTTATATCATTTTGAACCACGATAACTGCCTAGCTGCTGATTATATGTGAACCTATGATGACATATATGATGACAATAAATAATTTATATCTATAAGTGATATATTTATAATTTACCGATGAGCATAAATAATTAACTAATTGATTATATAATAGGGGTAATTTCATATATATCCTAATTAAACCACAAAATATTATATTTACCCAATAAAATTTTTAAATATCACAAATACCCATTATAAACTTATGATATATCTAATTTACCCAAACTCTATTTTTAATAACATTTTTTATATATTATAATTATTTCTTATATTATAAAATCATCAAAATTGAGAAAATAAAGCAAAAAGACGATATTGCCCATATTTATATCAGTATGTAATCACCATTCCCGTCTCCAATCAACCATTACCGTCTCTAATAGCAGGGCTCTTCACCGTCTGTTCAATCGCAGGATCTTCACCGGCGGTAAGTCGTCGGCGGCGGTAAGCTCTGTCGTCGTCGGCGGTAACCTCCGTCCGCCTCCTTCTTCCCCTCTCGAAGTCTCGCCGTCTCACTTCCCTCAATCAAATCCATGATCACGTAACCACATTTGCTTAATTTGAAATCGTGATTTGTATCTCGGTCGCCATGTGCTTCACCAACGGAACCTTCCTTCTTTCAATTGATTCCATAAGCAGCTGCTGATTGCAATTATGCAGCTGTTGATTGTGATTACGTATCCACCATGTTGCCGGCTACCCTAATTCCAAAGAAATCGATAATTTAATTGGTCAAGTTAATTGTTGTTAACTTCGTTCTGATTTCAGTGATGTTCTTTCTGATTTCGTTGGTCAAGTTAATTGATTGGTTTCAGTGATGTTATTTCTGATTACATTGGTCAAGTTAATTGTTTTTAAATTCGTTCCCCTCACATTTATGGTGTCATTTGTATAAAGAAATACATGACTTCAGTGATATTGAACTGGATGTATTACAAATTGAATTCATTGAACTGCAGGTCTGCACTTATAGGATGTTTCTAGACAGGTTACACCATTAACATGGCTTGAAGCTTGGCTTGATAATGTGATGGCAAGTGTACCTGAGTTAACCATTTGTTACCATCAAAATGGGGTTGTTCAAGGATATGAGTTTCTAAAAACAGATGATATTTTTCTTTCCAAGGGTTTATCTGAAGACGGGACTCCTGCTTTTCTCCTCATAACAGGGCAAGGTGTGCAAGGTTCTTGAAGAAATGTCTTGATTTTCTTGATCAGCCAGATCAACTGGTATCCTACCTACCCTGTGGCAACACTTTTGTTAAATATGTGTGGTTGGTAATCTTCATATATAGTATTAATCAATCTAATTACTACTAGCATTTTGACAAACAGGTTGTACGCGCATTTGCTCACTACAAAATTGTTCCATTTGTGAAAGGTTATAACAACTGTAGAAGGGATCAACAAATGGAACAATTAGGCATCCCAACTTTGGTTTTCTCCACAAAGTACAATGTTCTTACGGTTAGCAAAGTCCAGAAACGAGTGCAACTTCATGGGCTCGAACTCAAATACATAAGTTGGTTGCTATGTCAAGGAAGTTGGTTGATATCTTAAGAAACTTGAATGCTATTTCAGGATTCCTTTTGTTGCTTTTAGGCGTGGTGCTGTTTTCAAGTTCTGATTTTGCTCATCTAGTATCTAAATTGTATAGCTTTAGGTTTAGGTATTATATTCCTATATTTTGTACTGTTTGTAAATATAGCTCCCCGCTGATTAATGAAAAGCATGAGTATTTTGAATAAATTATTTCATGTCTCCTTATAACAACTTTTTATATTGTTTGAAATCATAAACGCATTATAAACCCAAGCTACTATGGATTTCTCATTATCTCTTGGTACAAACGACCAAAAAAATTTGTAACTAATAATTGATCATCAAATAATTCGATCATGTGAAACATGTAATCCATTCACCGAACCCTAACTAAGAACATTTGTAAATAAAAGTACGAAAATAGTCAAAATGACCAACTACTATAATGACTTTTTTTGTCACATAGACCCAGCAATTCCAAAGCTTCCATGAGATTTTATATTCTTGCCACGTCTCCTAAAATAAATAAAAATATAAAAATATTGTTGGCATTGTGTAGGTATTGATGTATCTTTATGATTAAAATATCGAAAGGGAAACTAGACTAAACTTTTAGACGTGGATGTTTCACTTGGATCCAAACCTTGAGGTGCGAGAATCTTGCATGTCTTTTCACAGTGTCCGTACTCACCACACCGCGGATACTTGTGTCTTCTTTTCGACTCATCCGATGCTTTAATTCTATTTTTCTTGGGTCGTCCAGGCGGGCGTTTAATAATAGACGGATATATTTTTTCCCCGTCTTTTTTCATCTATTGATCCTCTCCGAGCATAGGAGCAATTTCAAAAGCATATACATTTTTAAATTTTTCTATAGTGTAACACGAATCAACATACTTTTCCCAATTACCAACCCTTGTAAAAGCAATAAAAGCTGCTGCATGTACACACGGAAGAGTCTTCCCAATTTCGACTATGCTTCCTTGGTTTCTGTTTAGCATTTCTTCTCTAAATACATCCATGTTCATGAAAGAGTCTTCCCACTTACCATACATATCAGTATATGCTTGTTCTTTCCCTCTAAAAACTTTTAGCTATGGTACATCAACATTGTAAGTTTTCATAATCCACTTTCTAAGCTCCATAGGAGAGATATCCCCATTAGATTTTCACTTATCAGTGACTATACTTGCAATCCATCCTTGTGTGGCACGCTTATTACCACCTTTGTTGCTTCTGGTACAAGTATGCCCTTCTATAGTTTTCCTAACCTGTAAAATAATTATATAATTTTTAATAGAAAGCATGTTAAATATAACTTAGGTATACACTTACTTCAAAGGTAATCCCATCTTGCATGATAGAAGCATAAATTCTCCACTCACAATATTTTTTTTCACACCTTGCTGTGAAGCGTGTCGGGTCACTTTTCTAAATGAAGCAGTAAAACTCATTTGTGATTACATAATGATTCAAAGATCTCCTAAATTCAACCACGTTTCAAACTTTGTGCCCACTTTCATGCTTAGACAATTCTTACTAAATGAGTAAGCTTCATCAGCATCATCATCCACTGGCTCATCTTCATTATCAGAACTAAGACGACTATAATAACTTTCTTCACTGGGACAATAGTCTGAATCATCATGTGGTTCATCATTGTTGTCATATAAATAGTTACTCATGCTATGATTATTTGAGTGGAGGTTATTCTTTGTTGTCACATAAATGGTTACTTCTTTCTCATCTTCATACATGTTAATCATATGCAGGAATTTTTCATCAGAATCAAGCTCAATAAATGATTGGGCTGATACATACTTGTCTACATAGGAAATGGAAAAATCTGGATTGTTCTTTGATGAATAACGTTTTATGATTTCTTCATTTAGTTGACTAAAGTTGTATGACCATGTGTCTATGTAGATGCATTTTTGAAATCCAAAGCAATATATTTTCCTACAAGTGTTTTTTCCAGACGAAAGAAACCTCTGTATTTCAATTTTAACTTGTACTTGCATGAGGGTACACTAGCAGAAACATAGTCGATTATTGGAGACTCGACTATGTTCTCCCATACCGGTCTCGAGGTGTCATCATGAGTATTGTCTAGAGTACCTTCCATCTATAAAACAAGTTTCAATAATTTGTGAAAATCAACATAATTATCAAACATGATATAACATAATAAGTGAAAACTTGGTCTCAATGTGATTGTGTAGTTATTAAAAGCATGTATACAAAATAGGTCGCCATAATGGAAGGACTTAGATACTTGACAATCAACCAATTAATAACAAGAAGCTGACCAAACAATCACAGCAATTACATATTAATCACAGAAGTCGACATAATAATAAGTGAAAACTTGATCTCAATGTGATTGTGTAGTTATCAAAAGTAGGTATACAAAATAGGTCGCCATAATGGAAGGACTTAGAGACTCGACTATCAACCAATTAATAACAAGAAGTAGACCAAACAATCACAGGGAATTACAGACTTAATCACAGAAGTCGACCAAACTTGGGAAAGAAATCTTAATCAACCAATTAATGAGAAGAATTCAATCAAGAAACCATTGAGTAATCATAACTATTACAGACTTGGGAAAGCAATTACAGCAATTTGAGAATTGATCGACCAAGCAATTACAGAATATGGCAACTATACTGGGATGATCGACCAAGCAATCACAAGAACATACCCGATGAAAATTGTCGACAATAGCTGCAATGACTGAGTTGGAGACGACAAAGGATTGAGAACGAACATGGGAACAAGACAATGGCGTAGGTTCGGGAGTGCTCGATTAGTGTTGTTTTATAATTAAAATGGTTTTAATTAACAAAAATTATTATAAAATCAGATATAAATTATTAAAAATAGAGTTTGGGAAAATTAGATATATCATAAGTTTATAATGGGTATTTGTGATATTAAAATTTTTATTGGGTAAATATGATATTTGGTGGTTTAATTAGGGTATATATGAAATTACCCCTATATAATATATACTAAATAAAGCAAAATAAAGAAAACGGTTATTTATTATGGAAAAGATTAATTAATAAAAGAAATTATTAAAAGATGTGGCTTCTTAATTTAATGGCCTGGAAATCTTTCCTAAAAGCTCACCAATTAGAGCAAATATTCACGAAAGATAATTAGGTTTATGGTAACATAGTTCACTCTCAAACCCTAAATGCCTCTTCTTTTCTCTTTTACCTCTTTTCATCGTCCCTTCTCCGTCTCATCTATTCATTGACTAGCTCATGAACAAGGAAGAATGGAGTTTTTTTTTTGTTGGAGTCTAACAGCTTTTCTTGTTGCTCTTTGCGGATATCAATATAGAAATATCTAACTTGATCTTTAGTTTTTACATCAAACGATCTCTAATCCAATCGAGGTAAAAGTCCTAAACACCATATAGATCTATTTTTGGTTAATCAAGTTGAACTATTTTGATACTTATATTTGGAATTAAACTTTAAACTGAATTTTTTGCTACGTTAAAATGTTTTCCTAAAACTATTTTCTTATACAACCTTAGAATTCCCAGCAATTGTACTAGAGTCTCTATTAGACATCTTTATCGCCTTGAATATTTTTTCTTTTACTTACCCCATCTATTTCTTGGCGTGGAAAAAAGTAAACGAAAATTTTAAATCTTTGATGATGTTTAACTTTTAATGATTTGTTTTATACGTATCAAGTATTAGCTTTTATAAAATTTATATGCATGGAGTTCATAAAGAAACCATTATTATTGTTAGTGTGTTGCGTTTGCCGGTTGGACTTTTGGTTGATTATGTAGTTGTTATTTCATTTTACTGTAACGAGTGTTGGGAAGAAGCACTTTGACAAACACACAGAAACAACATTATCTAGGCTAATAGGGCAACGAGAAGAATAAGAAAGTTCACAAATATATGTGGTTCCCTTGATTTTGACAAATCAATATACATCCACTAAAGAACTAGAGAAATTTTATTGATAATAAATGTTATATAAATTTTGTATCTACCGAACTCTATTATTTATAACTCACCGCAATCTACACATATCTAGGATTACCATAAATGAGATGTATTTATCGGGGGAGTTGACCTAATACGAATGGGTTGGACCTATACACCATAATCAGATTTTGATGACCTCAAAATCAATTCCAGACTTTTTCCATAAGTAAACTAGGTTAACTCTCTTCTGAAACGATCCGAAACAATGTCTTGCTTTTTGAGTGAGGACAACGCTTCAGTACTACCTGCCAATACCGCACTTCGGCCAAAACATTCTGCTAACTTCGCTTCTACCTATGTCGCCCCCTTCAAAATATACCTATCCACTATTGGACTTAGCAATTCATACTGAAATGTAGACTAGGCCATAAGAGAAGTCTATGTTTTGCCCTTTTAATCTTACCCATTAGACTCAACATCTGAACAATCTCTCACTTGTAGGCTAATGAACTCTGACTCTTATACCATCTGTGTAACCCAAGCATTTTCTCTCTCTATTTCTCGATTTTGCCTTAGTTCTGCGGAAGGCCGTTTGAAGCCATACCCACTTTAACTTTCCACCAAAACCACCTTGGTGAACACACACATAGTTTATTAATATGAAAGATGGGGTGCTACACACTATATATATATATATATATATATATATATATATATATATATATATATATATATATATATATATATATATATATATATATATATATATATATACACACACACACACATACACACACATGTAGTGTGTAATGGCTCTTTGGGCATCTATTTACATGGTACATCTTACTTTTTTAATTTATACTACAATTTGTTAGCATTATTTTTTGTTTGTGTGACTGGTTGATTTTTGAGTAAGTTTCATTTTTAGTCCTTGAGTATAACTAACTTTTGCAGTTTGATAAACTAAGCACGCCATCAATCAATATAGATAACTTGGTTACTATTCAATATGCTATTTCGAGGTCAAAATGAATTTTATAACTTCAATTTGGTAAGTAACAAAGTGGTGATGCCATAATCGGTAAACAATGTAAATATGTTGCAATTAACGGTAAAAAAAATATAAATATGTTACTTCTATGGATAAAACATAAACTAGGTTGCATATACTAGTATCAACCAAATTCCTTATATCAAGATTTGTTTCACTTTTGATCCTTATTTCGATATTGTATTCTCGAACTGTATTTGATTTTTTTTACTATTTATTTATTTTTTGTTTTTCAAGAGGTAGACCATCAACTAAGCACACCATCAATCAGTAAAAGTTACTTGCTTACTATTCAATATGCTATTTCTAGGTTAGAGAAATTTTAACTTCAATTTGGTAAATAACAAAGTAAGGATAAAGCAATATCATAACTCCCTCTACATGTGGTTCAACATAAAAGGTCAAAGTTTCTACATAAAGCAATAAACCATGAACTGGCCCACACTACACTGCTCCACAATCCCCATGTGACTTAATGTCTTAATCTAAATGTCTCCTGGTCGATTTTATGTTAATATCTACTTATGAATCTCATGATCAACCTTGACTTTTCCTCACTGTGAAAAAGAGGAGTATGATTTGGGCATAGTTTGGGACAACAACATATATGTTTTTGGCTAAACATAAAATGGTTCCGCTGGTATGCTCCTCAAGAGATATGTTAGATCATATCATGCTATCACACATAAAAAAACTATCTTTTTATTTTCTTAATACACTACATGGATAAATTTTTTATTTAGAAACAAAACATCAAAGAATATTTTCTCAATTATGTTATTGCATTGTGTGGTAATACCTTAAGCTGATACATGTGGCTTAACAAGGACTAACATGTACATTATTTTTAATATAATACACTATAGATATATAACCATAAAGGAAATGTTATAATATATAAAAAAATATTTTCTTAATTTTCCAAAATCAAATCCTTGTGAAAACAGATTTCCTGTACTCTACTCCTTTAATTTCATTTCCTCTATGATTAATCATATCTTCCCCTGCCAGAATGATGAGACTCCAGTACTACGCCTTCATCTTTTCCCGAAATTATGCGCCTTCTCCAAGCTTCTTCCCACCACAAGTCTGCAAAATGTATGCTCATGTGTTGATTTTGCTTTCTAATATTTACCGTGTAATTCTAGTTATGTATATTGCAACATAAAAGACTCTTCTTTGAGTCCGATTTCTCTTCATTATCGTTTACTAAAAGTACGGTGTTTTTCTTCATCTGTATTCACAATATTCTTCCTTGTTTTTTTGAATTAGTCATATTTATTCTTTATATATGTCAAAACTTTTGTTATTATGTGTCTTACTTTAATTTTTTTTTCAAAGACAATATTGTATTTCTATATTTTTATTTGTAGAGAAATTTAATTTTAAAAAGAATCTACCCAATTATTAAATTGTACTTTCCGTTCTACTATCAATGATTATAAATCGGATTAAAAATAATGATTGATCAACGATTCATCCTTTAAGTGCATTTGTCTCTTTCTATTTTTTCTCTTTCTTCTTAAAGATTAAAACGTCAAAAAAATACGTGATAGAATAAATGACAACATAATGTCATTTATTTTTTTATTAGAACATCCAACTTTTGTTGTAACGCGGGTAATGATAGTAGGATGCTATAGTGAACAAAACAATGAAAGCACTTGCTAATTTCTATAATAAAGGTGGTATTCTATTAACACCATTTACTTAATATTTGTACTCCATAAAAAACATAATTTTTTCAAGATTTGTTAGGATGTATAGTATTGTACTTTGTATTCCAGGAAAATGGTTGTGTATGGTTATACTTCTGTGTTTGTGCACAGATGTGTGTATGTTTGAATTGTTGTGTTTGTGTGGTTGTATGCGATTGTATCTTCATGGACCAGAATGTATGTGTGTATGTGTAAATGGCTACATATGTAAGGATGTGTATAGTTGTGTCTATGTGAGTATTCTGATTATAGAAATTTTCTTGTATTATAGGAAAGATGTCTTCAATAGAACTTCCTCAAAAAGTTGATTGTGATTATAAAAATAAAAATTTAATAGCAACATACTTTGTTAGCCTAAATAAACATGTAATAATGGATATTTTCCTGGATAAATTCTTCTATATATACTCTGAATGGATGGTCAGCAAATACCAACTATTTAACATGTACTCTTTCCTAAAAAAACTTCATACTTTCATTGATTTGATAAATTCATACTTGCATTGACATCGACATTCACACCAACATCATCTACCCCTCTACAGGTTGGTATCGTATAAGCCCAATTGTCTACCCTTACATCCAGAATGGCGTTCACACCAACATCATTGTCTACCTCTACATCCAGAACGGCATTCACAACACATCGTCTACCCATTTACATTTTAGTACTTTAGCAGCCCCATTAACTACCCCTTCATTCATACCAACCACATGGTCTACCCATCATCTACAACAACATCATCTATCCCATCGTCCACACCCACAACATCACCACCGGTTGCTAGTGAACAACATGGTACATGACTAGATAGACATATGAAGATTGAAGTTTGGGCAATGGGGTAAGTTATAATACTATTTCTTTTTCATATATCTTTTAAAGCATGTTTAGATTCATAATTGTTATATACATTAAACATTTTTGTTTTGTAGGTTATTACCTTCAGGTCAATGTTTATCCATAATTCATTCATCATTCCTAGATAAAGTAGACTTAAAAGGACATGACTGGACAATGTTAAGTGAAGATACAAATAATGGGTTTTATGCAAACAATGAGCTTAAATCTTAAGTTCACATGCACCCTAATAAATGATCTATGTTTTCTCAGTTGAATCTATAACTAAGAACATAAGGTATATAATTAATCAAAATTATATTCTAAAACAGTTTAGAATTTCATACCTTTAAAGCTTTGGAAGCAAGCACCAAAAGTGTCGTGCCTCTAGTGGCTCACACCAGAACCAAGCAAGAAAGAAACAAGAGAGGAGTTTGAGGAGAACTCCTTAATTTCGTGAATAATGGGGTGGTGTAACGCCAAGACACTCTTTTTATGTAATAATAATAAAAAGGGTAAAAAGGTCATTTTACCTTGGAAGGGTAAATTGGTCTTTTGGACAGAAAAGAATTTAGTGTGAAATAATATTTTGAGTTTTGGACTTAAAATGTTATAAAAACTGATTTTTGGTCATTTCACCACAAAAGGGTAATTTGGTCATTTGACCATGTGAAGGACCAAATATGAAAAATATTGTTGTTTGTGGCAAATGTATAAAGAATGAAAGTTTTATTGTAATAAAACTTGATTTTGTGGCCAAAGTTCAAGAAAATGAACTTAGGGACCAAATTTGTAAATTTTGGAAGTATAAATAGAAGAGTTGACTCTCTTCTTTGGCTGACCATTTGTGCAGCAACGGGAAGGATTTTGGTGAGCAAATTCTGCAGAGATCATGAGGCTTGAAGCAGGAAAATCGAAATCATGAATTGGAATTGAAGTTTCCAAGCAATCAAGGTTAGTAAACTTGATTTTTGACCAAGTTCTTGATGGTGTTCTTGAAGGGTTTTATAGAAACAGAAATTTGTAAATTTCAGTTATGTTTATGTGGTTTAAATGGTTTAATACTTCCAGTAAGTCATGCTAAAAGGACTTAATGCAAGAAAATGGAAGTAGGTTGCTATTTGTGATGAATTTGAAGTTTTGGGGTCTTGGAACTAAGAACCCTAATTCCTCATTTTGATTGATTGAGTTGTTTGTAATGGTTGAAAACCTTGTTTTAATGTAAGGTTTTAGCCTAGGAATAAACCCCAACCGATTAAGTCGAGCAATAAGTGCTTAAAATGGAAAAATGGAAAATTCTAGCACAAAATCGGAGTTTCTGCACACTGCCCAGCGCTCGCGACTCGAGCAGGGTGTCCCTCGCGACTCGAAGAGCCCCCTTTGCGACTCGAGCAAGGTGCTGGTCGCGACTCGAGGCCTGGGCAGAAATCAATTTGTTTTCTGTGAATTTTCCAAGTTTGATTCTTGTGCTAGGCTTATCCGATTGACCTGAAATTTTAAACATAGGTCCAATATGTTGTAAAACTTCATGGAAAATTATCGGAATACGAATACGACCTCCCGAAAGTACTGTAGTAGAATACGCGTATTTCGGGAAGTGTATTAAATTTTATATAACGATGGTTATTGATTGGAAATACTTGGAAATGGTTCCCAATTGAATTGTATAGGACTCTTGTGTAGTAGAGTCAACTAAAATGGTTATTAACCTATTATAATTTGGTATAGAAATGAATATATATATATAGGTACGGGATAAATGGTTGTGGTGTACGCAAAAGCAAGAAACAACCGGGATATAAATGCAGCTAGTATCCAGGTGAGTAATCTCACTGATATCATATGTGATATATGATGATTGAATTGTTACAGGTTGAAACAGCTTCGAGGGACAAATTTTGACAGAGTATATGATTTGATATACGACAAGACCAGATAAGCCGTGAGTCTGTTATAGACAAGAACGGAACTGTGAGTCAATATATCTATGTAAACTGTTATATAGACAACAGCGGGCTAACCCGTGAGTCTAGGCAACAGCGGGCTAACCCGTGAGCCACAGTTTATTCTGATGAGTTAAATTATATAGACAACAGCGGGCTAACCCGTGAGTCTAGGCAACAGCGGGCTAACCCGTGAGCCATAATTTATTTTGATGAGTCAAATTTATATAGACAACAGCGGGCTAACCCGTGAGCCAAGGCAACAGCGGGCTAACCCGTGAGCCATATTTGATTTTGATACAAGCTATTAATAGATGGTGCGGCCACTTGTGGCTATGATATTGGATGCTATATCCAACTGGTGCGGCCTATACGGCTATGATATTATTACAGGTACATGGTGCGGTCTTTTGGCTATGATATCGGGTCATTGAACCCAGCTGGTGCGGCCTGCGGGCTATGATTTATATATTGATATTGTTTTGATGTAGCTGATATAGCTATGACACAGGGTGCGGCTTAAATAGCCATGAAATACTGTACGGTCCATTGTGACTAAGAAACATGGGACAGAAATGGTTAGATATGATTATTGTGCAAATAACTGACGTGACTTGATAATTTCAGGTTATCATGAATCAGCCTGTAAGGCTACAAACTAGGATGTGAAATCCTAAGAAATATATGGTCAGCCAGTAAGGCTAGGAGTTTGGATCCGATATCCAAATAGATATATGAATGTATTTTTATACGTATTATTTGCAGATACGATTACTCACTGAGCTTTATAGCTCACGATATTTGTTATTGTCCCTGCAGGTTAGTACGATACTGATAAGGGACAAGATAGAGTCCGTGACTTTGAAGTAGGACTCATAGATGCTGTCAGTAGCAGCCCGGCTTCAAAGGAGACTACGGTATTTTATAATCTCCTTGATACGCTTGTACCCGTTTTTATTAAAATATACCCCTCTGTTTACGGTTTTAAGTACTGAAACCTTTGTTAAAAATAAAAAAAATTTCAGGGGTGTTTTTGTTTTAAAAGCCGGGTGTTACAAGTTGGTATCAGAGCCGTGTTTAAGTGAACTAGGTGTCTATAGAGTAGATTCCTAGACTTAAACCCTGAGATAATAGTCATGATGCATAGTTAGGTGTATATAGTTGTTATTATACATATATAACCTAACTATTGCTGACTTCTGACGTATAAGAAGTATGAACTGTGAATCTTCTTGGAAGATATTTAGGGCGCGAAGCTCTAGGAAATGGACCAGCCCTTTCGCAAGGCTCTGTAGTATGAGAGCCAAAAAGGGGACGAATAGCAGAAAATCCACACGATGAGCAATGTTAGCTGATGTGGTCAGATAAAGAAATCGGGTGCTCACCCTGACTGATGTTCAAGGTGAAAGAACAGTAGTTGAGACTACAAGGAAAGCAGAAAATATTAGTGGACGCTTCAGGAGAAGTTACCACGATTTAGGTCTAACCTTAAAGGGAAGGGACCAGAACGAAAAGAAGATATAGTATAAGAAGTGCAGGAAAAGCACTCAGAAAATTTGTAGAGTTGAGACTCTACTGCTGAATGGCTAAAAAAAATTTGTAGAAAACATGAGCATGTTGATCGAGTTTATTGTATGGGACGGAAGTGGTTCCAGCGTGGAACTATAGATCACTTCCTTATGAATTACTCACATGCTAAATGTGGAGTAATGGGTGATGAACCCAGGAAAGAAAGAAGAAATGAATGGTTAAAAAAGGACCAGTGGTACCTTAAGCATTCCAGCAGATTGTGGAAGAAGTTCATGAGGAGACTGATATGATCTCCGCTATAATTGTTATGAATATAACTTGTGTATGTTATATTTGATCCAAGAAGCTATGCTTGGGATCGATGACTTGATGTCTTGTTGGAATATTTCATCAACGATTTTAGATGAAATTGTGGAAATAGCTATAGTAGATAGCAAGAATGTTCTAGATATTGAACACCTGTAAGGTAGTCTGCCTAGGATTTACGGGACCATTTTCCCTATGAATCTGAAGCCGATGACTACTAGCAAATCTGAAGCAATTGTGCTTATGAATTGGTTAGCAATGAATTATGCTACCATGAATTGTAGAAATAAGAACAGTATGGTTCTTAAAACAGAAATGAAATGGATTAAAATCCATGGTAAATGACCGTTATTGAGAATACCGGTTATTTCTTTACTTAAACTCAGAAAAGAGTTAGTAAAAGAATGATATTGCAGTTGGCATACGTGGTATGGGCCAAGCTAAATAAAGCAGTGATAGTAATTCACTACTTTGAATAAATTCTCGGATGTTTCTTTTGAAAAGAACTTCCAAGATTTCTGCCTGATTGGCGAGAAGAGTTTATTGATAAAACTGCTTTTGGGAGCCGTTTTGGTAGACGGGCTCTGTACTGATTTGCATCTGTAAAGATGGCAGAGTTGGAAAACAAAAAGAAAACATGGTATTGTGGTCTCTTATGACTGTAGGTGTCATCAGATGGAGCCCTATCTTGTTTGAAAAGAAGAAAGACAATTTGATGCATATGTGCATTAATTATTGAGAATCTGATATTCTCAAAACTAGATCGAATATGAGGTGCGTTTGTACCAGATGTTGGAGTTGATTCACTAAGTTAAGTGATTTGTAAAATCCTCCAAGTGTAAGAATTTGGTTAAAAGAAGTTTCATATTCCCTGGGCATGTTAATAATGCCAGAGATGATAAAGTATATCCAGTGGGAAATGATGCTGATGTGATAAGACAGAAACCGCCTTGGAATCTGACTGAATTAGTAGTAGTTTCCTTGGATTGGCGGGTTAATTTAGGAGAGTTGTAAAAAAAAAAAAAAAAAAAAAAAAAAAAAAAAAAACTGCTCCTTGACAGCTGTACAGTCGACTAAGGTTGACTAATAAAAGTATAAAGTTTGAACGGGTAGAAAGACCACAGGTATATTGTAAAGGTTTGGAATAAACCTTGTGTGAAACTCTGACGTTAACGCTGATGCTAAGCGGAAAAGATAAATTGGATTATGGAAATGCATGCAGATTTGACTGTAGATACATGATATTGCGGTAGCAATTGTGACTTTGGCATAGAAGCTTTGGAAACACTATCTATATGGTGTAAAGCTTATTGTTGATAATGATCATACAAGTTTGAAGTACTTAATTGATCAAAAGAAGTTAAATATGAGATAGCAAAGGCAGATGAGTTACTAAAAGATTTTGGTTATGAAATCTTGTACCATCTCGGAAAGACGAATGTGATTATAGATGCCTCGAATTGAAAAGAGTATCTTTTGAAAGATGCAACCTCATATGTGAGTGTGGCGAATTGATTACCTGAGTTGATTCGGGTAGCACAGAAAGAAGTGTGCAAGTCTGAAAACGTGAAAAGTGAATGAATGATTAGCTATTGAAAGAAGCTAGTTAGAAACTCACGACGATTGAAAACCCTTGGGGTTGTGTATGTGAGTTCCAAAGCAAAGTGAAATATGAAATTTACCCTTAAAAGATGTATATTTGGGTAGATATGCAGAATGCCCGGGGCAATACCAAACTGTGTAGGGTGATATAACCTATGTATTGGTGGCCGGGACTAAAGAAAGACATGTGAAAAGTGTTTGACTTGTGTGTAACTACAGTCAAATCATTAGAAACATACGTAAAACTTAACCGTTGTGGGTCCCAAAGAAGAAATGGGACGAAAATATTACCGCATGGGTATGACATCATATGGGTAATTGCAGGTTGATTGATGAAGTCAGTGTAGATTTATACTGACCAAGGAAGAAATTAAGACCGAAAAGTAGTGAAAAACTACATAGAAAGAGAAATTTGTTGACGTGCGTAACAGATGTCGACTGTATCGGATCAAGATACTAGAATTATTTGCTGAATTTAGCATTAATTCCTAGAATTTATAGTTCAAAAGTACTGGTAAGTATTGTATAGGAATTGCAGAATTGATAGACGAGGCGAGAAAATAATGCAGACTCTAGAAGATGTGCTTGAAAATTGCACAGCAGACCCTGGTGAAAGATGAAAAGATCGCCTATCTTTGGTAGAAACCATAGATAATAATAGTTTTAGTACCAGCATTTAGATGACTCGTATAATGCATAGTATGGAGTATCGTGTTGCACGCTGATTTGCTAGATAGAAGTTGGGGAGAAGCCGTTGACTGGGCCCGAGATTGTACTTCAAAAAGAAGAAAATATTAGGCAAATTCGAGAAAGCTTGGAAATAAACAAAAATCGACAAAAGTAGTATGCGGATTGCCGAGTAAAAACCGTTGAAATTCCAGATGAGGGATGACGGGGTAATCAAAATATCCCTTAGAAAGACTAAAAATTTGTTTGGGACGAAAAGAAAGTCAAGTCATCATCTATTGGACTTTTCCATAGGTCCCAAAGAGTAAGAATTGGGGTGTACCAATTGAAGTTTCTTGATGAACTTCGAGATATTTGTAATGTTTTCTATGGGTCTCATAGTTCTGAGAACATAGATTGATAAATTTCAACGAATACCTCATGCTGAAATGAAGGTAGATAAGTAGTTATGGTACCCGGGACAACCGGAGGAATGATATGCAAATTGTGATCTAATCACGAGATAAGAAGACTAGTATGGTTAAGTGCTTAGGCAATACCATAGAAGTTTCCATATGACATGGGAGACCGGAATTGTAACGAGAAAGAAATACCCTCGCTTGATAGTATGATTTCGGGGACGAAATCTTTTGAAGGAGGGGAGAATTTGTAACGCCAAGACACTCTTTTTATGTAATAATAATAAAAAGGGTAAAAAGGTCATTTTGCCTTGGAAGGGTAAATTGGTCTTTTGGACAGAAAATAATTTAGTGTGAAATAATATTTTGAGTTTTGGACTTAAAATGTTATAAAAACTGATTTTTGGTCATTTCACCACAAAAGGGTAATTTGGTCATTTGACCATGTGAAGGACCAAATATGAAAAATATTGTTGTTTGTGGCAAATGTATAAAGAATGAAAGTTTTATTGTAATAAAACTTGATTTTGTGGCCAAAGTTCAAGAAAATGAACTTAAGGACCAAATTTGTAAATTTTGGAAGTATAAATAGAAGAGTTGACTCTCTTCTTTGGCTGACCATTTGTGCAGCAACGGGAAGGATTTTGGTGAGCAAATTCTGCAGAGATCATGAGGCTTGAAGCAGGAAAATCGAAATCATGAATTGGAATTGAAGTTTCCAAGCAATCAAGGTTAGTAAACTTGATTTTTAACCAAGTTCTTGATGGTGTTCTTGAAGGGTTTTATAGAAACTGAAATTTGTAAATTTCAGTTATGTTTATGTGGTTTAAATGGTTTAATACTTCCAGTAAGTCATGCTAAAAGGACTTAATGCAAGAAAATGGAAGTAGGTTGCTATTTGTGATGAATTTGAAGTTTTGGGGTCTTGGAACTAAGAACCCTAATTCCTCATTTTGATTGATTGAGTTGTTTGTAATGGTTGAAAACCTTGTTTTAATGTAAGGTTTTAGCCTAGGAATAAACCCCAACCGATTAAGTCGAGCAATAAGTGCTTAAAATGGAAAAATGGAAAATTCTAGCACAAAATCGGAGTTTCTGCACACTGCCCAGCGCTCGCGACTCGAGCAGGGTGTCCCTCGCGACTCGAAGAGCCCCCTTTGCGACTCGAGCAAGGTGCTGGTCGCGACTCGAGGCCTGGGCAGAAATCAATTTGTTTTCTGTGAATTTTCCAAGTTTGATTCTTGTGCTAGGCTTATCCGATTGACCTGAAATTTTAAACATAGGTCCAATATGTTGTAAAACTTCATGGAAAATTATCGGAATACGAATACGACCTCCCGAAAGTACTGTAGTAGAATACGCGTATTTCGGAAAGTGTATTAAATTTTATATAACGATGGTTATTGATTGGAAATACTTGGAAATGGTTCCCAATTGAATTGTATAGGACTCTTGTGTAGTAGAGTCAACTAAAATGGTTATTAACCTATTATAATTTGGTATATAAATGAATATATATATATATATATATATATATATATATATATATATATATATATATATATATATATATATAGGTACGGGATAAATGGTTGTGGTGCACGCAAAAGCAAGAAACAACCGGGATATAAATGCAGCTAGTATCCAGGTGAGTAATCTCACTGATATCATATGTGATATATGATGATTGAATTGTTACAGGTTGAAACAGCTTCGAGGGACAAATTTTGACAGAGTATATGATTTGATATACGACAAGACCAGATAAGCCGTGAGTCTGTTATAGACAAGAACGGAACTGTGAGTCAATATATCTATGTAAACTGTTATATAGACAACAGCGGGCTAACCCGTGAGTCTAGGCAACAGCGGGCTAACCCGTGAGCCACAGTTTATTCTGATGAGTTAAATTATATAGACAACAGCGGGCTAACCCGTGAGTCTAGGCAACAGCGGGCTAACCCATGAGCCATAATTTATTTTGATGAGTCAAATTTATATAGACAACAGCGGGCTAACCCGTGAGTCTAGGCAACAGCGGGCTAACCCGTGAGCCAAGGCAACAGCGGGCTAACCCGTGAGCCATATTTAATTTTGATACAAGCTATTAATAGATGGTGCGGCCACTTGTGGCTATGATATTGGATGCTATATCCAACTGGTGCGGCCTATACGACTATGATATTATTACAGATACATGGTGCGGTCTTTTGGCTATGATATCGGGTCATTGAACCCAGCTGGTGCGGCCTGCGGGCTATGATTTATATATTGATATTGTTTTGATGCAGCTGATATAGCTATGACATAGGGTGCGGCTTAAATAGCCATGAAATACTGTACGGTCCATTGTGACTAAGAAACATGGGACAGAAATGGTTAGATATGATTATTGTGCAAATAACTGACGTGACTTGATAATTTCAGGTTATCATGAATCAGCCTGTAAGGCTACAAACTAGGATGTGAAATCCTAAGAAATATATGGTCAGCCAGTAAGGCTAGGAGTTTGGATCCGATATCCAAACAGATATATGAATGTATTTTTATACGTGTTATTTGCAGATACGATTACTCACTGAGCTTTATAGCTCACGATATTTGTTATTGTCCCTGCAGGTTAGTACGATACTGATAAGGGACAAGATAGAGTCCGTGACTTTGAAGTAGGACTCATAGATGCTGTCAGTAGCAGCCCGGCTTCAAAGGAGACTACGGTATTTTATACTCTCCTTGATACGCTTGTACCCGTTTTTATTAAAATATACCCCTCTGTTTACGGTTTTAAGTACTGAAACCTTTGTTAAAAATAAAAAAAATTTCAGTGGTGTTTTTGTTTTAAAAGCCGGGTGTTACAGAGGAGTCCTCTATTTATAGCTTCCAGGTGATAAGTGATAAGGTATATAACTGCCTTATTTGGATTCCTGATATGATAAGGCTTTTATCCATTGTTCAACTATTGAACAATTACAATTCAACTCCTGCACTTTTAAATAATCCAATTAATCCCAAAATTAATTCTAAATTAATTTCTGATTAATTATTAATTAAATATTATGATTTCTAATTAATATATTATTCTCATAATATATTAATAAATCATATTTCTCTCTATCTTTAAGTTATCTTGTCCTCTGCTAGGTTTTAAGGGCAACCCAAAAGGACTATGTTGCCATCAATTAAGTATATTCCAAAATTATAGTCATGGCTTAGATACCTAATCCAACAGTCTCCCACTTGGATAAGTCTATGACTATAATTCAATATAGCTTATAAATTGACCAGCAAATTATAGCTTCTAAAAGCCGCTGTCGAACTCTGACCTAGTCAGTTCTATGTCCTAGGATAAGTGATAATATGATCCTCCATTCTTCAAGATATCATTCGGACTAGAGACATGGATTAGAATCAATCTCAGTCTGATACTATGTTTCCCGGTTCCATGATTTGTGATGATATAGCACTTCTAATTGAACACATCAATTCAGTCCTGGCTAGGCCTAGCACTATAAGTCAATCACCAAATCACTGAGGGGCCCACATATATCACTTTTCCCATTAGGGCAAAAGGAATGAATAAACTTCGAATCATATGCTTGTATCTTTTACTCAGCAAATCGTGCACAACAATACATTTTATAACATCGAGTTACCGATGCGTTTACGTATTATCAATGCACAACCGACTTATAAATTGCAAACTCATATGTCTCCGTTTCAAGATCATAAGATATTATCGTCTCAAAATTACTCGTGATATAATCCATGAAGTAATTCTCTGAGCGCGGGTTGGTCCAATGCTCAAATCTCCATTTCTAAGTACTCATGAACATTGCAGCAATTCTATTGCTATGTCTAACTCCTTAGACAATCTGCAATTCAATTCATGACAGTCTTAATTCACTACTTACTTCCAAAAGTATGAGCGATTGTGGACTTTTGAATAATCAAATTATTCGGGAAGTAAAACATGCAAAAGCAAAACATAAAGATCTGACTGACAGCTACTCTTGCTTATTACCAAGTCTCCACGAGGTAATCACCAAGTCAGATTTATCATAAATACTGTTATATGTTTCTTGGTTTCTATTAAACTTTCAATTAAGATTTATATGTCCATTTACTCAAAATAACCTTCACTCTTTCTATGTTTCTACACTGATACACATTGTTGCAGATAATCCGATCAGACACCTTTCTGATGATATCTCAATGTGTCATATTGTCTTTCTCTCTCCTGATTGTATTCCGGAAATGGTGGTGTGTAGTGTGACTTCGCATGGTTCTTGGGATCTTTAGTCCAGATGACTGCACCCTATGACGATTTCAAGGTGTTTTGATGTGCCGGTGAACCACATGTGCTCCATCAACATACCAATGAAACTCTTTAACCATGAAGTCCTTTAGCACCATATACTGATGTAAATAATTACATATTTGAAACTCCTTTCAAATTATCATTACATTCACCCCAATCATTTCTCAATGATTTCTCACGCGTGTTTAAATAATCTGTCCAGTATTCTCAGCCAGGTTGTATCCTGAATCTAACTTACTATGCTCTAAGCATCAAGTCATCAGGACAAGTTCATGACACTTGTGATCGATCCAAGAAGCTCGTTGGATCAGATCTATTCTATTCCAATCCTTTTCAGAATCTAAGGATTATTTATAATCCCTGTGTCATGACTTTCGGAGACTCTTTCCCATGCATCTTGAATCTTATCAAGATTATACTTATAATGGCTAGGTCTATACTGACGATTTCATCTATCTGATAGATGTTTATAAGTATGTGAATATCTTGTATCTCTTTTATATCATGCCAAGTCATTACACTTTGTAATGATGGAAAATTCCTTTCCTGAAGTTATGCATCTTGAATCTTATCAAGATCATACTTACATTGGCAGGGTCTATACTGATGATGCCAACTATCTGATAGATGCTTGCGACCACCTGAGTATGTTGTATCTGTTCTAGACTTTTCATAGTGAATCATCTCTTCATGCCAAGTCACTACACTTTGTAATGATAAGAGACATTTCCTAGAAATGGTATGTAACTGACATAAATTGATAGACAGATCACAACGATACTCCTACTGACTTTGACACGGTTATAGGATTCTTTTAGACTATCCTAAAATCCAAACCTTTCTGACATGATTAGTGGACTCTTTTAGGCTATTCACAAAATCCAAACATTTGGCAAATTTTGAGAATCCAAATATCCTTTCTTGCAAGGTTCCCATGAGATGAATCTCAGGGATTTGTACTTTTTTTGTTTGGATACATCGACATGCTCTAAACCCCTTTGATTGTGTCTCATATCCAACCCTTGTGTTTTTCATTTAAGGAAAGCGGTTCAGATCATCCAATCCTGCTATGACTCACGAAGTGTAGTTATAGCAGCCAATATCCCTTCAGATTTATTTAAGTTCTGTTGAGAGCGTTTCTCTCACAATCAATCATATGACTTTGAGTTTTGCTTCACTCAACTCATTCTTGCTTAGAATGTAGGTACAATTTAATCTATGTTGCCTTCTTTTGACGATTCAATTACTCCCACTGGTTCTTAGGCCAGGTGTAACATCAATCAAATTGTCACATAGATTGAGTCTCGCCCTTATGTTCTCTTATTTGGCAGCAACCGGGCTCACCAATGCTTCCAAGTAGTAGGTTTGCTTATCCATACCAACCTAGTGTTTTACCACTAATCGGTATGTCACCCAGATCATAACACCTTATGACGGTGACTAATACTACTGGTCTGCGAAGAGAAGGGTATGTCAGGTTTAACAGGAATCTGATCCCTGGTCAAGTATTAGTGGTGACTAGAGGTTCTTTCATATGGCTGATCCTTGAACTCCTTCAAGATCACTCTGCTCCCACTGTTTCCTTAGAATGTGAGTCCTTTCTAAAAGGACTCTTCTTTCAAAGGTACTTACCGGATGACCGATGAAATGACATTGCTGATCAGGTTCAGGTCAGTCATGGGGTTCGGACGAACGCTACATGACCCTGGAACCTCTATGTATAAGTGGGGTGGACCCCGCTGTACATTTCAGACGATGTCTGTGCAACCTACTTAGTGTAAGGTGTGGTCGGAATATAGTTGTGTGGTCTGACTGGTTGAATATTTAGTTTATCGAAACTTATTGGAAGTGTATCTAATACATCAAGGATCGAACTGCTTCGACCAATACTTAATCTTCTTCCCTAAGACACATTATAACCATTAATGTTCTTGGAAGAGGATGAATTGTGAAACATTTTATCAGTTTATGTTTTTCACTCTAACTATGTTGATCTTTATACTTGTTTTGAAGTCCTTGAACAGTTCAAGGTTTTAATCAATCACTTATTATGATAAGTGAAGTCACATTTGTCATACTGATTGGCAAATATTATGAAGTATAATTAATTGTGGTAGATTCGAGCAATTCACCAATGTGTCTATTGCTTATAATCTTAATGTCTTTTACATCTCCATGTAAATTTATGACTTTGTTAATTTGTTCAAGATATGCATTCATCATTTGACTCTAAGTCAATTGATTCCAAAATCCTATCCATTGGATCTTTGGGTGATACATTTCTTGCAACAATAACTTTATTAAGGACTCACTTCATCATGTGACTCCAAGTCAAATTATTCCATAGTCCTGTCCACCTGGACCTTTAGTTGAAGTGATTCTTATAAAGCTTACTTTAACAGTCATACAACACAATTTATAAATCCAACACACTTTGGATGCATCAACATTCAAGTTATTATTATTACTGCAATTAACACATTCATACAACATTTCAAGGATAATTTAAACAAACATGTTTTAGAAGAAAATAACATTTTATTAAATCAAAATATCCTCGAACAATTATATGATAAAAATGTCATACACATCTAATAACAAAGACAAATATCTAACTAAACTTCAAAACTGCACGAGCTCGTGATCCAATCCGAATGTGCTCCTATTCATCAATGTCATACATCCTACCGAGTCCCTGTATACAGAGCAAATGTGACAATCACATTCTGTATCAAGGAATTAAGGATAATGAGATTTGAGTTTTAGATATATCTGAGTTGCCAAATGATTCGGCTTTGGAGCATCTTCCAATCTTTCTGTGACTGTATCGTACCCTATGGATTCCCAGTTTGAGACATCTCAGAACAGTCTAGACGATCTGGATCGTTTCTTGATGTGTCTCAACTCTGGACTCAATCCCGAAGTAGCTGGTTTTGTGGGACTATGCATCTCTATGAACGACCTGTACAGAGTCAACATCGAATGCATTTCCATGATAGTCTTGTCCTGGTTCCCTTTCCAATACATCTGGATGAACAGATCGTTTCTCAAACATGAGAACATGCGGATCGACGCTACTTCTTCAAGCTGACACACTTCAAGCTCTTTAAAGATCCCAGTTCGTTCCTTTTTCAACCGACTTTCGAAACCTTTCCTTAACCAGCCGTGCTAACTCATTTGGCCGTAGGAATTCAAAATCCTTACGGATGACGGGGTCAATGGTCAATAGCATGAGGTCACGAACTTCTTTGGATTCATCAATCAAGAAGTCATGCTCATCACAAAGCTGTTGTGTAATGCCATGCTTCGTAGAACGAGGAGCGGATACTTAATCAGATATGCCAGCAAAACTGAGAACCATTCTCCTTTTGCGAAGCCATTTTACATAGTTCAGGCCAGTCAGCCTTTTCATATTCAATAGATACTTTCTGAAACTCTTAGAAATGGGTGTTGGAGGAGGAGTAGGAGAGTTGACGCTGAGTCCAGACATCAACAAAATCAAAATTTATAAGTTTAATTAATCCTTTTAAATAATTCACCAACTTATTATTTAATAAGGCAAGGACCCAAAATGACGGTATGAAGAGGGATATCGTAATCACAACATAATGGTCACTAAGGTAGATACACTTTTATCAAGGTCAATGGCATGTTTAATCTCGGATTATGCTCTTCTATTTGTGACTGGGATGCCGAGGGTCACAAACAAGATGTGAATAATCATGCAAATCGCTTGGTAACCTTAATGTCATCTATCATCTCACATTGATGTGCCGGCTAACCATACACACTCCATCAACAATAATAATTTATGAGATACCCATTACCACTCTTTATGAGCCCCTATTAGTGTGCCGGTAAACCACACACGCTCCACTAATGTCTATTAAAGTGTAATGTGCAACTTCATGGGTTAGCGTACTTTTTCACATTTTTCTAAAGTAACTAGATTGGGATTTTGTTGAGGTTCTAGTACTTTTCACTAATAGCATTATACTTTTAATGAGATTAGGTTCGTCCTATCAAATCCGTTCTACTAACGACACTCTACTGATCAAGGAAGTGGTGGGTGAGAGTGGACACCCATTCAACTGACATTTTATAGGCAGTTTCCTTATACCCCCCTTATAGACCAGTTTCGTGAATGAGGCATACTAGCGATTTGACATACTTAATCTTATATAAATATTAACTTTTAATAATAATAATATATATAAGATGTATTTTAAACATTTTAAAATATTTTGGGTTATCTTTTTGAATTTCAAAATTAAACAAATCAATTAATTTAATCCTACTCCTTGCCCATTAAGTTTTCAAAAATAAGGCCAAGGGTTTCCATTTCTTAAATAATCATATTTACCAAAAATTAAAAAACCCTATAGGAGCCTTCAGATTTTCGAAAACTACAGGGTGGAGGCTAGGGTTTTAAACACCTACCTAGAAGTCGACACCCTTGAGGTTAAGGATTTAAATCCAATAAACCCTAATAACAGTTATTCTATTACAACTATTCAACAGAAAACAAATCTAGCTCTGATACCACTGATGGGCTGTATGCAAACAATGAGCTTAAATCTTAAGTTCGCATGCACCCTAATAAAGGATCTATGTTTTCTTAATTGAATCTATAACTAAGAACATAAGGTATATAATTAATTAAATTATATTCTAAAACATTTTAGAATTTCATACCTTCAAAGCTTTGGAAGCAAGCACCACAAGTGTCATGCCTCTAATGGCTCACACCCAGAACCAAGCAAGAAAGAAACAAGAGAGGAGAAGGAGGAGAACTCCTTAATTTTATGAATAATGGGATGGGAGGAGTCCTCTATTTATTGTTTCCAGATGATAAGTGATAAGGCATATAACTGCCTTATATAGATTCCTGATATGATAAGGCTTTTATAATATAACTGAATCTACTTATCATACCATAAATAGTCCCTTATACCATATATGGTGATTTTCAAATTCTTAAGGCCTAAGACAACCTTAAATTCATTCACCACATATAAGCCCTAATTGTCCATTGTTCAACTATTGAACAATTACAATTCAACCCTTGCACTTTTAATAAATCCAATTAATCCTAAAATTAATTCTAAATTAATTTCTGATTAATTATTAATTAAATATTATGATTTCTAATTAATATATTATTCTCATAATATATTAATAAATCATATTTCTCTATCTCTTTAAGTTATATTGTCCTCTGCTAGGTTTTGAGGGCAACCCAAAAGGACTATGCCGCCATCAATTAAGTATATTCCAAAATTATAGTCATGGCTTATACACCTAATCCAACAACAAAACATTTTTAATGGGAAGATTTACACGTAGATAATTTATTATAATACGTTTATGCAAATATTTGACAAATTGTTAATTTATAATAACTCACATGTATATTAAGTATTGTAGAAAAAGTACTATTAGGATGTTGCAGTTCATGATTTAGTAATGGTTGCTTGGGAAGATAACTCCAAGGAAAGATATATGCAATATATTTATAACATTAGCTCAAAAACAAGAAATCTAACCCGTAAAAGTCCATCCTGTTGGATTAGGTGTCTAAGCCATGACTTATAAATTGTGTTTATCTTATTAATTGAAGCAAAGTCCATTTGGCTTGCCCTCATAGCTGGAGGATTGGTGTAGAGTTTATTAGAGAGAAAGGTTGATTTATCAATTGTTTAATAAATCAATAGAAATAAAATAAATAGTTTATTAATATATTTAAGTGTTAATATATTAATTAGAAACTATAATAATTAATTAGAAATTAATCTAGAATTAATTGGATTTAATTTGGTGATTAATTTAATTAATTAAAAGTATAGGGACTGGTTTGTATTTATTCAATAGTTGAATAAGTGGCTCGCCAGTGTCAGGGCCAAAGTTGGCGCCAATATGGAGGCCACCTCCATAGTTGACGAAACCCTAATTAGGGTTTAGAGGCCTTGGTCCAAATGGTCAACAGGCTTGCCCATTAAGGAGGCTCCTCTAGGGTTTTGACTGTAACCCTTGGAGGCTATAAAAGGAACCTCCTGGCCACCTAAAACTTGTGCCACTATTAAGATATCTCTGGAACTCTGTTGTCTTCTCCTCTTGCTTGGGTGTGACTCCATTTGAGGCAGAATAATTTTGCTAATAGCTTCTGGATCAAGAATCAAAGGTTGGTTTTGTTATCCAAATTCTTTAGAGATTATTGTTGGCCTTAGGAATTTTATTATATGTAGATCCTCCTTATTAGGTTGCATGTGAACTTAGGATTTCTGGTTCATAGTTTGCTTAGAAAATAAACCCGTGGGAGGCCATTTACGATTTTGGTGGCTAGGGTTATGAAAACCCTAGCCTCCTTCCCCCTTTTGGTGATTTTGCTTGCTATGGTAAGTAGGTTTCTTATTTTTGGTAATTATGATCAATTAATAAATGGAAACCCTAATCCTATTGCTTGTATTTTTCGAAAATTAGGGGATTAGATAGGATTAAATTAATTTGATTAATTTGTGATGCCTATCTAGATTTAATTAATTTAATTATTTGTTTTAATTAAAAGATAAACTAAATAATTTAAAGGTTTAAATTTAATTTTAAATTAAAGAGTTAATTTTAGAAAATTAAAAGATTAAATCAGAAATATTTTAAAAGGTTTAAAATACATTTTATATGTATTATTATTAAATGTTAATATTTTATATATAAGATAAAATTGGTTAGTCTTACCGTTAGTAGGCCTCATTTACAAAACTGTCCTATAAAGAGGGTATAAGACAACTGCCTATAAAATGATAGTCTAATGGGTGTCCACTCTCACCCACCGCTCTCCTGGTCAGTCAAGTGTCGTTAGCCGAACGGGTTTGATAGGACCGCTTAATTTTCATTAAAAGTATAATGTTGTAATTAAAAGTACTAGAACAATTCTTAAAAATCTCAAATCTAGTTACTTTAAGAAAAATGTGAATTGATGTTAATCCATGAAGTTGCACATTGCACTTTGTGAAACATTGGTTGAGCGTGTATGGTTAACCGGCACACCAATAGGGTTCACAAAGAGTTGCAATGGGTTTCTCTATCTTACCATTCTTGATGGAGCGTGTGTGGTTAACCGGCACGTCAATTAGAGATGGTAATTGACTTCGAGAGTACCAAGCTAACTTGCATGGTTATTCAGACCCGTTTTGTGCTCCTCGGCATCCCAGTCACAAACAGTGGGGCATATCCGAGATTAAACATGCCATTGAACAGTTTAATGAATCTCACAGATCTAGAAATTTCATTGGACTGAAATTGATAAGTATCTATCTACCTTAATGACCATTATGTTGTGATTACGGCATCCCTCTTCACACCATAGTTGGGGCATTTTGGGTCCTAGCCTTATTAAATAATAAATTGGGTAATTATTCAAAAGGATTAAAAATAAACTAATAAATTCTTTCTTGTATATGTCTAAATCAAGTGTCAATTCTCCTCCTTCTCCTCCTTCTCCCATTTCTGAGAGCCTCAGAAAGCACCTGCTAAATATGGAAAGGCTTACTGGCCTGAACAATAAGGAATGGCTTCGCAATTGGAGACGGGTTCTCGTTATTGCTGGCAAGCTACATCTCATTGAGTATTTGATCTCGGTTCCACCGAAACATGTCATCACAAAAGGTCTTTATGATGAGCATGACCTCTTATTTGATGAATCCAAGGAAGTTCGTGACCTCATGCTATTGACCATTGACCCCGAGTTTCGCAGGGATTTTGAATCCCTGGGATCATATGAGTTGATACAATTGGTTGAGGAAAAGTTCCAAGAACCAGTTGAAGAGGAACGAGCTAGGATCTTCAAAGGACTTGCAGAGTGCAAGCTAAAAGAAGGAAGTAGCATCGATTCGCATGTCCTCAAGATTGAAGGGTACATAGGCGAATTGTACAAACTTGGTCACCCAATTAGTCAGGAGATGAGTGTTAACATCCTACTCGCTTCGCTGACTAGTAAGTACGATCTGTTCATTTAGACGTATAGAAAGGAAGACCAGAAAAAGACTCTCATGGAAATGCGTTCAATGTTGACTTTATACGAGTCACTCATGGACATGAATAGTTCCACTGGTTTGGCTACTTCTGGATTGAGTCCACTGAGGAGACGCAGCAAGAAACGATCCAGATCATCTGGACATGTCTCAAACTGGGAATCCATAGGATCGGATACAGTCACGGAAAGATTGGAAGACGCTCCAAGGTCAAAATCTTTTGGAAACTCAGGTATATCTAAAAACCTCAAAACTCCTGATCCATAATTCTTTGATACTTGATGTGATAGTCACATTTGGTTTGTATGCAGGGAATCAGAAAGGTACGGGACCTTGGCGCATAGGAGCATATTTGGATTAGATCTCCAGCTCATGCAGTTTTGAAGTTTTGTTAGATATTGCAATCTTGTTATTAGCTTATTGGATGCATGCGACATTGTCTATCATATAATACATTGTTCAAGGATTTATGTTTTAATAAAATGTTGATTTTCATTTAACACATGGTTGTTTAAGCTATCCTTGAAATGTTATGTGAGTGTGTTAATTGCATGAATGGTAATAACTTGAATGTTGATGCATCCAAAGTATTTGGATTCAGGAATTATGTCCCCTATGATTGTTAAAATAAATTTTATAAGAATGTATCACCCAAAGATCCAGTTGGACACGACTTTAGAATCATTTGACTTAGAGTCACTTGATGATTAAGTTCTTAATAAAGCATATGTGGCAAGAAATGAATCACCCAAAGATCCAATGGATAGGATTTTGGAATCAGTTGACTTAGAGTCAAGTGATGATTGTAAATCTTGAACAAATTAACAAAGTCATAAATTTACATAGAGATGTTGAAAGACATTAAGATTATAAGCAACAGACACATCAATTGATGTGTATTGCTCGAATCCTCAAAAAAGATACAATTAGTTACACTTCACGATATTTGTCAATTAGTATGACGAATATGGCTTCGCTTATCATATTAAGCGATTGAATTGAAACCTTGAACAGTTCAAGGACTTCAGAGGATGTATAAGATCAACAGAACCTGAGTAACATCATAAACTGAGAAAATGTTTCACAGTTTATTCCTTTCCAAGAACATTAATGGTTATAATGTGTCTTAGTGAAAATGATGGAGCATTGTCGAAATAGTTCGATCCTCGATGTATGAGATACATCTTTAATTAGTTTTCGATGAATAGAATACTCAACCAGTCAGACCATATAAACCATATTCTGACCACATCTTAGGCTAAGTAGGTTTTGCAGACACTGTCTGAAATGTAAAGCTGGGATCGTCCCACTAGTACATAGAAAGTCCAGGGTCATGTGGCGTTTGTCCGAACCTCATGACTAGCCTGAACCGAATCAGCAATGTCGTTTCATTGGCTATCCCGTTGTACCTGTGAAAGGAGAGCCCTTTTAGGAAGGACTCATATTCTAAAGAAACAGTGGGGGTTAAGACAGTCCTGAATGAGTTCGGGATTAGCCAAGTGAAAGAACCTTTAGTCATCACTAGGCTTGGAGCAGAAATCAGATTTTTGTTTAACCTGACATACTCTTCTCTTAACCAGTAGTGTTGATCACCGTCATAAGGTGTTATGATCTGGGTGACATACCGATTAGTGGTAAAACACTAAAGTTGGTATGGATTAGAAATCCGACTACTTGAAAGCATTGGTGAGCCCGGTTGCTGCCAAATAAGAGAACCTTAGTGCGAGACACAATCTATGTGGAAATTTGATTGATTTTACACATGGTCTAAAAACCAGTGGGAGTAATTGAATTATCAAAAGAAATCAACATGGATAGAAATGTACCTTCAGAACATCTGGTTGAGTGAGACGATACTCATAGTCAAGTAATTGATTCCGGGAAAAGCACTCTCAATAGAAGATGAAATTCGAAAGGATACTGCATGGCACATTGTGAGTCGTTAGTGGAGCGGGTGTGGATCACCGGCACACTAATAAAGGACTCACAAAGAGCGTGCCAATACAAAGGTATATGGGACCGGGATTAACCCCACGAGCATCTCGCAAGGAAGGATATTCGGATTTTCAAAATATGCTAAAGGTTTGGATTTTGTGAATAGCCTGAAAGATTTCCATTAATATGTCAGAAAGGTTTGGATTTCGGATTCTCAAAATGTGCCAAAAGTTTTGGATTTTGTGAATAGTCTGAAAGAGTCATATAACCGTGTCAAAGCCAGTGGGAGTGTCGTTGTTATCTACTATCATTATATGAGGGTTACATACTGTTTCTAGGAAACGTCTCTCATTATTACAAAGTGTAATGACTTGGTGTTAAGAGACGGTTCACTATGAAAGACTTAATAGAGAAACGGCATACTCAGGTGGTTGTGAACATCTATGAGATAGATCAAAACTCTGCCAATATGATCTTGATGAGATTCAAGATGCATAGCCCCAGGAAAGGAGTTTCCTATCATTGCAAAGTGTGATGATTTGGCATGAGAGATATAAAGAAGGTGCAACATACTCACGTAATTCACAGACATCTATCGGATAGATGTAATCATCAGTATAGACCTAGCCATTGTAAGCATGATCTTGATAAGATTCAAGATGCATGAGAAATAGTCTCTGAAAGGAAATAGTTTTTCAAAAGTCGTGACACAGGGATTATAAGTAATCTTAAGATTTTGAAAGGGTTTGGAATAAGACTAGATCGGATTCTACAAGTTTCTTGGATCGATCAGAAATGTCATGAACATGTCATGATGACTTAATGCTTAGAGCATAGCAAGTTGGATTCAGGATATGACCTGGCTGAGAATACTAAATGGATTTTGAACACACGTGAATAATCATTGGGAAATGATTAGGGTAAATGTTAGTAATATTTTGAAAGGCGTTTCAAATCGGTAACTGTTTACACCAGGACTTCATGGTTAAAAGGTTTCGTTGGCTTCGTAATGGAGCGTGTGTGGGTCACCGGCACATCACAACACCTCAAAATAGTCTTAGGGTGCAGTCATGTGGACTAAAGATCTCGAGAACCATAGGAAGTCACAGTATACATCACCATAATGGAGTTGTAAGTGAGAATGACAGTATGAAAAAGTTGAGATATTGTCGGAAGAGTGTCCGATTGGATAAAGTGTATCGATGTAAGACATTTTAGATACATAGAAAGAGTGAAAGGTCATATAGACATAGATATAAAACATGAATTAAAAGTTTGAAAGAAATCTAGAAACTGGTAATAGTTTTATGGAAAATCCGACTTGGTGATTACCTCGTGGAGACTTGGTAATAAGCAGGAGTAGCTACCAGTTAGATTTTATGTTTCAAATTTTGTGTGTTTTACTTCCCGAATAATTTGATTATTCGAAAAGTGCACAGTCGCTCATACTTTGGGAAATAAGTATTGAATCAAGACTGTCGTGAATTGGTTTGTGGATTGTCTAAGGAGTTAGACATTGCAGTAAGGCTGCCACAACGTTCATGAGTACTTAGAAATAGAGATTTGAGTATCGTATAAACCCGCGCTCAATAGATTGCTTCATGGATTACATCACAAGCAATGTTGAGACGATAATATCTTATGGTCTTGAAGCGGAGACATATGAGTTGAAATTTGCAAGTCAGTTGTGCATTGATAATGCGTAAACGCATCGGTAACTCGATGCTATAAAACGTATTGTTGTATGCGATTTCGATGAGTAAAAAACACAAGCATATGAGTCGAAGCTTATTCGTTTCTTGACCCTGATGGGAAACAGATATCTGTTGGCCTCTCGATGATTTTGAAGTTTACTAAAGTGCTGGCCAGCCTGGACTAAATTGATGTGTTCAATTATAAGTCCTAAAGTCATAAGCAAAATCGGAAATCGGGAAACAGAGTATCGGACAAAGATTAATCTCAATCCATGTCTCATGTCCGAAAATATCTTGTTGAACGAAGGATCATATGATCACTTATCTATGGACAGAACTGACTGAGTCAGAGTTCGGCAGCAGTTTCTGGGAAGCTGCAAGTTGTTAATTAATCTAAGGATAAAAAAACAATTAAAGTCATAAACTTATCCAAGTAGGAGACTGTTGGATTAGGTGTCTAAGCCATGACTTATAAATTGTGTTTATCTTATTAATTGAAACAAAGTCCATTTGGCTTGCCCTCATAGCTGGAGGATTGGTGTAGAGTCTATTAGAGAGAAAGGTTGATTTATCAATCGTTTAATAAATCAATAGAAATAAAATAAATAGTTTATTAATATATTTAAGTGTTAATATATTAATTAGAAACTATAATAATTAATTAGAAATTAATCTAGAATTAATTGGATTTAATTTGGTAATTAATTTAATTAATTAAAAGTACAGGGACTGGTTTGTATTTGTTCAATAGTTGAATAACTGGCTGGCCAGTGGCAGGGCCAAAGTTGGCGCCAATATGGAGGCCACCTCCATAGTTGTCGAAACCCTAATTAGGGTTTAAAGGACTTGGTCCAAACGGTCAACAGACTTGCCCATTAAGGAGGCTCCTTTAGGGTTTTGACTGTAACCCTTGGAGGCTATAAAAGGAACCTCCTGGCCACCTAAAACCTGCGCCACTTTTAAGATCTCTTTGGAACTCTGCTGTCTTCTCCTCTTGCTTGGGTGTGACTCCATTTGAGGCAGGATAATTTTGCTGCTAGCTTCTGTATCAAGAATCAAAGGTTAGTTTTGTTATCCAAATTCTTTAAAGATTATTGTTGGCCTTAGGAATTTTATTATATGTTCATTAGAAGAAAAACATAGATCCTCCTTATTAGGTTGCGTGTGAACTTAGGATTTCTGGTTCATAGTTTGCTTAAAACCTTTCACATCCCACCTAGAAGAACAAGTGTGGACTTCTTGGAATGTAATATGGAGTCCTGACGAGTTCAAGAAGAAATATAGGGAAAATAAAAGAAATATGTGTAAAGGTATAACATATGGAAAAGCCCTACCTACCTGAAATGGTGGATCAGCTTCTCATGAACAAATCGTTATTGATTTGGTAAGTATTGTTTTACCAGTTAATAGGATTTTTATAGCACCTTATTTTGAATTGGTCTGATACGGGGCGGGGGGGGGGGGGGGGGGGGGTTAAGTGGTATAGCTTCTTAAGTTTATTCTTTTATTTATACATTTTGTGCTGAGTTTTGGATTTTGTGGTAATAATGTAGGAGGAACAATTAGGACAACCTCCGTCATTGTATGATTTCTACATGTATATCCATACTAAGAATCAGGATGGAAAGACTTGCGTAAACAACAAAGTGCAACATGTTCATGTAAGTATAATCTTTTTTTACACTTATTTAATGATAGTAACTTAAATATATTGTATAATTTATATCTTAATGCAACAATAACATTATAGGAATTTTGCGTCTTGACGTGTGTACTTAGAACTGATAGGAGAGGAAATTGATTAGAATGAATTGTTTTATAGACCTATTCAAGGACAAGATCATAAAAAAAGAATTTACGTACTTGGTTCATATGGCAAAGCCTTTTTTCTACAAATTCTCTGAAACATCTACTTCATCATATACAAATTCAAAAAAGCATCGTTTCGGGATGAAGATCCAAAAACAAGAGGAAATTGTAAAGCAAGAGTGTATCGACTTGAATGGCGTGAGAAGCATCATGGATGAAAAATCAGAAGCACGATTAACGAGTGACATATTTCTTATTGATTCTTTATTAACGGTTTTTAGCTACATTTGACTTTTTAAATAATTTTGTTAATGTTTTGAACAACATGGGATGATATTGGATGATGTGATGTTCTTATTAAGAATTTATGTAATTTGCTTAAATATTTTCATTTGTTGTTTTTGGTAGAAAAAATTGTTTTCAAAACGATTTTGTAGTGAATTCCCTATGTATGTTGCTACAAAATTTATCTCCTCACCTTTTTTGCTACAAAATTCCTTCATAGTTATTTCCCTACAAATTTTTCTAGAAACATCTTTCATAGGTATACTGCTATAAAATTTGCTACGTAACTTATTTCGTTATATTTTAACCATAATTATGTTGCTACGATATTATTTCATTGTTCATTTGTTATGAAATATTTGCTACGGAATAAGATTGTAGCTAATTTGCAACGAGAAATTTTCTACGAAATTTATTCTATCGTCTTTTAAACCATAGTTAGTTTGTTAAGATATTATTTCGTAGTTCATTTGCTACGGAATAAGGTGGTAGCTAAATTGCTACGAGATAGTAGTTACAGAATTATACTTATTGTAGTTAATTTGCTACAAAATATAAGTTACAAAAGTAGTTCGTAGTTAAATCGCTACGACTTTGCTACTAGAAAGCATTTGTAGCTAATTTACTACGGATGTGCTACGGAGTTAGTCCATAGCTATATAACTACGGATCTGTTACATAATTAAGATGCAGTTAATTCGCTATGGAAGTCGTAGTAATTTTTTAGCTACGAATAAATTTGCTACATATCGATTCGTTGCTAATTAAATTCGTAGATGTTTACGTTTAGCTACAGAATTTCGTTGTTTAATTACAAAAATTTTTATTTGTTATGTTATAGGCTGGGGGGAGCAGCTCGCCCTCCAGCTTGCTGAACCCTCGCCAAAGCCTTCTCCATCTTGCACCGGATCCCCTCGCCCTCGCTTTCACCAAACTCCCCTCGTTGAGATCTCAAGCTAGGGAGCAGTCCCCTCGCCATCCCCTCGCTAACACTGTTAAACAGAAAGGCGAGAGCGAGAGCGAGTGGGGGGAGATGTTGTTTGGCGAGGAGATGTAGCCGTTGGAAGCGGAGGAAGTGAACGTTGGAGATGTTTGGCAACTTCGCTGAGATCTCGACGAGGGGAGTTTGACGAAAGCGAGGGCGAGGGGATCCGGTGCAAGATGGCGAGGCTTTGCGAGGGTTCAACGAGCCGGAGGGCGAGCTCCTTCCCCCAGCCTCAGCGAGGTCGCCAAGCATCTCCAACGTTCACTTCCTTCACTTCCAACGGCTACATCTCCTCGCCAAACAACACCTCCCCCCACTCGCTCTCGCTCTCGCCTTTCTGTTTAACATTGTTAGTGAGGGGATGGCGAGGGGACTGCTCCTCCAACGTTAGTTTCTTTCTTATTTTATTTCTAATGATGTACTCACCACTCCACTTTACATATTCATACTTATATTTTAATTATTTAATAAATGTCTTTTAGTTATTAAATACGGATGAGATAGAAAAAAAAAAAAGATAAAATCATACAAGAAGTAATGTAGCTCACGTTTCACAGCACCACGCTATAGCACACCAAATCGGAATGGTATATAATGTCGATATATATACCACATGGCCATAGTTTCAAGATGTAAACTGACACCACAAAAATCTTCAAATTGCAAGACAAGTATATTCTTAGTGTCATATTTTTTCAATTGAGTATATTCCTCCACAAAAGTAAAAAGTATATACAATCTTTATAATTAGATTCCATTAATGTATCCACGTTGTCCATGTTTAGTCCTTCACTTGATCCATTATGATATATGCATGCATGCTACTTAAGTGATTACTTGTGTAAGATAGCAACTTTTTGTTGGTCGACATGTCTTCACCTTTCAACATGATATCTCGAAAGTCTTGTATTTATACATCCCACCACCACCCCATATTTTTCATTCACTATCATACCACTTTTCTTCCATTAAACTTTGTTTTTTTTAACTTTTTGCATCATATCATTCTCATTATTTTATTATATATCAAATGATGACCCCCCCTTTCATAAATTCTGAGGGCTTCTTTCCGTGCAAAATGTCAAATCTTTTATAACAATTGGATTATATAATAAGAAACCGTTACATATATTCTCTTTTTTTAGTCGATATTAGACCTTTCATTCTACCATCATCAACTCTTGATCTATCATATAATATGGCATTTGGGCCTATTTTTTAATATTGACTTTTTTACATGACAAAACTAGTGCATGCAGTACATACTTTAATCACATATATGCAAGGTTTTAAAAGACGTGAGGCGTGGCGTGGCGTGGCGTGGCGGAAGGGTCAAGCATCATGCCTTTGCGAGCCATGGCGAGGCTGCGGCGTTTTAAGACGTGACTTAAGACAGAAATTTTGTCTATAATATTTTATTTTGCATATAAATATATATGTATGATTACTTATATACATATATGTGACTTAAGGTGGACGATTTTCATGGCGTGGCGTCGAGCACGTGCCTCAGAGCCTTTGCGTGCCTTTGCGAAGCAATTACGCACCTTTTAGAACACTGCATATATGAGATTCTTCACAAGCCTATCAATGTAGACCAACTCCACCTCGCTATAAGTCTATAAGGCTAATAGGAGTACATATCACATGATCACATGTGATTGGCGCCACATCATCGTCACCTCAGCATCAAACACCTTCACAAATGCGTACAATCAAGGCTACCAATCATGCCCATTTACTGTGAATGGCATATCAGGTGCTCACCCGGTCCAAATATCATTGAAAATAGGAGATTGATTCAGAACATTTCGGCCATTGTTGGACCCTGCAACCCTAAAATACGCATGTCAAATCCACAAAGCTTGCGATGCAACAGCTTCCAATATCATAGTTTGCTCACCTATGACACCTCGGGTAAATTTCCCTCCCCGGGTAGTTAGACATCTTTCCCACGCCCAATGGGTACAATCAAGGCTATCAATCATTCTCGGTAAACCATGTTTGGTTTCATGTGCCAAATACAATTTATCGATTTCACTTGTTGTAGATCTACGCAAATACTCTTTACCAAACACCTCAACAACGCATGCACAATACCAATCCACACACTCCCTTACGGTCCTCTCAGCCATTTTCAAATACTCGTCATTTGCGTCAGCTGATATGCCGAATCCTAAATACATAAGTGCAGCTGAACATTTATTCTACCTCTAGCATCTGGTTTTTGCTTAAAATAATCATATCGCACCTCTAAAGCGTTGCTAATGCGTAAAAATAAGTTTCTATTTAAACGATAACGATGTCTGAAATTTTGTCACCATAAAGAGGAATATTAGCAAAACAGTCACGTACCAAAAGATCATGTGCAACTTGCCGATCTCGGTTGATAACGGCTCTTGATTGTCTAACATTTGAAGACTCTTCAGCGGCAGCGTTCGTAACAACATTAAAGAATGTTGTGATAAACTCTCCATCGTCTGAATCGAATTATTTAAAAAAATTCAATCTTTTCCAAATAATTCATATTTTTGGTGTGTATATGTGAGAATAAGATAGATTGTATGAATGTGTGTTGAATGAGGTAAGTTGTGTATATATTTATAAAGGAAATTTTGTTAAATTAAAAGAAGGTTTTTTTTAAATTTTCTAGCCGTTATTCAGCATGGGTTCCTATTGGCCGTTGTCATCCGTGCTCCCGGTCACATTGGCTCACGATTACACCAATAACAGTGCACACGGGACATCATCTCAGCATCACGGCCACTCTGTAATAAGTATTCCGCTTCGTTTAACTAGCTACGTGAAACTGTTATTAAGATAACTAAAAGTTTCGACATGAAGCTGTAGATGAAATAATAAATCAACGATGAAAATTTCTAATTTACTCTTAATAGTTTTTTTGATCGGACATTTATGTTTATCATGAAAATGGAGGAACGGAGATATTTTTCTTTCTATCATGCATATTAATAAGGCCCAAGCCCATACAAGTTCAACGATACGCAACAGATCCTAATCCTATAATCGTTTCCACTACATACGTTATTTTCTTAGTTTCTTTATCCTATTCTACCTAAAATAATGTAAATTTTAGTAATATTTTAATTTTATTGTTTATTTCTGTATTAATAGTTATATGATAGAAATGATTTTTTATTTACAGATCTTTACAGCTTGATCTTACGAAGGGTTTCGATAATTGATTATTAGACTAAAATCAAGAAATGCTAATGTATTTTAAATCATATCTTATTGTGGCATTGTATTTTAAAATAAGATCTTATTATAACATTATATACATTATACCTTGAAACAAATGTAATAAACTATTTGTTATACCGCCATTAATAAAAATGCAGTACATATTCAATTATAATGACATGTATTAACCTAGTCTAATATTTCATACTAACTGAGAATCATGAACATGAGCAGATCTTGGAATGTGCAATTTCTTCTTTTCCTTCCATTTTGTCGGTCATCAAAGAACCTATCAATTTGAGTTGTTATGACATATGTTAACAATCACACGAATTTGCATATAAATACAGAACAAAGAATGTAAAATTACATTAACACAAATTAAATTACAAGAAAAACGTACTTGTTTGATTACAGAAATTGACAGACACGAAATTGTAGATTGAGGCCTGCTTTGTAGTGTCCTAAGACAGAAATTTTCAGGGTGTGGATCTCTCTTGAGAATTCAACAATCTATTCAAGATTGTATCTTGAATCTAACGTATTGATCTAAGTCCCTATGTTGAATGTCTTTGCAGAACGTTTTTGAGAGAAAGTGTTTTTCTGTGTCATTGAGAATTGGCGCCAAACCCACACGAGTAAATTTAATTTATCAAAGTTCCAACATGAGTCGTATAAACAAAATTCAGATTTGCATGTTAACGTTGCGATGATGGTAAGACTCTACAAAGTATAATACTTTAATAATAGGCTTTTGTTTAACCATATTAAACCAGCATTTCAAATGTTTCAAAAAAATATATTAGTTTTGAACCAAATTCATTATTTAGACATTATTGTGGCTGTTGTTAATTTGTAAATCAGCTAACGATTCATTGTATGTAATTGCAACCATCTATGTTGGAAGTGCGTCCTAGTCTCAAACCCATACCCATAGTTTGTAATGAACCAATCACTGAAACATATTCATGTTAGTTCGATATTTATGAATAGACTTCTTGGGATCTAAACAGTTCAATTATCCTAAAGTATATACTCGAGGGACATACATTGGTGTGAGATATATAAAATGGAAATAATCGAAGTTACATAGAACGCTTAATAACACACTTAGGTAGCATTTGATACATGGACCAGACTAAACTAAACAAGACTCGACTAAATTAATTCTTATCTATAACGTTCGGTCACACTATGATATGACATAAAAATGCGTTAAATTATTAGGTTGTCCTCAATTTGTAAAGTATTTCTAAAATATTTTCACCGTATTATAATTACGAATAAGCAATGTCGTATGTGTGTAGTGGTAAGGGGGTAGGGGTTAGGTAGGGTGGTTAGGGTTGGGTGGGTATAGGTGTAGGTGGGGGTATGGGTGTGGGGTGCAGGATGAGGATAGGGGTCGGGGTGTGGATGTGGGTGTAGGGATGGGGATGGACGTTAGGTATGGGTGTGGGTGTGGTGTGGGTATGGGTATGGTTGGGGTAGTGATATGGATGTGGGTATGGGTATAGGTAGGGTGGGGGTATGGATAGGGTAAGGGGTGGGTGAAGGGTGTGGTCGTGGGTAGGGTGGGGATAAGGGTGGGGTGTGGGTGTGGGTATGGGGTGGGGTAGGGGTGGTGGTAGGGTTGGGGGTTGGGATGGGGGCATTAGTGTGGGTGTGAGTGGCGATGGACTGTAAAAGAGAGATGGGTAAGAGGACATTTTTGTCATTTGACTTTTTGTTCCTCCTAGTTCCACCCTTTTGGGTGGGACTAAAATCTAATGAATTTGTCTCATTTGATTTGGTCATTGTCTCAATCATGTCTATGCCAAATGCTACTTGAAAGTGATTTGTTTTGTTCTGTTCCATCCAGAATACGTACCAAACACTACATTAGAGAACAATATACGTTCTTAAGAAAGAATGAATCTAAATTATTTCTAAACTCAAATCAACATAAACCAAATAATTCAAAAGACAATTAGTCCAATTTATAATATCTTTAAAACCTAATAAGAGTCCTAACTCATAAAGAAATAACATCTTAAAAATGAAATAGAACACCCCTAATGACAAAAGGAAAGAAAAGCTCAAGATTGATCCAAATTTCATAATGAAAGAATTGTTTATTGGTATTTTCCCATTAAGCCATACACCATAAATTTATTTAATTAAGGGTGTTCAAATTTATCTGAATCCAAAAATCCGATCTAAATATCTGAAATTCAGATATGAATTTATCTTAAATATTGGACAAAGTGAATAACAATCTTGTTAGAGATGGAATAATGATGAATGATAGTTAAGTTCGAATATTTTCATGTATGTAAAAGCATATTCCTTCTACAAGTGTGTGTGTGTGTGTGTATGTGTGTGTATGTGTGTATATATATATATATATATATATATATATATATATATATATATATATATATATATATATATATATATATACTAGTTGTAAGACCCGTGTATTACACGGGATGATATAAAAATATATAAATTATGAATATGTAAACATTTATATTTAAAAAAACAATACTATCATGGTCATTTTGTATAATTATCAACAACTATGTAAACAGAGTGAAAGGAAGTTAGATACAACTCAATACAAAACCTAAAAATAAACTAAGCAAAAGAAAGAAAGAAATAAGGATCGAAGAACACAAGCATCGGTAATTTTATCAAAAAAATTGAACCTAAAACACAAAGATATTAAACCTAGTGAAGCAAACAATATGATTTAGGGCTAAAAGTCATCTAGCCAATACATCAACCAAAACAAAATAAACCTGGTTCAAGCAAAACAAAACGATTTAGGTCAAGAAATTGAAAAATAGAACAAAAAATCGATCAGGTTCAAGTGTTAATAACTAAAGTAGAGAGAAAATTACAAGCCAATACATCAAGCAAAACAAAACAATTTAATGCTTAGAATTTTCTGATTTCTGTGAGTTCTCTTCTATATTTCCAAATTTCTCCGGGTTTCTTATATTTGCAATAAAAAAATAATTGAATAATTGTGGCAGATAAGTTAGGCTAGGAAAAATATAAATAAGAAAGATATTTTCAACTAAGTATTAGAATATAATATATTGTTTGTTTATTAAAATTAATACATTTTGTAGTGATATATAACCACCAAATTATTTAAGTTACCAGAAAATATAATTCTATTTCTTAAGAAAAAATATAATCCTAAATACAAAAAATTAGTTATTAAACAACGACAAATACTACAGATTTCTCTTTACATAATGAATATATATGTAATGCTGCTATTACATAGGGACAATTTTTATAATATCGCTATTCTCAGGGACCAAAACTATAATTATGCGAATTAAAAACTATAGGGATCAAAATCGTAATTATCTTAAAATAAAAACTATAACGACCAAAACTGCAATTATTACAAACTATAAACTATAAGGACGGAAATTGTATTTATTAAACATAAAAAGCATAAGGACCAAAGTTGTAATTATGCAAATTAAAAACTATAGGGATCAAAATTATAATTATCCTAAAATAAAAACTATAAGGACCAAAACTGTAACTATCACAAACTATACACTATAAGGACTGAAATTGTATTTATTAAGCATATATAAGGACCAAAGTTGTAATTATGCAAATTAAAACTATAGGGATCAATATTGTAATTACCTTAAATTAAAAACTATGAGGACTAAAAATGTAACTAATTTAAACGATAAACTCTAATGACTAAAAGTGTAGTTTTTGAAAATAAAAAGTATAAGGACCAAATATGTAATTAACTCATTTTAATTCATTAATGGCAATTATGTAATTATTGAGAACTTTAAGGTCATTTTGTTGTTTTTCCTCGTTTTTAGTAGGATATATAATTTGTCATCGTAATCGAAATAACCAAAAAATAAAATTAACAATCTTAAAGAGATTATTAAGATTATCAAAATTAGTAATCGCATTATGGCAATATAATTACGCTACAAATGTTAGTACATATAATAAAATACCTTCATAAAAGAGTATTAATGACTTTTAGGAAAGGATTTTGGAAATAGCTTCATAAAAGCACATTAATGAACTTTTATTTTTTAGAAAGAACATTAATGAACTTTTTAATTTTTAGGGAAATTCAAAATCATGAGAAAATGACATGTGGCCAAATGAATATGGTGGTGACATGTGGCTTTGAGTTACTTATTTATTAGGATAGGATATATATATATATATATATATATATATATATATATATATATATATATATATATATATATATATATATATATATATATATATATATATATATATATATATATATATATATATATATATATATATATATTGGTTCATATGAGAACACTAATTTTTGTGCGAAACGTGAGGAGGATTCTCAGTTACACGATTGCTAAAACCCTTTTAAAAACATAGTGACGTTATTTTAAATATATAGATACGCTTGTTTTCTTTGATTGATTTTTTTATATAATTATGTTTTTTAACTTTATTTTTTGAAAAACAAAAGCAAGAATGTCAAAACTTATCATTTTTATGCTCTATAAGTGTGTATATATTGATATATAACTACAAGTTTAAAAATATCCTTTGAATTTTTTTAGTTTTAAACTTTAATTATTAAGAAATTAGTACTTTAATTTCTTAGATAACTTCAAAGAAATACACCAAAGTTTATAATTTGTAAGTGATTTAAAATTGGTAGACATGTTGATATAAAAAGTAGCTTGTTTTTATAGATGTATCAATGCATGCATGCATATGAATGCATCAACGCATCCATATGGATGCATATCTATTTCAATGTATTCAAATATATAAAAACTAAATTTATTTATGCATGCATATTAATGCATCAATGCATGCATACGTATTTATGCATACCTAGTTTATTTTACTCAAAAAATGTAAATAAATATAAAAACATATATACCATTTTATGCCTAAATGATAAACATGTTAAGATAAAAAAAAACTAAAAAAATATATGAATGCATCAATGCATGTACATGTTGATATAATTACAAAAAAATTACCACAGCTTCTTTTTTAAATTCTCTTATAATTACAAAAAATTCAATACCTCGTTTTGATGCCTCTTACAAAATGTGACTGAGAATTTTCCTTACAGTTCTCACTAAAAATATAATTTTCAAAATAAACTCATCTGTGTATGTGTGTGTGTCGAGCCCATAATCTTCCAAAATCGCATGCCAAAACATGGGATCAAGAACCAACCCATTCTACTTCACTCCGGACAAATAGATGGTCATGAGGGGACCGATACACCGGAACCTCAAGACCAATCCTAGCTTAAGATCAGACTGCAAGAGTGGAAATCTTATTAGTGTCCAAATATAGGGGAGAAAGGTCGGAATCCTCGATGGGATTTACCAAAATGGTGCATTGAGCAAGGCTGACCAATAAATACGACGGGTGGAGGACCGAACCCATCACCCAAGGTCATTTTTGTCGATCCATAGAGTATGAAACTTCGAGGATTTGTTTCTTATTTTCATGGGGTTTCTTGCATCATTCTTCAATCATTTAGAAGAGAGTCGACGTTAAATCTTGTTAATCGATTTTTTGGATCTAAAGTTGTTGCTGATGCATCTTGGTATACCCAATATATGAATCATTTTGGAATTGGATCAAACCTTTTTAAAAAAATCAGAACTGACATCTTTAGTGGTAGGCTAGTGAGAATATGACATGGGTCTTTATTGGGTCCCATATTGAATGGATTATCCAACATAACTAGGATGAACTGATTGAAATCGTTGGAATATAACCTCAAAATATTAACAAGTAACAACTACAATGATTCATTTTCAAAGTAATTTCATTAACCAATCAAAATGACATATAACTTTAAGGTGAAATAAGTTATCTAACTATCAAGGAATTCAAAACCTGTTTAAATTCAATTACAAAATCTCTTTAATCATTAAGACAAATGATTTCATACAGTAAAATATTTGTCATGCATACATGACAAACTCAAGAGATGAATACTTACCCCTGTAGAGAGAAATATATATAAGCAATTTTACAAAAAAAATATTTTGAATAACCACTATGTTCAAAATATAAGCCATATCAACAATCATGAACGGGGAAATAATAAATTTTCCATAACATTTTGAAGCACTTTTCAGACTAACTATAAAGTCGTAGATTAGTGTCAATTTGTAGAAAGTCATCCTTGGATAAATTGACCATGAACTAAATGTAGATTGACCAACAGCTAAAACATACTAAACTTTCTGGTCGAGTCAAAACTAAACGATACTTTTGATATAAATACAATAACCAACTACATATCAAAAGTAATAGACAAAAGCAAGGTTCAGTCTGATTTGTCGATTGAGTCAGTTCAAATTAAGCGATTGAGTCAGTTCAAATTAAGCTTAAGGAAAGGTTTTTATTACAAACTATTTTAACACCAAAAACTTACCATCATCAAATCTAGCATTATAATATTGTAACTAACAAAATCCAGATATTTGATGGATGAAAACCCATTAAAATAAAGAATAATGAATGGCAGAACAAACTATAATGGACCCTCATGGTTATTTTTAATCTTTTTCCTTGTTTATTATTTCTATTTTTGAAAAAGAATTTATGCACACTTAAATGAGGCTGTAGAATCTAAAAGTAAATGTATACAAGAAGTTACCATAGGTTGCACTACAAAGCCTCAATATTTCCCTTACCAATTATATATCCCTCCCTTATTGTTGGGAATTTTACATATAGAGTCCTTGCTTGGAATGTTTTTTACAAAAATAGTCCTTATGATAAAAATGCATCTACAATTTATAAGGTAGGTTCCTATCCGACAAAAATATAATGGTAATGGTCATTTGACGGAAGATTATATCTACAAAGAATACGTGTCCCTTATTTTACATGATATGGTCATCTCTCTTTCTTTTTTACCAGTTAATTTATTTTGATATGTATGTATGTATCTACATTACGAAATACATAATTACTCATAGATATATATATTAGTTTTTTTATTAATCTATTTAGTTATACACATGAGATTATAAAACTCGTCGCAAAGCACAGGCCCCACCACTATTTATGAAAATTTTCTTAGCTAGCAGGTACATGCACAAACTCCCCTTCGACAACAAGTACTTGATATAATGGCATGACAAATATTGGTATATCTCCCTTAGATAATAGTTCTTTCCCCTTAGAATGATAAGTCTTGTGATTTCCTTCATGTTTTTATCATTAAAGGGAGTTGAGTACTTAGACTTGGAAGTGCCAAGCATGAGGTATGATCTCTATAAATTAAAGGAATATGTTATGAAAATATGCATTCCTTTGTTCGAGTTTGCAAAATGAGAAGCATTTGTTGTATTTTAGAATATAAACAAACCAATGATTAGCATTTCAACCAAAATCGAGTAAAATCTAATACGAACAGATCGACAAATAAGATAGAGAATTAAGTGTCTGATTCGTCGCAGATAATAAATTAAATTATTATTATTTAATTACCAAATTTCATCTAAGAAATGATAGACCATTCACAACCAGATAGGATAATAAGAAATGTAGAAGAAGATGTCCTGTTGTCAAGCGGATTAAAAGACGAGACAAATAAACTATAACTACATTGAACGATTATTGTCCTTCAAAGGTTTTTATGCACTCTAATGGTTGTAAGTCACATCATAGAACCCCATCTTTAATGCAGTTATCATTCATTCCAAAAACAATGGAAGAATCGATAAATGCAGAGAGTATACTTAGAAACCAGGAAGAAAACTGTTTCGCAAAGAGATACGGGAGAGAGTAGAGAAGGCTATGATTTTGAGGTGTGGAATAAATGAGACCTAAGAGGTCCTATTTATACTAAACCAAAAAACCTAAAAGCCCCAAAAAGTTAGATTTGTAACGGCGCCCAACCTCTCACATGTTGACATGTAGCAATTCAAATGATGGATAAAGTCCAGCAAGTTGGCATAGTTCTCCGGAAGCTCGTCCCATTTCAAACCTGGAGTTTATCTTATTTTTGGATCCTTCTAGAACATTCGGTCTAATCCGATCTGAATCGAACCTTGTTAAAAATTGTAAGCTCCTAGCAACGATTGTGCGATGTTCAAGTTATGCCTAAATCGTGCCATTTTATGAACCTCGTGTCTCATGTCCACGGACCGAATCGGTTCGCTTGTGAGCTTGGCCAATCCCCTAACCTCCTAAAACCTTATAAGGTTAAGGAAAGGAAAGCATTATAAACCCTTCCAAGGTTCTTCCCCTACATATGTGCAACAAAGAAAACTAACCAAATAAAAACCTTAAAGAAATAACTCTAATATGATAGATTTTTGGATTTGGGGGTTTTTCCCAAATCCTAGCTCAATTCCAAGTGAAGAAGAAGATATGATATCTCTTAAATTCCTTAAACTCAAAACTATGGCTGGAACTCGGATCTTCACTCCTAATCTCTTCTAAAAAGCTTCAAATTTATATGGATACATATTTTCCCTATATAGAATTGGTTGAAATTGTTGAATGAAGAAGATGAAGTACCTACCTTATATATCTTTGGTCTAATGGCAACATAACCCCTCTATTCAAGCCTTTTACCCATTTGCCCTAAATAAATTCTTGTAAGTCAACTAAGTTCACTTATTTACATAATAACCCCTAGTAAAACATTTCTTGTACATTGAATTCAAACAATAATTCAAAGTGTAGTCAAAGACAACTTTGGCACATTTGACACTTTTAGTCCATATATACCATTTATGAAAAAAAGAATGTCAAATCTACTTCTTAACTTGGAAAACCCCACCTTTAAGCCTTAATTATTATTAATAATATGAGTTATGTAATTTGTTTATTACACCCCATATACTAATTTTCAAGGAATTTGCAGAATTAGTCCTTTATCCTAAAATTTCTTCAAATACTCTGTATTCATAATTCCAACTTATGGATCACATCTTAGACATATAAATGTTGATTTCATAACATTTAGTTTTTTTAAATCTAATCCACTCATGGCCATACAAATTTTTTTTTCTAATTTAACATTTTGTTCCTTATATAATAAGTTTTATTTTTATCCTTAGATTTGATACTTTTAACACCGTAATGACCTTAAGCTTCTAATATTAACCTCTTTTATTTATTTTCAATGTTTATTCTCTTTATTTGTATTTATTTAATTTATTTTCATTTATTTTATTTTATTTCCAAAAAAGAACTTCTATTGAAAGGGTCAAAATTACAAGGTCCCAAAATGTGGTTGTTACAATACCTTTCGTAAAGGGTTTTCAAAGTGGATACCATTAAACCTTTTGTTACAATTAGAATAAATTTGTCTTGTACGTTGCTTATGTTTTTCATATGGCATTGACTATTTTACAACTTCAAGCAGACCTTATACATATAAAAGACATAATTTAGAAAATTAAATTGCATGAAAGAAGTACAAAAAAACTACTAAAGCACATACCTTGTGTTGATTAGACGTTAATGTCAAACCATTTATGTTATTTAGTTTTAGGTCATCAATTAAATAGTCCAAAAGCCACTTCCAATTTTCTTTATTCTCAAGACAAACCACTCCCCATGCCATTGGAAAAATCTCATGTTTAGCATCCCCTCAGTTCCCAATTACATATACCTTTTACAAACTATGATAGTCCTTATGCAACCTTTTATACAACAATATCTCGCTCCTTCAAATCAAACATAAAAACTTGCTAAAACAATTTTTACCATATGTAAATGTGTACATATCCATCTTGATAGTAGAACCAGGTGTGATATTCTAATTTCCTTAACATATGACTATAGTTTTGTAACACCCAAAATTTTTCGCAAAATATTTTAACTTTTAAAACAACTTTTATAAAATGATATTATGAGTTTCCAAAAGATAAATATCTCAAAACCAACTTATGACAAAATAAACATAGTAAAGTGCGGAAGCAAAATGATGATAATGTCCCAAAATAGAAATTCTTCTAGTAGTGACATCCCGGTGCTCCAAGTCATGCCTTAGCCTCTTTGATCCTAACACCTGAAAAATGTTAGGGAAAACCGTAAGCACAAAGCTTAGTGAATTCAAACACAGACATCATATTAATATTCACATTACTAGCCCTAATCCATTTCCAATTATAACTATAAAAACTAAGCAAAGAACGAATCAGTGCTTATATAAAATAGGGCGGACTTGTAGGTTTGAGCCGCACCGGGTAAATCCTGTATCCTTTGGTCCCGATCCACGCACCTCATAAAGAGTATAACGTTGGTGATCTTACCTAACTACCCCTCATAGTAATAATCAATTATATACAGTGCACATGTACGATTTATAATAATAATATAGCATGCTATAAATAATAAATCTAAAGAACCACACACGAGCTAACTAGCAAACACAAACATCAATACAACAGTGTGAGAGAACTCACCTTGAGTGAGTGATATAACAGATAGAAGTCAATATATGGCTACCAAGCTTGTGCAACCTTCAAAACTTCATCTAGTTAAGACTAAAGGTTAGAAGGATGAAGTTGTGAAGCTAAGGAATGAGAAAGGAGTGATCACAGCAAGGTCTCTAAAACAGACCTGCTGTTCAAGACTGAATTACTCCAAAATATAAAGCAGAAGCATAGGCTTAAATAATTTTTACAAGAAACTACAATGACGTAGGTTTCCAGAACCATAAAGAACTCCTCCTAACTCCAAATGATGAAAGAGATATAAAATTTACAAAAAGACATATCACTGCTGTCTTCAAACGGACAGACAGGTGGTGTTGGCCAATTCTACCCAACTTTTGGGCGGAATTAGCACCAACAAAAAATCAGAGGAACAAAAGACACATAAATACAAGTCTCAGAGTTGGAGTCCATTAAAAAGGGTTTCCCAAGCTCTGGATATAAAATTCACATTGTGGACAATCACAGAACCAGTATAAGCTGGTGAATGTCCACTGATCTGGAGTGTGGATCACTTCTAACCAAGTTATAGTGATAATTAACATCCCATCTTTTCCAGATATTTAATTCAATATGTAATGTACATGTGGGAACTTGGAATCACTCTGGATCATTTCCCAAGCCCTAGAAATGATAAAAACAAAATGGCATATCACAGCAGACCCTGATTAGAAATAACAGCAAGGAAGCTGTTGTTGCCCATAGATAAAGTCCTTTTCAGCGAGGGTGGCCTTCTAATAAAGTTACCCAACTCAATATGTGAACTTGGGGCACTGGTATTGGGTCCATTTGAGTCCTAGAACTCGAGATATGATTTTTACAAGAAGGGGGACTCACCAGCGAAATCTGACAGAAACCCTAGGTTATGTTACGAAATTCATAACTCGGTATCTAGACCTTGAAATCTAAATCCCTCCGGTCAGAACCTGCATATATATCTTGGGAACCTTCGGTTAAAGTTTCGTGGCGATCCAACCTTTCAATCTCCGGAAATCGCCCAAACACTGTGGCTGTGTTCTCAAATCCGGGAATAGAGAGGGTTAGGGTTTAGTGATAATCTTTGAGGGAGTGACAAATGAAATGGATTAACACTTTAAGTAGTGTTAGATTAAAATGGGTCTTGCAAATAAGGCTTTTAGCCCATTGGCTCAACTAAGGAACTTAAAAGATAATCAACTTTTATTGCTATGGATGAACTCATTGAGGTAATCAACTTTTATTGCTATGGGTCTTGCAAATAAGGCTTTTAGCCCATTTTAACTTTTAAAAGATAATCAACTTTTATTGCTATGGGTCTTGCAGATAATCACTCGTATTCCTGAAGATTTTGACCCAGATTCTGTAGACCTTAAGGATATGGATGAACTCATTGAGGTCGAATCTGATGATGGTGAAACCCCCAAGTTTATCAATGATGATATGGAATCACTTAATGACCATAATGGAATAGCTCAGGCGTCCGAGCAGATGGATTCCACCATCAAACCAGTTTCCATATGACGCACATCGCTGCTTGGAATACCCGCGGTCTCTGTAAGCCATCGCATCAGAAAGCTTTGAGAGATCTTATTCGAGATCAAAATCTCAATATTTGTGCTTCCTTAGAGACTCGTGCTGACTTCTCTAAGCTTCCTCTTATATGTTCGCGTGCTTTTGGGTCCTGGTCTTGGTCGTCTAACGGTCTTTTTAGCCCTAGGGGGACTAGAATTGTGGTAGCTTGGGACCCCAATGCTATTGATATGATGCTTCTTGACTTAAATGATCAGGTTATGCATTTCTACGTTAAAATTCGTGCTTCTAATAAAACTTTCTTCTGCTCTTTCGTTTATGCGCATAATAACCACATGCTCCGTCGCTCCCTGTGGCATTCTCTTTCTGCCCATAAGAAAGTGATTAAAGATGCCCCTTGGATCCTTTTGGGTGATTTCAATGTTGCCCTTGACATGAAAGATAGCACCTATGGGACTTCTGTTATATCTCGTGCCATGGAGGATTTCAGGGACTGTGTTAATCGCTTGTAGATGGAGGACCTTAATTATAAAGGTATCTATTACACATGGACCAAGTCTCCTAATGGTACTGCTGGTATTCTAAAAAAAATTGACCGTGTCATGGGAAATCCGAGTTTCATTGCTTCTTTCCCCTCTGCATCTGTCAATTTTCTCCCTTATAGGTCTTCTGACCATACTCCTGCTGTGCTTTCTATTCCCAGTAGATCTATGTTCAGGCCGAAAACGTTTAAATTCCCTAACTTCCTGACCTATAAGAATGATTTCAAGCAGGTTGTTGCTGATTCTTGGAATTCCAATATCCCTGGATATAGAATGTTTAAGGTTTTCCAAAACCTTAAAAACTTGAAAAAACCATTACGTCATCTTCTTCGTAGTCAGGGCAACATCTTCTCCAAGGTTATCTCCCTCCGTACTGAACTTGATAGAATTCAGATTGGTCTGGATCGGGACCCTTTCAATAATGATCTTCGTGAAGAACATTGCAGCTATCTCCTTGCTTATAACGAGGCTATTCTTGATGAAGAGAGGTTTCTGAAACAAAAGGCAAAGGTTGACTGGCTAAGTGAGGGAGATAAAAATTCTGGATTTTTCCACAAAACGGTTAGAAGCCGCTTATCTCGTAGTCGTATAGATTCTATCCAAGATGCTCATGGAAACTGGATATCGGAGAATGACCTTCCTAACCTTTTTGTTTCCCACTTTAAAATTTTCTTAGGTTCTGCCTACACTTCCATTCCTATTCGTGACCCTTGTTCCCTTTTCTCTAATAAGCTCTCCCCTATCCAGTCTGCCGCCATGCTTAATCCTGTTACTGATGAGGAGGTTAAGGGTGTCATGTTCCAAATGGGAGATGATAAAGCCCCTGGTCCTGATGGCTTCTCGTCTAAGTTCTTCAAATCGGCCTGGGATATTGTGGGTACTGATGTTTGTTTGGCGGTTAAGGAGTTCTTTTCGTCTAGAAAACTCCTTAAGTCTTTCAACAACACCGTTCTAGCTCTGATCCCTAAGGTTGACTCTCCTTCCAAAGTCACTGATTTTCGTCCGATCGCATGCTGTAATGTTGTTTACAAATGTATCAGCAAGATTATTGCGGACCGTATCAAGAATCATCTCTCTTGTTTGGTTGATGATAACCAGTCTGCTTTCATCCCTGGTCGTTTGATCTCCGACAACATTCTTCTTGTCCACGAGCTCATGCGGGATTATCATCGCCACCGTGGTCCACCAAGATGTGCTTTTAAGGTCGATATTCAAAAAGCTTATGACACGGTCGACTGGTCTTTTCTTCACACCATCTTGTTTGGATTTGGTTTCCCAGATCGTATGATTGACTGGATCATGACATGTGTTTCTACACCGGCTTACTCTGTGAGTATCAATGGTAACATACATGGTTTTTTCGATGGTAATCGGGGCCTTCGACAAGGTGACCCTCTCTCTCCCTATCTCTTCACTCTTGTTATGGAGGTTCTTAACCTTATGATCAAGAGAAAATTTTCTGAATCCGATTCGTTTAAATTCCACCGTCAATGTGAGGAACAGAATATCACACATCTATGCTTTGCCGATGATCTTCTCCTCTTCTCTCATGGGGATAGATCTTCGGTAAGCATAATATGTGATTCCCTGGCTGAATTCTCTGGGGTTTCTGGGCTCCATCCTAATGTTGCAAAAAGCGAAGCCTTTTATTGCAATGTTGGTGATACTACTAGGGCAGCTATTGACCATATGGTTGGGTTCCCTGAGGGATCTTTCCCTGTTCGATACCTTGGAATACCTCTTATCACTACCCGTCTTGCCCATAAGGACTGTAAAGGTCTTGTTGATAAAGTCAAATGCAGGATTAATGACTGGAAAAACAAATCTCTCTCCTTTGCTGGCCGTCTTCAGCTTATTCTCTCTGTCCTTTCTTCTATGCAAATCTATTGGGCTTCTGTTTTTATTCTTCCTAAATCTATTTCTAAAGAAATCGAGAAACTCATGAGGGGTTTTCTCTGGTGCCATGGTGAGTTGAAACGTGGTAAAGCTAAAGTTTCCTGGAAAACTGTGTGTCTCCCTAAGGAACATGGTGGTCTTGGAATCCGTAATCTTGCTGTTTGGAATGTTGCCCTTATGGCTTCGCATGTTTGGAGAATCCTCTCTAAGAAGGATTCTCTTTGGGTCAAGTGGATCCATTCTTACCGTCTCTGTGGACGTAACTTTTGGGATGCCCCCAAAAAATACGGTTCAGGTTTTGCTTGGCGAAACATACTCGATATGCGAAGTAAGATAAGACATTTTATTGTTTCACAGATTGGTGATGGGTCCTCTACATCCGCATGGTTCGATAACTGGCACCCGGCTGGTCCCCTCTCTAAATTCATTTCTGCTCGTCAAATCAGGGCTGCGGGATTCAATCCTGATAGTAAGGTTGCTGATCTTGTCATCAACGGATATTGGGTTCGGAACGGTCAATGGAGGGACTCCCATCCTAATCTTCTTCCTCACAACCCTCCTTCTCTTTCCCCTTACATTCCTGATAAACTCCAATGGAGATCTAGAGACGGTAATCTTTCTGATTTTTCTGTGCGTTCCGTTTGGCAGTCTATTCGGCCCTATGACCAGCCTGTTGATTGGTATCATCTGGTTTGGTTCACCCAGAATATCCCTAGACATGCATTCATTCTTTGGGTGGCTCTTAAAAACCGTCTTAAGACTCATGATAATATCAAAATTTGGGATACTAACTCCAACCTCATTTGTGCCTTCTGCGGGGATTCTCCTGATTCCCTTTCCCACCTTTTCTTCGAGTGTTCTTTCCCCTCTATGGTTTGGCATGATCTTCAACATGTCATGAATCTCTCCGTCCCCACTAATAGCTGGTCCGATATCATTAATCAACTCAAAACCGTGTCTAAGACTAAAACCATTTGGTCCATCATTAGAAGACTTGTGCTTGCTGGAGCAGTTTACCACATTTGGCAGGAAAGAAATTTTCGAATTTTCAAAAAAATTAAAAGATCGTATCATGCCGTGGTGAATAGTATTAAGGATGACATCAGATGTAGACTGCTAAGTCTTTCTATGAAACCTTGCACTAATGTTAATATGGCTAAAAGGATATGGACCATCCCTTAAAAATACTCCTATTTGCTTCTATATTTCTCTTCTTGTATGGTTTGTTCTTTGCAGGTGGTTTTCCTTTATGTTATTGTTATGTTTCTGGTCCTATGTACTGTTTTGATTCCTAGTTTGGCTTTGTTGTCCTTTGGGGCCTATCCCGATGGATTTTCTGTTTTTTCCTTTGGTGGGGAGTCCCCAGCCTCTTATTGTATTTATTCTTTTTATTAATAAAATTTGCCAGAGGTACCGTCCTCTTTACCCAAAAAAAAAAGATAATCAACTTGAGCCCAATAGCCTATAACATCAGATTTTTGGCTAAATAAATTAACCCAAGGTCACAAGAATAATTAATTTAGAATTATTAAACGTACCGGGAAAAACCAGGGCGTTACAAGTTTGACATAGTATTCAACAAGAGTACCTTCAATAAAAGTCAATATGTGTTTTGTAAATCTCTTACGTTGATCAACACTAACCACTATTCCAAATTTCTTCCGACCTCTCTAAATTGTCTAACACCATTTTCTATTTGTGTAATATTCCCTTAGTGTAGTGACTCCTAATCATTCATGGTTTATAGTTAAACACAACTTAACATTTCTACGATAATTGTGGTTGACTATCACAATCTAGAAAGAAACCTATAGTTTGAAAGTACATTGTCCTTCATAACATTTAACCAAAAGTGTTCTAGTACATTCTTTTTGAAACATATTTGATGACATATTAACATCAAAAATTTGAAGCACATGTTTCAACTACTTAGGGTATTCAAATTGTATATATAATATTGGATTTTTCTTTTTTACAATATAAGGAATCTTTTGAAAATTGAATGAACTTGAACAGTAAGATCAGGCTCTCATACTCATCATATACATTGTGTTCTTCTCCTTCTCTTGCTTTAGGTTCTTCGTCAACACGGAGCTTACTAAAAACTGAGTCATTGCTTGTCTTGTTCAAACAACTTAACTTATCTTTTAAGTCAGTGCCAATAGAGAAACTATGTAAGAGCATGTCCCCATTACCTTCACCTACAATACCTGATTGGCGGTCCTTTGGACTCGCGACTTATTCATTGTCCTTGCCAAATCAATGATGTAAATCTAAAGTAAAATGGATCAAATATATAGATATTTGGCTTCTACAATTGTACCTAGTTTCCTCAAAACAGACATAATCAAGTTCATTTTTTTATTATACATAAACCATCATTAAAATTTGCATTACGCAAGTAGTAATAAAGCTTCTCACAATTTTCTTATGTAAATCGTTCCAGAAACGTAACACATTCGTTCAGATCCATACCAGAAGTCCACATGATGAAAAACTATATGTATGCCATTAGAAGAAGAAAAAGGGTAGCAATCATAGACTCCTTGGAAGTTAAGATTAACTTTAGTGTACTTGGGGGTCGTCATTATACCACGCATTTAGAGTTTCTTGGTCTTGAGCTTACAAAGTTTTGTGAACAGTTCTGGAGTAAATGGTATTTTTGATATGATAGAATGAGTCAACATCTATGTGTATATAAATTAGGTAGTTTTCCAATATCTTTTTTACTGTCGAACTTACATATTTGACTAAAAAGTCTATATAATTGTGACCAAAGATGCCAACTAGGAGAGGCAACCAAATTACCCCTTCAATTTTGACGAAATGGAATTTTTGATGAAGTGTTTCATAATTCAAGCATCTAGACTACAAAAATGATACTAGTCCCCCCAATATGGTATTTTTGTGTTTTTCTCTATAAATAGATGTTGATATTTGTATTAGCTCCTAATACAATTATATTTGCTTTTTTATTGACAACCAAAATCTAAAGTTCATTGTGTGTGTTCTTGCAATTGGTTATGATTCTTTGAGAGTTATTACAGTATATATCAATAGCGTCATGGTCTAATTCCACAGTTTTATTGTTTAGATCTCTTATGTTTTCTAATTTCTATGTATAGAGGTATTGCAATGTTTTTATACACAAGATATATGTACTCATATTTATTTTGAGTGTTTGGTTCTGGAAATAGATAAAAGTAAGTTCAATCGATAGTAGATCCGTATTCTGAACTCTAATCATAATATTTTGAATCAAAATTTACGTTTTTCTGGTTTTTTTAATATATAAGCTTCAATTTAGGTTAAAATTTTATTTAATTTTATTTTAATATTTAGTGAATATCGATGGGGTTATTTAACTTATTTATGAATTATAAATATTTGCAAGTGGCGTGATCTCCCATGTGTGATGGAATCTTTGTTTGGGGACATACCTTCATATCACATGCACTTCTCATTGCGTTTTTTTCCCAACTCACTGATTTTCTATGTTTTGTTTTGCTTTGCTTTGCTTTCTAATATAAACATCACTTTTATTACAAAACAATCATAGATTTTGACGCAAATGTCAATTATAACATTTTTCAATGAATTGAAAAAGAAAAAAAAAATGAAGTTAGAATGATCGAAACGAGATTAATGAGATGTTTCATATATATTTATTGGGTTCGATAAGATGTCGTGTCTGACTTGGACACCTGATCCAAGTCAGTGCTTTTGATATCTTCATAAATTGCCGCTTAATCGGTCCCGGCTCCTCTGATTCTTCTTTTACCCGGTCAGCTTCGTGATGAGTTTGGCTAGGTCAAATCTTGACTCAGTCAACTCTTATTCAATCAGCAAGCATCAAACAGCCTTTAAATAAATTAAACATAGTGAGAAAATCTAATTATTCTAAGAGTTAGAAGCCACCGCACCAATATAGGACGATAAATTAAACAAACATTCCTTGAAAAATGTTATAAGTGAAAAGAGTCATATAAACGGTTTGATTAAAATATTAGTCAATTATGATTTCTGAGTTTATCTTGTTATAAAGTCTTTTTTATTAAATTATACCATGTAATGAATAATTGTTTAAAATTGTCTCTTATAAAGTAAAAGTAACAAAAATTTGGTGAATGATTGTATTTCGCTATGTGGGGCAGCCCATGTGTGAAGCTGAACCCAAAGTCAAGTTCCAACAAGATTTTACTGCTACGCCATTGGTCAACTTGCATTGCATACACAGTTTTCATTTCATTTTCGTTTTGCAATAATCTTTTTGTTCTTAATTGATGATTTCGTTTTTATTTCATTGTATGAAAATTACAACGAAAACTATAATAAACTACAAAACTATGATGGTTTCCGAAATGTTAGACATAAATATATTTGTTGGTGAAGGAATTTTATAAATACTTTAGAAATTATTTATGATCTTGGATGACGTACATATATATCTAGTTATCTACTTTTACTTGTGTGTATATAATAATAAAATACTTAAAAGTAACAAACTCTTTTGGTCACAACAACAGAAACCAAATATCTCTAAAACCTCTTATAACTAGAACCGATGCACAAAACTTCTATTACCCGTTCCTACATACAATTCATCATAAATATATATATATAATTTTAAATTGCTATTTTAATATTTTCTTATTTCGTTTTCTAATTTCAGTGAAAATGAAGTTGGATTTCTATTGGTTTGTCAGTCCCCGACTCATTCAATGAATCTCCCCATTCGTTAAAAGGAAAATAAAATATAAAGAATAAACATGCATAACAACGTTGGGTGTGACATTTTTGCCCCCTAGATCAGTAGATCTATGTCTGCTAATGCAAGTGTTTCTTATGATTGATATGTCCAGGATTGGAAAACGTCTTCTACTTCCACTCTATTGACTCCTTCCAACCCATTTAAACTTTAAAATTTCATCTTTTTCCCTTAACCTTTCATTCAATGCCAATGTAACCCTTGAAGTTTATAGTAAGTTATAATTTCAACTTCAATTCTACCAATCAAACCACCCCACTACATAGTACATACCGACATACATCGCATACATCCAATCCATGCAAAGTTAATCTGCCTCAATAGCATGAAAGAAGAACAATCATCGAATCAAATGATGGATCTACTAAACCTTAGCTAGAAAATGTTCACTTTACAATATATAATAGAGCTATTAACTAACATGGACATAGTGAGAAGTAGCACGAACACATAATTATTCTTTTATCTTTTACCCAAAAACAACTACAAACCAACGAATGCACAAACCCACACGTGCAAGGATCCATTTTCCAAATGCAGAGATCACCTCAAGTTGTGCTCGAAATCCCAATGATTGCTAAATTTTAGACTGTTTAAAAGTCATCTTCTTTCTTTGGTTTCTCAACAAATGTGTCATTAGAAATAGGCAATGATGAACATGGTGAAAGTCTAGATATTATCGAGTATATGAAAGTAAGTTGTTTGAAACCTCTAAACTTTCATATGTAAAGACACTCATGAAGGTTGTCTCCATACGTGTGTTGTCGTTTTACGCCATGACCAGATTACTTTTGATATGTATTGTCTTTTATCTAGTGTTCTCCAGAACGCAAAAAAGCATCTTAAAAGGTCCTAAAATAGGCAAAAAGAACACGTGGAGGAATCTGCAGTATTTTGCTGATCCTTATTGTTGCATAAGAAAGAAAACCGACATTAATCTTCTCTCCTTCTAATATGATAATCTGAGATAAATAATATTACAAGACTCATAAGATGCTCATAACGATAATTACAACTTGTGTTTTCACTTTTCTCCCAAGTGTTAGATGATCTCTCCATGGATGGTCGAGAGAATATGTGTTTCAGGTATAGTATTATTCGATCACCTATTTTGGTTTGCTAAGTTGTTAATCTAATAATGTAACAGTTCGTTCTTTAATATATTTGTTTTCATTATTCAAATTTTATGAATGTGTATACACTCATATATATTACAATAAACATTATTATTATTATGAATTAAAACTAACAATTACATGAACTAAATGAAAGGTTTTAAGCAAATCTATGAACTAAAACCCTAAGTTCACATGCAACCTATACAGATCTATGTTTTCTTCTAATTGAACATATAACAAATTCCTAAAGGCATAAGAAAAATAACTAAAAGAACAAAATAAGAAAAACTAACCTTTAAAGATTTCTTGGAAGCAAAGCAGCACAAGTATCCTGCCTCAAATGAGATCACACCCAGGGAGTAGGAGTATGGTTCGAAAATTCCAGAGAGAAGGTATATAATTGGCGCAGAAAATAGGCTACCCAGGGTCCCTATTTATAGTTCCAAGCGGATAACCAGATAAGCCTTTAGAGATAAACCTTTTGAATTCAAATCAAGATAAACATTTATCTTGTTCATTCAAACATATTTATCTCCTTTATATATATAAATCGAAATCTATATATCCATATATAGAATTCGCTGGTTACCTCACTCACTCAGACTGCCACTTACTCAACTATTGAATAATTACAGTTTTAGTCCCTACACCTTTAATTAATTAAATTAATCACCAAATTAATTCCAATTAATTCCAGATTAATTTTTAATTAATTAATATAGTTTCTAATTAATATATTATCACTTTAATATATTAATAAACCATTTATTTAATTTTTATTGATTTATTAATCACATAATAAATCAATCTTTCTCTCTACTGAACTTTCTATCAAACCTCCAGCTATGAGGGCAACCCAAATGGACTATGCTACTATAGGTAAATACTAATTATTAGTCATGGCTTAGACACCTAATCCAACAGTCTCCCACTTGGATAAGTGTATGACTATAATTACCAATTTAACCACTAATTAATCAGCAAACTATAGCTTCCTAGAAACTGCTGCCGAACTCTGACCCGGTCAGTTCTGTCCATAGATAAGTGATCATATGATCCTTCGTCCAACAAGATATTTTTCAGACACGAGACATGAATTGAGATCAATCTCTGTCCGATACTCTATTTCTCGATTTCTGATTCTTCTTATGGCTTTAGAACTTCTAATTAAACACATCAATTTAGTCCAGGCTGGCCAGCACTTTAGTCAACTTCAAAATCATCGAGAGGCCTATAGATATCTGTTACCCATCAGGGTCAAGGAACGAATAAGCTTCGACTCATATGCTTATATCTTTTACCAGTCAAATCATTCACAACAACACGTTTTATAACATCGAGTTACTGATACGTTTTCGTATTATCAATGAACAACTGCCTTGTAAATTATAACTCATATCTCTCCACTTAAAGATCATAAGATATTATCGTCTCAAACATTGCTTGTGATATAATCCATGAAGCAATCTATTGAGCGTGGGTTTATCCAATACTCAAATCTCTATTTCTAAGTACTCATGAATGTTGTAGCAATTCTATTGCTATGTCTAACTCCTTAGACAGTCTACAAACCAATTCATGACAGTCTTGATTCAATACTTACTTCCCAAAGTATGAGCGACTGTGGGCCTTTATGAATAATTAAATTATTCAGGAAGTAAAACATGTGAAAGCGAAACATAAAGATCTGACTGGCAGCTACTCATGCTTATTACCAAGTCTCCACAAGGTAATCACCAAGTCGGACCTTGTCATATACTATTATCGGTTTCAAGATTTCTTTTAAACTTTCAATTCTAATTTTATATCTATGTCTTCATGAATCTTTCACTCTTTCTATATATCCAAAGTGTCTTACACTGATACACTTTATTGCAGATGTTCCAATCAGATGCTCTTCCGATGACATCTCAATATATTATCTTGTCTTTTTCTCTCCTAACTCCATTCTGGTAATGTGTATTGTGACTTCCTATGTTTCTTGGGGTCTTTAGTCTACTTGACTGCACCCTAAGACTATTTCGAGATGTCATGATGTGTTGGTGAACCACACGCGCTCCATCAGAAAACCAACGAGATTCTTTAACCATGAAGTCCTTTATCATCATGTCCTGACGTTAATAATTACCACTTTGAAAAATCTTTCAAATTATTACTTTCACTTTCACCCCTAATCATTTCCCAATGAATTCTCACGTGAGTTCAAATAATCCATCCAGTATTCCCAGCCATACAATGTCCTGAATCCAACTTACTATGCCCTAAGCATCAAGTCATCAGGATATGTTCATGACATTCTGATCGATCCAAAAAACTTGTGGAAACCGATCTAATCTTATTCCAAACCCTTTCGGAATCCAAAGATTATTTATAATCCTTGTGTCATGATTTTTTGAAAAACTATTTCCTTTTGGAGACTCTTCTCATGCATCTTGAATCTTATCAAGATCATGTTTATAATGGCTAGGTCTATGCTGACGATTTCATCTATCAAATAGATGTCTTGTGAATTACGTGAGTGTGTTGCACCTTCTTTATTTCTTTCATGCCAAGTCATCACACTTTGCAATGATAAGAGACGTTTCCTAGAAACAATATGTAACCCACATACAGTAATAGCAGACAACAGCGACACTCCCACTGGCTTTGACACGATTATGGACTATTTACAAAATCCAGAACTTATGGCACATTTTGAGAATCCAAACCTTTCTGACATCTTAATGGAAATTCTTCTTTTACAGTTGCAGCGGGATAACCAATGAAACGACATTGCTGATCATGTTCAGGCTAGTCATGAGGTTCGGATGAACACTACAAGACCCTGGACTATCTATGTACAAGTGGGACAATCCCAACTTTACATTTCAGACAGTTCCTGTAAGACCTACTTAGTCTAGGATGTGGTTGAAATATGGTTTATATGGTCTGACTGGTTTTCAATTTATCGGAAACTAATTGACGACGTATCTCATGCATCGAGGATCGAACTATTTCGATTAAAGCTCCATTATCTTCCCTAAGACACATTATAACCATTAATTTTCTTGGAAGAGAATAAATTGTGAAACATTTCAGAGTCTATGATGTCACTCAGGTTCTGCGGATCTCATACTTCCTTTGAAGTCCTTGAATTGTTCAAGGTTTCAATTCAATCGCTTATTCTGATAAGCGAAGCCATATTTGTCATATTGATTGACAAATATCGTGAAGTATAAACAATTGTGTTGTATTTGAAGATTTGGGCAATACACATCAATTGATGTGTTCGTTGCTCATGGTCTTGACGTCTTCTATGTAAATTTATGACTTTGTTAATTTTGTTCAAGACTTGCAATCATCACTTGACTCTAAGTCAACTGATTTCAAAATCCTATCCTCTGGATGTTTGGGTGATTCATTTCTTGCCATACATGTTTTTATTAAGAACTCATTTCATCATGTGACTCTAAGTCAAATGATTCCAACGTTCTGTCCAACTGGACCTTTGGTTGAATTGATCCTTATAAAATTTCTTTTAACAATCATAGAAAACACAATTCATGAATCCAAACACTTTAGATGCATCATCATTCAAGTCATTATCATTCATGCAATTAACACACTCATACAACATTTCAAGGATAAATTAGATAAACATGTATTAAAAGAAAATTAACATTTTATAAAAACGAAAACATCCTTGAACAATGTACTATATGACAAACAATATCGCTTGCATCTAATAAGCTAATAACAATATTGTAATATCTAACTAAACTTCAAAAATGCATGAGCTGGAGATCCAATCCAAATGTGCTCCTATGCGCCAAAGTCTCGTGCCTTACTGATTCCCTACATACAAGCCAAAATGTGACTATCACATCATGCATCAAGGAATTATGGATCAGGAGTTTTGAGGTTTTTATATGTACCTGAGCTTTCAAAAGATTTTGACCTTGGAGCGTCTTCCAATCTTTCCGTGACTGTATCTGATCCTATGTATTCCCAGTTTGAGACATGTCCAGACGATCTAGATCGTTTCTTGCTGTGTCTCTTCACTGGACTCAATCCAGAAGTAGCTGACCCATTAGATCTGTGTTTGTCCATTAGAGACTCGTATAAAGTCAACAGTGGAAGCATTTCCATAAAAGTCTTTTTCTGCCTTTCCTTTCTATACGTCTGAATGAACAGATCGTACCTACTAGTCAGCGAAGCGAGTAGAATGTCAACACTCATCTCCTGACTCATGGAGTAACCAAGTTGGTACAATTCGCCTATGTATGCTTCAATCGGGAGAACATGCGAATCGATGCTACTTCCTTCTTTTAGCTTGCACTCTGTAAGTCTTTTGAAGATCCTAGCTCGTTCCTCTTCAATTGGTTTTTGGAACTTTTCCTCAACCGATTGAATTAACTCATATGGCCCCAGAGATTCAAAATCCCTACGGAACTTGGGTCCAGTGGTCAATAGCATGAGGTCACGAATTTCTTCGGATTCATCAACTAAGAAGTTATGCTCATCATTAGGACTTTTAATGATGACTTGTTATGGTGAAACCGGGATTGGATACTTAATGAGTTGTAGCTTCCCAGTAATAGCGAGAACTAGTTTCCAACTGCGAAGCCATTCCTTACAGTTCAGCCAGTCAGCCTTTCCATATTTGGCATGTGCTTTCTGAGGCTTTCAGAAGTGGGTGAAGGAGGAGAAGGAGGAGGATTGACACTTGACATCTATAAAAGAAACAGAATTTATTAGTTTAATTGATCCTTTTAAATAATTACCCAATATGTTATTTAATAAGGCTAGGATCCAAAATACCCCAACTATGATGTGAAGAGGGATGCCGTAATCAGAACATAATGGTCATTAAGGTAGATAAAACACTTATCAATTTCATCTTATGAAATTCCTAGATCTATTGAGATTCATTGAACTGTTCAATGGCATGTTTAATCTTGAATTTGCTCCACTGTTTGTGACTGGAATGCCGAGGATCACAAACTGGATGTGAATAACCATGCAAATATGCTCGGTAACCTCAATGTCATTTATCATCTCTAATTGATGTGTCGGTTAACCACACTCGCTTCATCAACAATGATAAATCATGAGAAACCCATTACCACTCTTTATGAATCCCTATTAGTGTGCCGGTAAACCACACACGCTCCACTAATGATTCATAAAGTGTAATTTGCAATTTCATGGGTTAGCATCCATTCACATTTTTCCTAAAGTAACTAGATTTGGGATTTTGTAATGATGTTCTAGTACTTTCATTAATAACAATATACTTTTAATGAGATTAAGTGTTCCTATCAAACCCGTTCGGCTAACGACCCTCCACTGATCAAGAGAGCGGTGGGTGAGAGTGGACACCCATTCAACCGCCATTTTATAGGCAGTTTCCTTATACCCTTCTTATAGACCAGTTTCGTGAATGAGGCCTATTATTGATTTGACTGACCAATTATCTTATACATATAATATTAACTTTTAATTATAATATATATATAAGATGTATCTTAAACCTTTTAAAATGTTCTTGGTTTATCTTTTAATTTATTGGAGATTTAAACTATTAAATTTAAATTAAATTAAACCTTTAAATGATTTAATTAATCTTTTAATTAAAAAATTAATTAAATTAATTAAATCTGAATATTTTAGATTTTTAAAATATTCCTAGTTTTATCTTTTAATTTTTTGAAATTTAAAACTATTAAATTTAAAATTAAATTAAATCATTATTTATCTTTTAATTAAACAATTAATTAAATTAATTAAAACTAGATAGGTATCACAAATTAATCAAATTAATTCAAACCTATCTTAAACCCTTAATTTTCGAAATTAACAAATAATGGGTTTAAGGTTATCCATTTAAATAATTAAAGTTACCAAAAATAGAAAGCCTTCTAAAACCCTAATGAGAAAATCGAAAATAATAGAGGGGAGGGGCTAGGGTTTCCAAAACCCTAACCTTAAAATCGATTTGGCTAAATTAGGGTTTATAAGCTTTAAACCCGAATTTTTAGGAAAACAATTATAGCAATTCAACAAGAAAACAACCAAAAAGCTCTGAGACCACTGAAAGGTTTTAAGCAAATCTATGAACTAAAACCCTAAGTTCACATGCAACCTATACGGATCTATGTTTTCTTCTAATTGAACATATAACAAATTCCTAAAGGCATAAGAAAAATAACTAAAAGAACAAAATAAGAAAAACTAACATTTAAAGTTTTCTTGGAAGCAAAGCAGCACAAGTGTCCTGTCTCAAATGAGATCACACCCAGGGAGCAGGAGTATGGTTCGAAAATTCCAGAGAGAAGGTATATAATTGGCGTAGAAAATAGGCTACCCCAAGGTCCCTATTTATAGTTCCAAGCGGATAACCAGATAAGCCTTTAGAGATAAACCTTTTGAATTCAAATCAAGATAAATATTTATCTTATTCATTCAAACATATTTATCTCCTTTATATATATAAATCGAAATCTATATATCCATATATAGAATTCGCTGGTTACCTCACTCACTCAGACTGCCACTTACTCAACTATTGAATAATTACAGTTTTAGTCCCTACACCTTTAATTAATTAAATTAATCACCAAATTAATTCCAATTAATTCCAGATTAATTTCTAATTAATTAATATAGTTTCTAATTAATATATTATCACTTTATGTAACACCCGACTTATTAATAAAAACACCCCAAAAAAATTTTTGTTTTACGAACCAAATATTTTACAATAAAAACCATAAGTATGGGGTATTAGTTAACAAAATACGAGTACAAGTGTATCACGAAGTACAATACATGAATATTATACATTCTTCAAGTCGGGTCGTTACTTCAAATGCTAAGTCCTCAGTCACGAACTTTGTCTTTTCCCTTAGCAGGGTCACGCTCACCTGCAGGGACATATCAACAAAACTGTGAGCTATAAAGCCCAATGAGTAATTAAAACAACAATAACATGTATAAGAATAACATTTCTCTATACAAAGTCAAACAAGTAGTATCACACAATACAAGATCAAATGTGGCTCACGGGTTAGCCCGCTGTTGCCGTGGCTCACGGGTTAGCCCGCTGTTGCCTAGACTCACGGCTTATCCGGTCTTGTCTATATAAGTTTAGCACAACAAAATAAACCATAGCTCACGGGTTAGCCCGCTGTTGCCTAGACTCACGGCTTTATCCGGTCTTGTCTATATAGGTTTATATAGTTATATTGACTCACAGCTCCGTTCTTGTCTATAACAGACTCACGGCTTATCTGATCTTGTCATACATCAAATCATAAAATCTTTCAAAACTTGTCCCCAAAATCATTTCTATTTGCAGCTGCACTTTTAACAAATATCACACCGGATAACAGTGAGATTACTCACCTGAAGGCTTGCTACTACTAGCGTTAATCGTTCCTTGCTTTGAAATAAAGTCCGTATGATTTTGTCCCGAACCTATAATTTCATTCATTATCAAAATGATTATAGGTTAATACCCATTTCAATTAACTCTAATACACTAGAGTTCAATAAAACAATGTTATAAACAATGCCTAGTTAATAAACTTTCCGTTTACTAACTTTATATGAATTTTACTATTCACCGAGGCATTCGGATCGGTCTACAGTGCCCCCGAGGGGTCGGAAACTCAATCTAAATATTTTCCCAAACTTTTCAGACCATAATAAGCCTACGGTTCAAGTTTGAGCTTAATCGGACAAGCCAAACAAAAGATAGCATTTCAAAGTTTCTGTCCAGGATCTGCCTATAGGCGCGCCGCGCCTGGATAGGGGCGCACCGCGCCTAGCGCCTGTGCAGGGCTCCTGTCCAGTCGCGAATTTTGCACTGTAGCTTGCTGTTTTGGTCCATTAAGCTCTTATTTCTGCTCTTAATCACTTGGGGTTTGTTCCTAGGCTAAAACCTTACATTTATACAAGGTTTTTAACCATCAAAACACACTCAATCATCCATATTAAGAATTAGGGTTCTTAGTTTTAACAACCCCAATTCTTTAATTTCATCATTTATAACAAACTACTTCCATTTTGTTGAGTTAAGCTCTTACTAGCATGACTTATTGGAAGTATAACTTACATTTATTCACATAATCTCCACTGTAATTTCAGTTTTGAGTTCAACAAAAATTCACCAAACTCAAACAAGCAAGAACTTGGAAAACTTACCTCTAAATCTTCCAATTCTACCCTTCAATTGCTATAATTCGATTTTCCAACTTAAATCTTCAAGAACTCTTCAAAAATTGCTCCAATTTTCTGCCACAAATCTTCTCCCGTAGCTCTCTAAATTCTGCACACAATGGGAGAAGCTTCCAACTATTTATACCTCCATAAATTGCATTTTTGGTCCTTGAAGTTGCATTTCTCATGCTTTTGCCACAATTTACAAATTAAATAACAAAATCAAATTATTATAACATTTTAAGTCCAAGACTCAAAATATTATTACCAAACAAGTCCTTTTTTGTCAAAAAGACCAAATTACCCTTTTGAGGTAAAATGACCATTTTGCCCTTTTATTATAATTATATAATAAAATACATTTTCGGCGTTACAAATTCTCCCCTCCTTTAAGAGATTTCGTCCCCGAAATCATACAAAAAGTTGAGGATATTTCTCCCTCATCTCACTTTCGGTCTCCCATGTCATGTCGGAACCTTTGTGATGACGCCAAAGTACTTTCACCATGCTGATCTTTTTGTTTCTAAGCTGTCTTATCTTGCGGTCTAGCACCCGCTCGGGTTGTTCCGGGTATCTCAGCTTTTCATCCACCTCGATTTCAGCCAGAGGTATATGTTTAGATTTATCAAACAACGTTTTTCTCAAATGGGACACATGGAATACATCATGTATACCATGAAGTTCATCAGGTAATTCCAATCTATACACCACGGCTCCCACTCTTTGGGATATACGGAAAGGTCCAATAAAGCGAGGACTCAACTTCCCTTTCTTCCCAAAACGAATTAGGCCTTTCCAAGGGGATACTTTGAGCATTACCATGTCTCCTACTTGGAATTCTATTGGTTTCACCCGTTTGTCTGCATACTTTTTCTGCCGATTTTGAGCTACCTTCAAGTTTTCGCGTATCAGTTTGATCTTTTCTTCAGTCTGTGCTACAATTTCAGGTCCAGCCAACGGCTTTTCCCCAACTTCAGTCCAGCAGGTTGGAGTACGGCACGGTGCTCCATACAATGCTTCATACGGGGCCATCTGAATGCTGGAATGATAGCTGTTATTGTACGCGAATTCCACTAAAGGTAGATGATCTTCCCAGCATCCACCGAAGTCTATGACACAAGTCCTCAACATATCTTCCAAAGTTTGTATTGTTCTTTCACTCTGACCATCGGTCTGCGGGTGATATGCGGTACTCATAAGTACTTTCGTACCCAGTTGCTCTTGAAGACTCTGCCAAAAATGAGAAGTAAACCTACTATCTCGGTCCGATACTATCGATGCTGGAAATCCATGCCGACAAATCACCTCATCAATGTAGATTTTCGCCAGTTTATCTACTCTGTACTTTTCCTTATATGGTATAAATTGTGCCGATTTGGTCAATCGATCCACAATCACCCATATAGAATCATAACCTCGCGGTGTCCGCGGCAACTTTGTTACAAAATCCATGGTAATATGGTCCCATTTCTTCTCTGGAATCGGCAATGGCTGTATTTCTCCATACGGTTTCTGATGGTTTGACTTAACTTGCAAACAAGTCAAACATCTTTCCACGAATCTTCCAACATCTCTTTTCATTCCAGGCCACCAATACATCGGTTTTAACGTCCGATACATCTTGGTACTACCCGGGTGAACTGCATATCTGCTATAATGTGCATCTTCTAGAAGCAAGTTTCGCGCTTCTCCCTGTTTCGGGACCCATATACGTCCTCTGAATGTCTTCAATTTCTGAGCATTTTCTTCCAGATGCTTCAAGTATCCAACCATTCTTTCACTTTTTACATTCTCCGGCTTACACGCTTCCTCTTGTGCCAAACGAATCAATCCTGGTAACCGGCTCACTACACCCATACACGCGGATGTAACTTTCAGAGGAGCTTCTTTTCGGCTTAGAGCATCTGCCACCACATTTGCCTTGCCAGGGTGGTACTGAATTTCACAATCAAAGTCTTTCAGCAGGTCCATCCACCTTTGTTGTCTCATATTAAGCTCTTTTTGATCGAAGAGGTACTTCAGACTCTTGTGATCCGTGTAAACGACAAACTTTACACCGTATAAATAATGCCTCCACAGCTTCAATGCTAGAACCACCGCAGCTAATTCCAGATTATGAACTGGATACTTCTTCTCGGCATCTTTTAATTGGCGGGACGCATAAGCTATGACTCGACCTTTCTGCATTAGAACACACCCAAGACCAATTCTAGATGCATCGCTGTAGATCACATACTCTTTTCCGCTTTGTGGTAAAGCCAACACCGGTGCTTCACATAAAGCTTGTTTCAACTTCTGGAATGCTTCTTGCTGTTTTTCGGCCCATGTGAACTTTTCACCTTTCTTAGTTAACTTGGTCAATGGAGCAGCTATCGAGGAGAAATTCTCGACAAATCTTCTGTAGTAGCCTGCCAAACCAAGAAAACTCCGTATTTCAGTTGGACTCCGGGGCGGTTCCCACTTCATCACGGCCTCAATCTTTGCTGGATCAACTTTCACTCCTTCGGCATTAATTACATGGCCAAGAAATTGAACTTCTCTTAGCCAGAATTCACACTTAGAGAACTTCGCGTACAGTTTTTCTCGACGAAGCAGCTCTAACATCTGTCGCAGGTGTACCTCATGTTCCGCCTGGCTTCGGGAATACACCAAGATGTCATCAATGAACACTATCACCGAGGTATCAAGGAACGGTCAACACACCCGATTCATAAGATCCATGAATACGGCTGGAGCATTGGTTAACCCAAAAGGCATCACCAAAAACTCATAATGACTGTATCTCGTACGAAAGGCCGTCTTCGGAATGTCTGACTCCCTTATCTTCAGCTGATGATAACCCGACCTCAGGTCAATCTTGGAAAAGTAGGACGCGCCTTGCAGCTGATCAAACAAGTCGTCTATTCTGGGTAGCGGGTACCTGTTCTTCACCGTGATCTTGTTTAACTCCCGAGAGTCAATACACATACGCATTGACCCATCTTTCTTCTTGACAAACAAAATAGGAGCTCCCCACGGCGATGTACTTGGTCTGATGAAACCCCTGTCTAACAGTTCTTCCAGTTGCTTCCGCAGTTCCACCATCTCTGAAGGTGCTAAACGGTATGGAGCTCGGGCAACAGGTGCAGCTCCCGGGACTAGTTCAATCGTGAACTCAACCTGTCGATCTGGTGGCAACCCTGGAAGTTCGTCTGGAAACACATCTGGGAACTCGTTCACCATGTTCACATTCGCTACCCCCACTTTAATTGGTTGAGCCACCGATACATAAGCCAAGTAGGACATCCCTCCTTTACTGATGCAGCTTCGGGCTTGAGCAAAGGAGATAACTGGCATTCTCAACCGAGGTCGTTCACCCTGAATCTTCATCCATTCCCCCTCCGGTGATAACACTGTGATGTTTTTATTTCTGCAATCCATATTAGCATAGTTCGTTGCTAACCAATCCATCCCCACAATTACACCAAACTCATTGGTAGTCATCGGCTTCAAATCTATAGGGAAAACGGTCCCGTAGATTTTAAGCTGACAACCTTCCATATGTTCAGAAACCCAGACATATCGGCCGTCTGCTATAGCTACTTCTAAGCTTTCATCCATCGGTGTTAAAGGTACATTCAGGCGAGGCAATAAAGATTCCGATACAAAACAGTGAGTGGCTCCCGGATCAAAAATAACCTATACAGGTATGGTATTGAGAGTAAAGATACCTGTAATCACATCCGTCTTCTCACGGGCTTCCTCCACGGTCATCTGGAAAGCTCGCGAGGCCACTGGTCGTCCCCTGTTCCTCGGCTCTTCTTTCTTTCCCACTTGATCATCTCTAGGTCTCTCACTGTATGCCCCAGATTTCAGTTGGGGACAGTTCAGACGAATATGATCCGTAGCTCCGCATTGGAAACACCTACGGTCCGCCCGACAGTCACGTATAAGATGACCCGGTTTTCCACAATTTCGGCAAACCATTGACCCAGTATCGCTGCGACAACTGCCTGTGTGCCTTTTTCTGCATTTCTCACACCACTTGCCTTCGTCCCTCTGACTTTTTCCTTTAGACCCGGATTGTTGCGACTTTTTCTGAGGCGTCCAACCTTGGTCTTCCGCCTTTCGTTTAGTTTCCAGAACTTTCTTTTCATCTTCCTGCCGCTTCAGTTCTGTTTCTCTTTCCGTGGCTCGATCCACCACTTGCCGGAAAGTAGTTAATTTCAACGGTTGCACAATTTCTCTAATTCGGGTTGTCAACCCCCGAACATACTTGTCGATCTTTCTCTTTTCGGTGTAGATATGGTGTTCCGCAAACCGAGCTTTCTCCAGAAAGCTAAGAGTATATTCCTGGACAGATCGGGAACGCTGTTCCAAATGCAGGAATTCTTCCTCCAACTTTTGAATAGCTACTTCCGAACAATATTCTTCATTGAATTTTGTCTTGAATTGCTCCCAAGGTATTGATTGGGATGAATCAAGATCCAGTGATTTATAGTAGGTTTGCCACCAATGTAGAGCACCGCTTGTAAGTTGGTTTGTGGCAAATTCCACTTTATCATCCTCCGCACACTTGCTTACTCGGAACACCTTTTCCATATGCATGATCCATTCCATAGCTTTGACTGGATCATCTGTCCCCGAGAATTCCTTTGGTTTACAACCAAGGAACGATTTATAAGTACACCCAACTTTCCTTGCAGAGGCTTCCCCACCTTGTGTTTCCTTCGCTGCCCGGGCCCGACTTTCACCCTGGCTTTCATTTTCTGGCTACCCTTCATGAACACTTTTTGCAGCCTCTTCAGTAGGATTTGGATTTGCACTTGGGTTGGGATTGCCACTCGGGTTGGGATTATTCGATAATGCAGGCATCATCTGCCTAACCACTTCTTCCACAATGGCTCGTATATCAGGTGGATTTTGTCCCACCGGTTCCCTCGCTGGTGCTCTCCGCCCAACAGAGCCGCGTGACCTAGCTGGTCCACTTCTTGCAGTTCCACGCGAATTAGCACCAGTAGGATTGCTTCGTGTATTTCTCATACTTCAAAATTTCAACAAACCATTAGATTACATATATAGTAACAACCTATATATATATAACAGTCCAATTATCTGTGCTTCTCTCAAGGTTTAAGTCCAATTATTAATAAAAACACCCCAAAAAAATTTTTGTTTTACGAACCAAATAGTTTACAATAAAAACCATAAGTATGGGGTATTAGTTAACAAAATACGAGTACAAGTGTATCACGAAGTACAATACATGAATATTATACATTCTTCAAGCCGGGTCGTTACTTCAAATGCTAAGTCCTCAGTCACGGACTTTGTCTTTTCCCTTAGCAGGGTCACGCTCACCTGCAGGGACATATCAACAAAACTGTGAGCTATAAAGCCCAATGAGTAATCAAAACAACAATAACATGTATAAGAATAACATTTCTCTATACAAAGTCAAACAAGTAGTATCACACAATACAAGATCAAATGTGGCTCACGGGTTAGCCCGCTGTTGCCGTGGCTCACGGGTTAGCCCGCTGTTGCCTAGACTCACGGCTTATCCGGTCTTGTCTATATAAGTTTAGCACAACAAAATAAACCATAGCTCACGGGTTAGCCCGCTGTTGCCTAGACTCACAGCTTTATCCGGTCTTGTCTATATAGGTTTATATAGTTATATTGACTCACAGCTCCGTTCTTGTCTATAACAGACTCACGGCTTATCTGATCTTGTCATACATCAAATCATAAAATCTTTCAAAACTTGTCCCCAAAATCATTTCTATTTGCAGCTGCACTTTTAACAAATATCACACCGGATAACAGTGAGATTACTCACCTGAAGGCTTGCTACTACTAGCGTTAATCGTTCCTTGCTTTGAAATAAAGTCCGTATGATTTTGTCCCGAACCTATAATTTCATTCATTATCAAAATGATTATAGGTTAATACCCATTTCAATTAACTCTAATACACTAGAGTTCAATAAAACAATGTTATAAACAATGCCTAGTTAATAAACTTTCCGTTTACTAACTTTATATGAATTTTACTATTCACCGAGGCATTCGGATCGGTCTACAGTGCCCCCGAGGGGTCGGAAACTCAATCTAAAAATTTTCCCAAACTTTTCAGACCATAATAAGCCTACGGTTCAAGTTTGAGCTTAATCGGACAAGCCAAACAAAATATAGCATTTCAAAGTTTCTGTCCAGGATCTGCCTATAGGCGCGCCGCGCCTGGATAGGGGCGCACCGCGCCCAGTGCCTGTGCAGGGCTCCTGTCCAGTCGCGAATTTTGCATTGTAGCTTGCTGTTTTGGTCCATTAAGCTCTTATTTCTGCTCTTAATCACTTGGGGTTTGTTCCTAGGCTAAAACCTTACATTTATACAAGGTTTTTAACCATCAAAACACACTCAATCATCCATATTAAGAATTAGGGTTCTTAGTTTTAACAACCCCAATTCTTCAATTTCATCATTTATAACAACCTACTTCCATTTTGTTGAGTTAAGCTCTTACTAGCATGACTTATTGGAAGTATAACTTACATTTATTCACATAATCTCCACTGTAATTTCAGTTTTGAGTTCAACAAAAATTCACCAAACTCAAACAAGCAAGAACTTGGAAAACTTACCTCTAAATCTTCCAATTCTACCCTTCAATTGCTATAATTCGATTTTCCAACTTAAATCTTCAAGAACTCTTCAAAAATTGCTCCAATTTTCTGCCACAAATCTTCTCCCGTAGCTCTCTAAATTCTGCACACAATGGGAGAAGCTTCCAACTATTTATACCTCCATAAATTGCATTTTTGGTCCTTGAAGTTGCATTTCTCATGCTTTTGCCACAATTTACAAATTAAATGACAAAATCAAATTATTATAACATTTTAAGTCCAAGACTCAAAATATTATTACCAAACAAGTCCTTTTTTGTCAAAAAGACCAAATTACCCTTTTGAGGTAAAATGACCATTTTGCCCTTTTATTATAATTATATAATAAAATACATTTTCGGCGTTACACTTTAATATATTAATAAACCATTTATTTAATTTCTATTGATTTATTAATCACATAATAAATCAATCTTTCTCTTAACTGAACTTTCTATCAAACCTCCAGCTATGAGGGCAACCTAAATGGACTATGCTACTATTAATTAGGTAAATACTAATTATTAGTCATGGCTTAGACACCTAATCCAACACTAAATCACTCATAAATGGTTACGTTCTCATAAAAACATAAATTTATAATAACAACTTTCATATCTCTTATTACAACATGAATATTTTCCCAATAAGTCAATAACAGATATTTTGATCTGCAAGAATATAAATTGAAAAAGGACTATAGTTGTTAGCAACAAGAGATGTATGTTATTGCTCAATATCTAACTCATTCATTAAATATTAAAATAAAATATCAAATGTCAACATGTAAGATTGAGTAAACAAATGAAGAAAATCAAGTAACATCGTTACATGTGTAACTATAGTCGTAGGACAATATAATGTCCACCATCGAGCAAAATCTCTCCTTCCCAAAAGAAAAAATTACCATCGTGATAAAAAAATTGCATAAAATTGTCAACTTATAAACTCAAAACCAATTGGTAGATTTTGAATGAAAGAAGTTGACATATGAGATTACTAAAAGACAACATACTGGAATACCCATATGAAAACCTACGTGCATTTAATACATTAGGTGCGAATATCACAAGATGTTCGTAAGCAATATCTTTTTTCAAATGATTACCTCATAAATATATACAATATTGAATATCATGATTAACAATATTAAATTAGATAACGGACTGTTATATGAACAAACAAAACAACTTCTTACAAAGGGATGTTATTTGCTAGATAATGAACCAATAATGCACCTAATAGATAACTTATTTTTTATAAAACAAAGTATATAATAAAATTATAGATATTCTAAAATGATCTCATCGAATGAAAGTTATGTATGTAATAGATAAGACACATCTAAGTTGTTTTGGGGCTCATCTTGGTTGTCTTTTTTTCCAAGCAAATGATGGATCAATCATTAATCATGCTTGCTGGCCTTATGTTGCAACATTAAGGATGGAAAGTTATGCATGTAACTCTTCCTTTTAAGGTGATTTTGTTGTCCTTTTTCTGCAACAAGGGTTTGATTAATACTTAATGATGCCCACTGGCCTTTTTTGGGGGGCATTAATGATTTTTCTTTTTCATACTTTTCATCCGGAGATCATTATAAGCATCATGTTTTCTTTTTTTTTTTGTGTTAGCCTTCATTTTTAAACGCATAACCTTCGTCACATTGAAAATATAAGACAAGTCCTACAATATGTAATCTCTAAAACCTAAGACCAAAATATGTTTCCTCACGACTCTTTAGCAATAATAAATTATGATTGCATGTCTGTAGGATTAGCCCTGACATTTTAGGGTGCTTATTCAATTCACTAAATTTAAGCCCTAAAATTAGCAAATTGTAATATATATATATATATATATATATATATATATATATATATATATATATATATATATATATATATATATATATATATATATATATATATATATATATATATATATATATATATATATATATATATATATATATATATATATATATATATATATATATTAGCAAATTAGCAAATTGTAATATTGTAATATATATATATATATATATATATATATATATATATATATATATATATATATATATATATATATATATATATATATATATATATATATATATATATATATATATTCTATAATTTTTTTGTTTTAAATTTCATTGGAAATAAATTTGAAAAATTATTGCTTCTTCATAAAAGTTTCTATCTTTCTAATATTCGTTGAAACGAATTTTCAGTAACTTCTTGACAAGTAATTTTATTAAAAGGTTGCTTTCAATAATTATCAATGTTAATACGTTAACTTGTTCTTGTTTCATTGTAAAGCACAAATAGGACTTCAACAACTTCAACTTAAAATAGTTATATTTTGCAGATGCAACAATAACAGGGATAGTCAATAAAATTTGATATGTTATGAATACATCAAGAAACAATCAACACGTCTTAAAAACTTTATAGATACATCAGGAGTAATTTTAGCTTATATAAATCATTCGTATCAATTTCTGATTGTTCATCTTTATTAAATGAAGTTTAAAGAGAATTACAACACGCCTTTAAGCTCATATCATCCCTTGAATGTATACCAAAATTAATCAAGAAAACAAACATATTATCGTATGTTGACATTATTCAAACCTGGTAGTGAGTGAAGTAACTGCTTGATCAAAAATTTATATGAGTGAAGTAACTGTTTGGTAGATGATTCTTGTGCAGATTATGAAACTATAGAAACCATGTCACTTGGATTTTCATCAAATTGTTTTTTTCTTTATGTCTTTGAGGAAATATTGGATCAATACTCATGTCAAAATTAATTCCTTCACACTTAGTAAGGCATTTAGATAACAATTTCCATTTACCCCTTAAAAAAAGAAAGCCATCGTTTTATTTTTTTCAATAGCGACATCAATAATCATATCTTTTGATTGTAACTACTTGCTCACTAACTTAATAGCATATAAAATATCATACCAAATAACTATTTCCACTGACCTAAATCACCAAGCTCTTTTTCTACTAGAGCTTTTGTTTCGGTATTTATTTTCGAATCGCTATCATTTTCAGCAACTTCAAGTAAAGCTTATTGTATATGTAAATTTTCAAATCTTATAGCTTTAACACTATCAATGTAACTCTTCCAATGGGTAGATGACATTTATTTAAGAGTTAATCCTTTGAAAACATCTTTCAAAATCTACTATATTTTAGTAGAATTGACAAATGTTGTATAGGAATGTTGTATGATTCCAAAAATATAACTTTACCACATGTATTAGCAATATCACATAATGTTATGTCAAGACTATGACAACCACACGATATATCAAAAGCTATATGATTTATATGCAAAAGTCTTTTTTGTACTTCTTTGGTGCTTTGGATTTTGTGACTAACACATGCTCTAGCCAACACTACTGCAGATGTTATTTGGATGACTCATATTCTATGAGACCTTTAATTTGAACTACTTTCTTAGCCTGTTTTGTTATATTATAACCATAGTGATCTATCTCTTTATCACAATCCAGTTGCACAGAATCGTGGTAATCATATTAACATTAACTATCATTCATTTTTTTCAAACTTGTTTCCTATGGGAAGCTCTTTATGCATTTTGATATATTTAATATGCAAGTTGTTAATGTGTTTACAAAGAGTCTTTTACAAGTACTTTATGATTTTTTTCGATCCAAGCTTTTCGTGGTCTTTAATCCCTCACTTTTCTTGATGGATATGTTGAAGAATAAGGATTATAGATATTATATGCAATATTGCATTGAGTTAGTTAGATTCCATCTTGTAAATTTGGATAACATTGTGCAAATCTTTCGTGTTTACCTTTTTATTCATAGCATTATATAATAAATAGTGTGCTCCCTCCCAGACCACGTATGATTACTTTATAAAGATGCGTGTAGTAATGCTAATAAGGAGTATGGATTGGACCTAAATTTCACTACCAATGATAATGTATATGATACTATTTTAATAGGAAAGGATGTTATTAGGGAGAGTGAACAATCAACACGTAACACACCCATACACACACAAATAAAGGTAACAAAAGAAAGAACACAACAATATACATGATTTATTTTATCAATGTAATCTAGGATTGAACCGAAGAGAGTTCTATTAATAATCAAACTAAGGTTTACAGTTGCATGGTATCCTAACTGAGGAATTGCACCCTCGAAATCCCATCATCATGGCGAACGTCAAGTGCCTGCATCAATTATTAAAATCCATATATATTAGTATGATTATGATACTTAAACTTGGTATGGGATGATGGACCGACATGTCCCTACGATGAAGGGCTACGTGTCCATGCTGAATCAGTAGGAGACTACTACACTACTATCCTTTTTCTAATTCGCCATATTGTATACATTATCATATGCTAGTATGTTCCCTATTTGCGGGGTCCTTTGTATTATGGTTAGGATTCCTCTCTATCTAGTAACTAAACTTGATTAATTGGTTACTTAGGATTTGTTTTGATTTGATTTGATTTTGTAAGGTAAGCACGATGGGGGTTGGTACGATTTTTGGCATAAATCGAATCTCAAACCGCATACTTCGAATTTTCACATCTTGAGGCCGTTTGATTCAATTTTCATTTCGGCTCAAGTTTTGCTGTTTTTTCCACCGTGTTCACTTTTCATAGTGCTGGGTCGATTTTAAACCGAATTAAGGAGTGAGTCAATTGTATGAAGCGGGTTCAGTTTTAAACCATTAAACAAGGCTGTAAAGACTAAAGCATAATAGCATATCTAATTTTGTCTTTTTATTATGCTTTAACCCAAATTGCATATAATGGAAATTTGGAGATGGTTGCCCGGTGGGAGTCGCAACAACCTTTAGGCTTATGGTTCCATCTTCGTGAGTTCGTGTTGTTCGTATTTGTTAATCAGTTGAATGAAATCCCGCTTCAACATTAAACCTTTAGTCAAAGTCAAGTTGATAAACTAATAATATATTATGTAGTATAATTGTTTTAATGTACATAAAATACAGTGGGACAATTTGGTTTTTACGACTCAGTTTCTTACCTAAAGCCACACCAAACACCTAGGTTCGATTGTTGAAAACTAAAAACTGTACCGTCAATTATTGTTTCGGTTTCTCAATTCCGGTTATTATAGTTTTTTCTGTTTTTTATCGGTTTGGTTTTTGCTCAACCCTATTATTTTGGATTTAAGTGAAGAATATTTCATAAGTTTAACTTTCCTATTTAATTATATTTTCTAGTATGTTTCCTTCAAGTTGTGATATATCAAAAATATAGATTGTTCATTTTATTCTGTGCATTTCTTTTAGTTTTTCACACGAGCATTAGATCCTATCATCCCCATCATATTATATTTAGGGTACGGTTGACAAAATTAACTAATAGTTGGAAGCTATAAACTTTATTTGTATAAAAAAATTTAGAAAAAATAACTATAAACTTTTAAAAAGCTAAAACTATATAGAAATTAAAAGGTCCTAAAAACTAATTAATGTACCTCTTAGATTATGAATTCTTTCTTTGTTTAAACTAAGAGCTTTAAGTTCAAACCTCCAAACTAATTTTTTCTCTAAGTCTATTTTTTGTAAAAAAAACAAAACTAAAAACATACCCTTAATTCATATGTCATCTTAAAATAACATGCCGAATGTTTAGCCATTTTTATAATTTGTGTGTTTCTGCAGGGCCGATGGGGATTTAACGAATAGATTGAGGTAGTAACGTGTAACATTATTGTGGATAGAGGAAGTCTGAGGGAGATAGGTGAGCAGTAAGCTGGTCAGCACCCATCTTCCACCACCTCCTCCGTTCCTTCTTGGCAATAGCACGGGAGGTTCCCAACTTTTCATAAATTTAAACTTGTCAACACCCATGCTGGCTGCTCACCCACTAATCATCATCATCCCTAATCTTCTTCATCAGAACTTGATCGCCGTTTCACCTTTTTATAATTTTCCGTCAGGTACTTCACTAGATCTGCATCTCTTCTAACCTTATTAATCGCAACACCGTACTTGTTGAAATCGATTTCTTCTGTTGTTCTCATCCGGTTTCAATTCATTCTCTTCATTTTTAACGATCTCCCTTATGGGTTTTGACTTAAACCAGCAAATTTGAAGTCTTTCTGTTCATTTTAACATTTTCTTACATGGGTTTCGTCTGAAATCACCAAATTCGAAGTCTTTCTGTCGATTTTTAATGGTTTCTCATTTGGGTTTTTCCCGAAATCAGCAAATTTGAAGTCTTTTTGTTGATTTTCAACAAGCTCGGTCAGATGGGGTTTTTCTTGTTTAATTAACTATGTAATTACGATGAACTCAAGATCACTTGTCCGATCTGTTGCCAGATCTTTTTATAAAGATAAAAGGAAAGCTTTTATTGTGTCACTTAAGTTCTTTATCTTTATGCCAGTTGGTTCTTGACTTCTTGCACATACTTTTTCTCGGTTTAATAATAACAAGAAGATAGAATGTTTGTATCCCTATAATCTAGCACAAAAAAAAAAAAAAAAGTTAAACTTTTCTTCTGATTCTTTCGTAAGAAATTATACGACTAATTTCCATAACTTAACACCTCTTTATGCAGCAAATTTGATGAGAAGAAGTTGATTGCTTTATGGGCAATACATGCCGTGGATCTTTAGGAACAAAACACACACAAGGCTTTAATAAGCCCGAAGATCATTCAATCGCGACTCAAAACCCTTCTTCTACTCTATCAAACAACTCATTAGATTACTCACCGACCACCTTAATTTCCCAACACCTCATATCGCAAGAATATTCAAAAGAACCCACCCCTCAACCCCTCCCCCTTCCCAAAAAAGAAACCACCATGAGCCGCCATGGAACCTCCAACCAAGCTTACTATGTTCTTGGCCATAAAACCGACAACATTCGCGACGTATACACATTGGGTCAAAAGTTAGGTCAAGGTCAATTCGGTACAACCTATTTATGCACGGAGATTGCAACGGGTATAGATTACGCGTGTAAATCAATCTCAAAACGAAAGTTGATCTCCAAAGAGGATTTGGAGGATGTTAGGAGAGAGATTCAAATAATGCACCATTTAGCAGGACACAAGAATATTGTGACAATAAAGGGCGCATATGAAGATCCTTTGTATGTTCATATTGTGATGGAGCTTTGTAATGGTGGAGAATTGTTTGATAGGATCATTCAAAGGGGACATTATAGTGAGAGAAAGGCTGCTGAATTGACAAAGATTATTGTTGGTGTTGTTGAAGCATGTCACTCACTTGGTGTTATGCATAGAGACTTGAAGCCTGAAAATTTCTTGTTGGTTAACCGTGATGATGATTTTTCACTCAAGGCCATTGATTTCGGTCTCTCGGTTTTCTTCAAGCCAGGTATATTTATATAGAATATATTCCAAAAAAGAGAGAAAAGAAAAGCGACGTACTTTTTTCGAATATAGCAACATACTTATATTCTTTTACGTGTAATAGCAACATACTTGCATTTCTTTACCAATAATTGGTTAGCAATATATAACTTGAAACTTGTAAAATGCGTATAAGTTGCATTTTATATATTGGTATTGTTGGTAAAGAGATAAATGTTCGTTAGCAATTGCAAGTATGTTGCTATTCGGTGTAAAGAAATGCAAGTACATTGCTATTATGTGTTTACATATTGCTATCATTTGTAAAAGATTGTAAGTGAGTTGCTATTATAGGTTAAGACATGCAATTGCATTGTTATATTAATATAGGGAATCTTGCAAAAAGAAAGTAACTTACTTTTATCGAAAATAGCAACATATTTATATTCTTTTACCCGTAATAGCAACATACCTGCATTTCTTTACCAACAATCGCAATATATAACTTGAAACTTGTAAAATGCGTATAAGTTGCATTTAATGTAGTGCTATTATTGGTAAAGAAATAAAAGTGCATTAGCAAATGCAAGTACATTGCTATTATGTGTTTACATATTGCTATCATCCGTAAAAAATTGTGAGTTGTATAGTACGTTGTCTATAATCGTATATAGAGTAAAGTAAGTTGCTATTTCCTAAAATTTTCCCTATTATACCTTATCATTAATGTTGTGTTTTTTTTAGGTCAAATATTCACAGATGTTGTAGGAAGTCCATACTATGTGGCACCTGAAGTGCTTTTGAAGCATTATGGACCAGAAGCAGATGTATGGACAGCTGGCGTGATACTTTACATACTACTAAGTGGGGTGCCTCCATTTTGGGCTGGTACGTGTCAAAAATGCAATATTTTTTAATTTTATTATCGGGAATGTTGACTTTGACTTTCTTTTTTATTTATAGAAACACAACAAGGGATATTTGATGCGGTTTTGAAGGGCGATATAGACTTTGATTCAGACCCGTGGCCCGTTATATCTGATAGTGCAAAAGATCTTATTAGGAAGATGTTGTGTTCTCGGCCTTCAAATCGCCTAACTGCCCATGAAGTTCTTTGTATGTTTCTTTTTGATGGAATAAATGTTTATAATAATGCAAAAATGTTTTTTTAATATCTTTGAAATTATGTTGTTTGAATTGAATAGGTCATCCTTGGATTTGTGAAAATGGTGTTGCTCCTGATAGAGCACTTGATCCAGCTGTTCTTTCTCGTTTGAAGCAATTTTCTGCTATGAATAAGTTAAAGAAGATGGCTTTACGGGTAATGACATGTTGACTTTTTGCAAAAAAAAAGATTCAATTTTATGTTTTTCTTATAGTATGAAACAAATGATTTAGTTACATGACCGAGAATATATTTTAATTTAAAGCTAAATGCAAGAGATAGCATCGTTCTTTTCATTTTCTTTATTATAGCATTGTACTCTGACTTTTTATTACAACATTGTACTTTCAATTTTTTCTTTTCTTAATTCAGGCATTGTATTTTGAAAAATCTACCAAATTATAGCAATGGATAACCTACAACTTTTAAAACCAGTTGCCACATTGCTGTAATTGCCTAATTGGGATATACAATATTGTTATAAGAAGAAATGAAAGTACAACGGTGTGTAATAAGTTTTTATTAGAAAGTACACTGCTATTTCTTGCATTTAACCCTTTGATGTATGCAAAAAGATACGGAACAAATTATTTTTGTTACATGATCGAGGGTATAATTTAATTTAAAGCTAAATGCAAGAAATAGCATCATTCTTTCCATTTTCTTTATTATAGCATTTTACTTGGAGTTTGACTTCTTATTACAACATTGTACTTTCAAATTATTGTATTTTGAAAAATCTACACAATTATAGCAACGGGTAACCTACAACCTTTCAAACCGGTTACCACATTGCTATAATTGGTAGTTTTTTCAAACTACAACGGTGTAATAAGTTTCTTTTAGAAAGTACATTGCTATTTCTTGCATTTCACCCTTTGATGTACTCAAAAAGTAATCTTGAAAGTTGTCTTATTTTCCAGGTGATAGCTGAAAGCCTATCTGAAGAGGAAATTGCTGGTTTAAGAGAAATGTTCAAAGCAATGGATACTGATAACAGTGGTGCAATAACATTTGATGAATTAAAAGCTGGTTTAAGGAAATTCGGTTCTACATTAAAAGATACAGAAATACGGGACCTTATGGATGCGGTAATACTACCTTTTCAAAAACTTGTACACGTGTCAAGTTGTACGTGTGTTTTCATAATTTGCTTACGTGTCATGTTGTGTGTCAGGCTGATGTGGACAACAGTGGGACAATTGATTATGGAGAATTTGTAGCTGCTACAATTCATTTAAACAAACTTGAAAGAGAGGAACATCTTGTGGCAGCTTTTCAGTATTTTGATAAAGATGGAAGTGGTTATATAACGGTTGATGAACTTCAACAAGCTTGTGCAGATCATAACATGACTGATTTTCTTGTAGAAGATATTATCCGAGAAGTTGACCAAGATAACGTAAAGTCAACCTCTCAATTTCGAATCTTTATTGTTATTATCACCTTCCTTGCTCTTTAGGACATTGTGATTTACTTTCCCCATGTTGGTTGTGGGACCGTATACCTTCTTTTAGGGAAAAATGCAGAAAATAGCAACGTACTTTACTCTCATTACCATTATTGGCAATTAACTTTATTTCTTACCCGTAATAGCAATGTACTTGCATTTTATAACCAATAATAGCAATGTACTTACAATTTGCTACCAATATGGACATCGTACTTTATGTGTTACATATTGCTATTATTGGTAAAGAAATGTAAGTACACTACCATTATGAGTAAAGAATTGTTTCTACGTTGCTATTATGTGTAAAGAAAATGTAAGTACATTACTATTACAAGTTATATATTACTGTTATTGGTAAAAAAAGGGTTAATTACGAAAAAAGCACTATATTTTGTCAAAAGTTCGGTTTAACCACCAATTTTTAAAAGATTTGGAAAAAACCATCAATTTTTGGTAAAAAGTTTCATCAAAGCTGTTATTACCGGTTCTTCCGGTCATAATGGTTAGGCTAAAACTTTTTAAAAAAATTGGTGGTTTATTAGAACAAATGAAAAATTGATGGTTTAAGCAGAAAAAGTAATGAAATATAGTGTTTTTTCATAATTATATAAATTAAAGTGTAAACATTATCTAAGTGTAATTACGAAAAAAGCACTATATTTTGCAAAATATTCGGTTTAACCACCATTTTTTAAGATTCGGAAAAACCACTATTTTTTGGTAAAAAGTTTCATCGAAGCCACTGTTACCGGCTTCTTCAGGTCATAGTGGTCAGGTTGAATTTTTTTTTCCAAAAGTTGGTGGTTTTATTAGAACAAATGAAAAATTAATGGTTAAACCAGAAAAAGTGCAAAAATATAGTGCTTTTTTCGTAATTTACCCTAAAAAATGAAGTACATTGCTATTATGGGGAAAAAAGTAAAGTACATTGTCTATATTGGTAAAAAGAGTAAAGTACGTTGCTACTTCCTGCAATTTGTTCATTTTTTAATGGTTTTTGAGAATTTTGAAATAAAGAATGATGAGATTTTTGATAATACAGGATGGAAGAATTGATTATGGTGAATTCGTGGCCATGATGACAAAAGGAAATGCAGGAGTTGGAAGACGAACAATGCGCAACAGTCTGAATATGAGCATGAGAGATGCACCAGGAGCTCTCTAAGGTGGTAGTATGGCAGATTGTACAGCTGGCAATGGAAGTGGTTGTGCCGCCACCACCGCCACCATGAGGGAGGAGGAGTTGGGCGGCTGTGGATGTTAAATGTTTGGGCATTATGCTTTGTTTTATGTTTGTTGTATTACTTTAAAAAAAAAAGAGTGCACAGTTTCTTGTTATTATTATTGTTAAATTAAATTCTTGTATGTTGTCCTTGTGACACGTGGACAACACTTGTTTCTTGTTTTAATTTTGGTAGGAAACTGAATTAATTAAACTTTGTGCATTTGATTATTAATGTGTTTTAACTTTATGACTTGTGAGTTGTTACAAAAGAACACCAATATTAAGATATAGCAATACTCTAACAAGAACAAGAAATACTTGTTACACTTATGTTTTTGGGTAATGTTTATCAAACACATTGAATAAAATACCAAAAAAGACTTTTTAAATAACATCTTGGATTTCATTTTATTCTATCTACTTATTGTAAGAAATCTTGGAGCCATATTATACTTCTACTCATGTGGTTTCGGATGAAGTTATGATCTCCTGAAAAAGATTCAACATGAATGATTATTACAAATATATAGCAATGTAAACGATATAATATGGATTAATTTTTATTCAAATCACTTACTTTTAATTCTGCGTTTCTTGAAAAGATACATGTTGATGTAATAGCACGCCCGTTTTCCAACAACCATCCCACTTCGCAACATGTTTTTTCACCATTTTCTATTTCTTTAATTGAAGTCCATAAGTTTTTTGGTAGCAATACAAGATGCTCTTTTTCTCTTACCGAATTTTCTACACCATCAACCGGTATAAGTTCTTGAAGGACACTCTGTCACGATAATGAAAACAAATTCACACAATATAAAGATTTACAATAGTGCAAAACTACTTTTAGTACATATAATAATCAATAAGATGACCAAAAGGGAAAATGTCATTTTTGATCATTTTAGTAACTAAACCCTAAACCCTGAACCAAAAGTTAATCTTGTTGAAGTGTACTATGAATTTAAGCACAAAAAGAACTTATAAACTCACATTGGGAGAATCTTGAAAGCATGCAATAGAGTTTGACCGTTTCCAAACACCCAAAACATTTGAAACATCAAGAGCTTGTGTAGTAGCAAAAGCCGAATCACGAATTGCACATCCACCTAATTGATCCCCATTTCTAAATGGACCGTACCACTGTTCAACAAAAACCCTAATATTCTTCAACACCAATTTACCCTTTTCTTCAACACCCACAATTTGAACAATTCTAACACGCGATTCTTTATCACGTGGATCAATCAAACAATGTTCCAATTCCAAGACTCCTGGTTTCTTGGTTGACCAAACAGCAGTGTAGGACCCACTCGATTGGTATGCAAATGCGGATACCATGTTATTGGTACCTCCGATTGTTCTTTCTTCAACAGTGTACCGTGTGGCTGCATCGGCTTCACAACCAACTGTAGGAAGGAGTTTTATTAATTTGTACATGGCGGAAGAGGTGTCTTGTTGGGCAAGAGTCGGGCATTGAGTTTGCCAATCGAAGACTTTGACTTCCCATTCTCGGTAAGCGTCTGGTACTACGTTTTCTGGAAGCTCAATTGGGTGGCCGTCAATGGTGAAATCGGCTCCATAGCCGTCCCATTCACCGGAAATGTTGCTAGCAAATTCCGGCCAGCATCCTGAATAGAGAAAGAATCGTTTGAGTTTCAATGAGATATTTTGTAATTATGTTAAGCTTTGTACCACATGAAGGGTGGAATCGTGCTGTTGGTTTATAAGAATTCGTATCGATTTTGAGTTTGAAAAGTAAAAAGTTTGACTACAAAACGAACTGTGTGTATCGTTTTCTTTGACAATTAAAAAGTCGGAGTGGTGTTAAGTTTGCTATTGATCTAAAAAGTCACAATCTTGATACGATTAGAAAAAAACATGATCTTGATACGAAGAAGGGAGTTACCGGAGGGAGAGGCGGTGGATGCGGTGTTCTGTTGGAGAATTGGGTTGTTGATGGCGGTGCTGGGAGTGGCGGCGGATGCAGACATGGAGGATCGACGGGAATGGATAGTAGGAAGATTGAATTGAAGGTTGGATTGGGAGATAGGAATTAGGGTTCTATGGTGACGATGATTGATTGCTATAACTCTAGCGCCACCCATACCCATACCCACACCCACACCCGCCATGTTTGGCTTGTAGAAAGGTGAGTGTTGATTCCATTTTTGTGTATATATGGTTGTGTGGAATGTGCGGTTGGAAAGGATTCATACGACTTCCGAATCTTTTGGGGATCGGGGAAATCCGGATTCTGTTACTTTTGGATTTGTTAGTTAAAGTACAGGCGCATTTTGACATTCGATGCTTGTTTGTTTTTTCATTTTTTTGGTCTAGAGAATATTCCTTTTTAACTTCATGAAAATAAAAGTAACAAATTAGTGAGTAGTTTGATGTTTGATATTTGCTAATTGAATTAATGTCTGATCCCAGTTAGATTTATCTTGAAACTGACCAGGTAAAAGGTAAATTTTAAAGCTTAGGACCGAGTCAAAAGTAAATTTTAAGGTTATCAAACGGTCTGACCAAATCAGACGTAACCTCTTACTAGACTCGGTAAAAAGCAAATCAAGCAACTCATAATAAAATCTATACATCAAAATCAGAGCTATTATTCAAATTATGATTTTGGAAGGATAACGGTTGGGGAGAATTATAAAAAACCTTTATCTTTATTATTTTTTTCGGTTTTAATTTAGTATTATTTTTCAGTATGTAAATGCCTAAAACTTGTCAAGTTTTTTTTTTCACTTTTGACATTTGTGAGGTTAACTCGCTCATTAGCCGGTTACCATGTCATGTAATAGGCCACATGGGTGCTAACCGGATCACGTCCAACATTTTAGTTTTATTTAAAAATATAGAAGAAATGAAGAGCATAAAGAAAGGGTGCCAGGAATCAAACTCGCAACATCCACCAAAGAAGCCTAATGCCTTAACCGCTAAGTTGTAGTTATTTTTGTGTATTAAACATTGCATGTTTATTTATCCTATGTACACTAAATTTATTGTGTTTTTAAATATGTAATTTTGTAATTTTTTTTTTGCATATTTATACGTATTATTAGTTTCATATATTATATGAAAACATATATATTTAAAAATTTTATATATATATATATATATATATATATATATATATATATATATATATATATATATATATATATATATATATATATATATATATGTTTGTATACCTTTAAATATATAATGTACAAAATACATTTTTGCAAACAAATAATAAATATGTATTTATACTTAAAATTACATAGTAAATATGTATTTACATTTTTTTAAAATATATAAAAATAGAAATATGTTCATTACCATTTCAGACATAATAAACAAAGTACATTATCATAACATCAACTACAAGAAAATCATGTTACCATGAAAGACATAATAAGCATTGTACAATACCATAACACCAACTACACATAAAGTACATCATCATAACATCAACTACAAACAAAGTACATCACCATTAAAGACATAATAAACAAATTACATAGCCATAACATCACAACTTTGCCAAACAAACACAACTTTACCAAAGAAACACAACAAAACACAAACTGATACCACCAAAAGTTTGCCAAACCAACACAACCAAAAACAAACACCACCACAACCAATTGCAACAAAATCACAGTATTAAGCAACAATGAAATTCATGCAAAAACTGTAAGACCCTGTTCCCGAAATGACCAAGTATGGATTTTATGAAGTTGGTTTTAGGATAACTAAGGGATATCGATGCTATCTATGGAGATAGCGATGCTATCTATGGAGATAGCGTCGCTATCTTGTGAATACGCGTTTTTAGAAACTGTAGAGATAGCGACGCTATCCGCCGCAAAATGCACAAAACCCTAGATATCAGATTTTGGGCAATATTTAAAGATTCTAAACCCTAAGGAGTCGTCATTTCACATATTTCAACCTCTAGAACTCTCCATAACACTTCTTGGAAGGTTACTTGAAGAAGAAGAAGAAGAAGGTGTATAGTAGTGCAAGGTGGTCTTCTTCAAGCTTGGATAAACAATATATTCATTCTCTAGACCCTTGTAAATGTAAAGCTCCTACCTTTTTGGTGTTCTAAAAGCTTGATCTTGTTGCATGAGTGAGAATTTATGGATTTTTGGTCCCTTTATTGCTTGGTCTTTGGAGTTTGATGGAAAAGTTCAGATCTTTATGTCCGTAGAACCACCTTTGGAGCTTTTGAATTGATTTTGAGAGTAAGTCAAGTTCCCTTGAGTGATTAAGCATGAGTTTGTTTCACTTTTGACCTAAGTATGAGATTTGACATGCATGGGTCATGCATGTCAAGAAAGTTCGGATTTTTATGAAGTTTCAGACCTATTGGACGAATTCTAGAGAGTATTAGCCCCTGTCTTAATGGATTAAGTGCTTAATAAAGTTTTGGAAGAAGTCGTAGATATCGCCGCTATCTTATGGAGCTAGCGACGCTATCTATGGCGAAGGCCCGATCAAAAACTTGGAGATAGCGACGTTATTCTGGGGAGACAGCGGTCCTATCTCGGTGTTGATCGTTGACTTTGACCAGTTGACTTTTGGGTCAACATGGATGGATTAGGAATTTGAACCATAGAATCGGTTATGGGTCTTTTGGTTGGCTGATTTGTGAATGATAATTTAGGAGTTCGTGATGCCTAGCTTGTGAGGATATTGGAAGCATGATGTGGTTATTGACGTGGCAGATCAGGTGAGTCTCCTCACTATACTATGTGTGAAGTTGCATGAGTAGGTAGTACATTATATAATGATCGTATGTTTGTTTGTTAGGACTATAAGTGCTTACGCGTAGTCATATGATCCGTTCTTACGACTTTGTTGATATTGGAATATGCAATTGCCGACTTAAGACTGAGTCTGGTCCTTGGGCTAACATGATGCATAACCGGTCGTGTCGGCCAACACGAATGTAAAAACCCGGAAATATATATCAAGTAAGTATAAATATAACTTATGTAATACTTAGTTGCTATATTTGAATCTTTATAGTAGAATGTTGTAAATAAGGGTATTTTGGTCTTTTGACCCTATGAATGATCTTTTGCTTAATAATATTGTGTGTTTGTGGCAAGAGTGTAAGAAATAGAAACCTTAAAGGAGATGTTAGAAATTTTGGATCAAAAGTGGACAAAATGGGATTAGAAGGACCAAATAGTCATTTAGGTAAACTATGGAGGTATAAATAGAGAGAAACTTCTATTTCTCTCTATTTGAGTCGTGAATTTCCTTCACCAGAAGAAAGAAAGATCGAGACTTTGAAGGTTCTGGAGGAGTGAGGCAAGAATTGAAGAATCAAGTGTGATTTTGTGATCTCCAAGTTAATTAAGGTTAGAACTTCATCTTTTAAAGCTGGTAGATCCATTTGGGTTGAATTGAGTAGTTGGGAAACGAAATTCAGAAGTTGAGAGGGGTTTATTCTAATGTTCAAACCTCAAAATCGTGTTCTAATCATCATTTATAACTCAATTCCACCTTTAGAAATGATTAGGAGCAAAGGAATTGACAAATGTGTTCATGAACCCTAAAATTCGAGTTTGTGAAGATTAGTTTGATTCTAATGTTTATGGAGTAATAAGTGTTGTATAAGAGGTTTAGAAATGTTCTAAATACCATGTTTTAACCTTCAATTGAATGGGTCTTGAGCTAGAACTAAACAGATCGAAGATTGGAAGTTGTGCAAGAAATTGGAATTAAGGTCTGCAGCGTCACACGCCCTCGTGTGATTCTGGCACGGGCCGTGTGAATTTAGGCAGTCAAGCAAGAAAGAGGGTCTGTAGGTTCACACGCCCCCGTGTGATTTCTACACGACCCGTGTGAAATCCAACAGTGAGGTCTGGAAGTCTGACACGACCCGTGTGATTTCTACACGACCCGTGTGGCCTGGACTTGTATAATTCACTTACATTATGACCTTAATTGTGTAGTTTGATCTCCTAATCTTTAGTATATGTTTAACATGGTATGAAAGCATGAAAATATAAGTTCATATCATGATACAAACAATTTGTATAGGTGCGGATCAAGCAATAGAGAAACAAGGGAAAGGAAAAGAGGTGTTGAATACTTAGACATTCTTTTCGAGACCTAAGGTGAGTATGTGTTTATTTTATGTGCTACATAGCAAATAACTTTTCTTTATTCATTATGAAATATCATATGTAATTCAAAGCTATAAAGTTAAAGATAAGTTGTATTAAAATGATGATAGTTTACACATTTGCATGATAGTTAAGAGTGACATCTTTATAAGATAATAGTAGAATGAGTATGAGTTATAGAGATAAATATTATAAAGAGTTGTCCGGACTAGGACCTTACCCGCTTGAAGGGGGTCATAAGACACTAATGGGATGGTACCTCCCTTCGTGAAGTAGTGATCTTAGCACGTCCTTATGGTTAAGATTCGGTCTTTTCCATGAAGGGAGATTTATTGGCACGCCCTTGTGGTTAGATCAGTTCTTTGCCACGAATGGAGATGAGTTTAGCACGCCCTTATAGATGGATTAGTCCATACTGTGAAGGGAGGTTAATTATGAGAATTTACTCTTATAGATATGAAAAGCAGAAAGTCTTATTTTGAAATTTGAAAGGATAAGGAGAATATAGTTATCAGTTCATCTCTTATACTTATTACTTGCTTCCACATTACTCACAAGACTTTATGTCTTACATATCTTTGTATGTTGTTTTGGAAATGCTATGTTTCCAGGTGATTAAGCATAGTGGATTTTGGAAGGGCTAGAAGACTTTGATAAGTGGGACCTATATTTTGCGGTATGTTTAAACTATGGTAATGTAACTTAGTTGTAATACACCGAACAGTGTTTTGAATGGTGTAATGGTTTTTGTTAAACCTCATTTTGTAATGTAAATTTTGTAAATATGGTTGAAAACTTTTATTTGGAGTATTGGGGTGTTACAATTTGGTATCAGAGCTATAGTTTAAGCGAATTAGGGTGGATTACCATCCTAGGCTTAAACTAAGAAGATAGAAACAAGTATACCATAGTAATTAAGATGTATATCTAGACCTATTGAGTTATACCTATGAGACAAAAATCTATAGATTGCATGAGTAAGAGAGAAGTGCAAATATATAAGGAGATATCATGCTACTGCTTATAATTATTATATAGAAATTGTGTATCTTAAACATGAATTTTATCCATTCGTTATAGTAAATGGAAGGTGGTGGACAAGAACCGCCAAGTGATGGGCATACAGCAAGTCATAACTCGTCGCGGGGAAGTGGAACCCGCAAATGCTGCAAGTGGTTCGGGGGCTGAGCAACTCCCACCACCACAACCTGTGACATTAGAAGCCATCCAAAACCTTCTTTTGAATCTAAAGAAGGAAATGAAAGACGATGTGAACCAAATTATTAACAACCGACTTGGAGAGTCCGATACTCATTCCTCAAGGGGAGCTTCGAAGAGATCGACAGCTGGTGTTTCCTCGAGGGGTGAGGTAAGTGTGGGAACGGAGAATAGAAAATGATGTACTTTTAAATCCTTCCTTTCTTGTAGACCAACTGAATACCTTGGTAGTGTTGAACCGAAAGTAACCATGAGGTGGGTTCGGGAAACCGAACAAGTGATGGAGGTTAGTAAATGTTTGGAAGGCGACAAAGTGTACTATGCTTCTCGATTGCTAAAAGATGACGCCTTAGTGTGGTGGAATACGCTGTATGAAGGCCTTGGAAAAGATGTGGTATATAAGTGGTCGGGGACTGAATTTGTCTCCCGATTAAAGAACAAATTTTGTCCCACGAAAGATATAGAGAAGTTAGAAGAAGATCTAAATCACTATATATTCGTAAGCGCGGTCAACGAGAGAATGGTTTAACCGACAAGTTAAGGAATTCTATTTTTAATTAAAACTATTATTATCATGTAAATAAGATTTAAAAAGGAAACAAAACCCTAATAAATATCTCAATAAATTAAGAAAAAGGTATTTTAAGCGGCGTAAAAAATAAATCACTATATATTAGTAAACTAGTTTATTAACCCATGTGTTACACGGTTGAGAGATTAAAAAAATTATATAATAAAAAGTTATGTTTAATTATAAACTAAATACCAGTCTATATATTTAATAATAGATGGATGTTGATAATTGTATGATGTTTTGTATAATTATTCTAAAAAAATTATATGAAAATGTAAGAAGTGTCCTTAAATAATGACTAATGAATATGATGGATGTCTCAGTTTGTTCATACTCATTGTCCAAGTAAGAAGTTAATGGTTAATGGTTTTAAAATTTGCCCACAAAATAGTATAAGCGTTTACAACATCCTATATTCCTTATTTGAGGATAATTGTGTTAGTTTTATAATATGAAAAAGTGTTCCAAGTAAGGAAATATTTGAGACCAAATCAATAGCATCAATTACAAATAGGTAACTTGAACTCTAGCGATAGATAAAAAGAAATGTTGCAACTTTCATAAGATGAATGGAGAAATGCAAAAAATTTATGATACATTATAGCTAAAAAGGGATATGTATCGTTTTTGCAACTTTCAATTCCTTTATCCTCACAGAACTTCTAAAATGTCAAGCTTTACTGACTATACTAATTTTAACTACAAAAGATATCAAAATTATATCTTTGAGGGATAAAGGAAATTAGAATTGTAATAACCGGCTCGCAATTTTGTAGGCATGTTTGGATAAATGATACAATTTCTTTAACCAAAAAATAAAAGTGGACCTTTTTTTCAATCCAGGAGATCAAGATTGCCTTCTTTACTTGGAATGCTATTTAAGCTACCAGGGGTAGTCCTAAAAGTTTTAACATCCACGAAAAAATGACCTAAAAAGATATAATATTTCAAAAAACCAAAATCACAGGTTCTTTTTGTAGCCTTCTCTTATATCATCTCATGTTCCAACCATACAAATAACTTAGCATGACCTATATTAAAAATATTACTCATCTTACCTGATACAAAATCCATATAAAACTCAATCATCTTACCGGGGAATTGTATGTGAAATGTGTTTATGATGACTTCTTGTCAGACTATAAAAACAATCATGTTAATCATATATCCAAAATACCCGGTAAATAGGATCCACAAATAATAAAAATAGAACTCTCTTATCAGAGCATGTTAACCTTCCTTCATACAACTGAAACACCAAAGCATTGAACACAAACTTATAACTACCTTTAATAAATACGTATTTTTTAGTTAAAAAATTAGCATCATGTAACACTTGGTTATGTGTTCCATATAACATATACATGATATAATGTCCATGAACGCTCATCAAAGAATCCTACAACATCCAAAAAATAACAAAAAGTTGTAATAATAGAAAAATAAAAATAATACTTAAACGAAAAATACTTGAGAAAAAAATCACCCATAGAGAGAAAATATTTAACATGTTACATAACAATGGGCTATCATGAAAAAACTTAACCTGTTACATAGCAATATACTTTGAGCGCAAAATAGCAATGTACTTTCATTTTCCAACATGAAAGAGCAATGAACTTTCTGCGTGAAATAACAATGAAATGATCATTTCCAAACTTCGAATGATCGATTATTAAGCTTTAAATTGGTATTTTTAATGGCTAAATTTTGGGCTTTAAATGATAGGCTTTTAACCTATAAAATGGCAGTTTTAAGCATTAAAATGGCATACTTTTTAACTCTATACATAATATGAACACAAAAATATGAACACAAAAGAACGATTACTTTTAGGGATAAGAAAATACCAATATTTGAAAGATAAGATGGCAGGTCCTTTGAGGAAAATGTTGCAAAAATTAAGTCAAGTGGAAATTGCAAATTACCATATCTGCAAAACTTATTAGTTCTAAAATTATTGATAATCTGCCTCAAACTAATCTCAACGTCATGGAACAATGGGTTATTTCCAGAAACCGATGGCAATATGATTGATTAAATTTATCAATACCTCAATAGGGAGCATTCACTTGCAACCATGGCAGTCCTATCTCGTGTGACCTGAGAGGAAATAGTATTAGATGAGGAACCCTTGAAATTCTCAAGTCAAAACCCCTAAAATGATCAGGTCCACAAACATGATCAATTGCATTATTTTAGAGAAGGGAAGAGAAAGGAGGCACATCTTGAAAAATAGAAGCAATAATCGTATGGTGAATTAGGAATTAGGGTTCTTACCTGATTTTAGAGGAAGTAGTATTCTGCTGTTTTACAGTAAAGTCGAGTAAAGTCATCGTACTTGCAGCCATTTCCCCCTCACGATGGTGCTACTCATTGTTCATCTTCATCTGTATTTCAGTGCTTCAATCCATTTAACTCAAACATGATCATTTATATGAAAAACAAAAATCAAGTAAACTACTACTTTATGGAAGAAAAAGGATGTAATAAAAATCCAAATCGAATACATGGGACAAAAATATTTTAGCAGGAGAAGATGAGCAGAATCAAATAAAGGAACTAATTTTGTATCTAAACTACCTCTCCTCCAAGGCGCTAAATAGAGAGAGAGAGAGAGAGGGGGGGGGGGGGGAGTGAATTCACGTAAATAATTGATGGATGTGACATGTAGAAATCGTAGAAGCAGTTCATCAAGTTTGGATAGAAGTAGATCGTCAAGTTAGGGTTAAAGCCCTTTCAACGGCAGCCACAATCGAGATGAATTTGTAAACTCTAATCACATAAATACCGTAAAATATTGAATTTCTCATATCTTGAAATCAGTTTTTCAAATAAAGAAAATCGCTGATTTTGTTGCTAAACGTTAGGCTTGAATTGAGGCATTACACTTGACTTCGTGGGTAAAGCATGGGGCGGGAAAACCAATCAGAGCTTCATCAGAAATGGACACGTGGCAAACTGAATAGGTAAAAAAATAACATGTGGCACTAAAGGGATTGTTTTATTTTTTTTTGGAACCAGCGAATAGATATATGGTTTCACCTGAGGGTAATCAGCCCCGCAACCCAGGGCGGTTGGCGATTACCTAAGGCGCAAAGGCCTTACCTGAGGGTAATCAGCCCCGCAACCCAGGGCGGTTGGCGATTACCTAAGGCGCAAAGGCCTTTCCCCTCCACCTAATTCGCCTTCCAGGAAAATCCCCCACATGGGGTTAGTCGGAGTCGAACTCCAGACCTTCCACCACATGGGTATATAACCCGGGTGCATCCACCCAGCTAGGCTGGGCTTCACTTGCGGATTGTTTTATTAAGAAGTAAGTATAGATAAATTTGAAATCACGATGGATGGAAAACTATTATTTGAAAACACTATTGTTCGGTAAAAAAAAAAAAAACTCCCTTATTCTTCGTTGAGGATAGGCATTTTTATTTTTCCGTTGCCATCTCTATTTTACTATTTACATAAATAAAAAATAATAATAATAAAAGACTGTCATTTAAGAATAAAATACTCTTTAAAATTCGATGGTCAAACAATCCACAATTACACTTATTGAAAATGACGATGTCTGCGACTTTGTAACCGTACAGACTGTAACGAAGTAAAAAACATAAAAACAAAAAACCATACTCGTAATTTTCTTGTATTATAAACAATTTTTTTTGGAAAATAACTTAATTCCAAGATTATTGTATTTCGGGTATTAGAAAGCGTGGGCAGCTGGCATTGCAAAGGTTTTTGTCGGTGACACCACACACCATTCATGGAAATACACATGGACACCTTCCTATTTCCCATTAATCTAAATGCCATACAACTTTTATAGTATTATCTATTATGCTAATACTTTTTTGTTTTTGTTATAAACTGCAATTTTCTTTTTTCCTTTATGCGGTTTTATTTAACAAATACTAATATTTTAGGTAAATTTCTTATAAACTAGTTTCTTATAAATAGGGTCATCGGATTTTGTCATTTTGTTATTCACGAGTTATGACTACAAAGGTGTAAGCACTGATTGATATAAACAAATGCAAAATGTCATATACGTTTAAAGCGAATATACTAAACATATATGTATTTTCGATAATGAGTTCACTTATAGCACAATATGCATTTACATGCATAAGTTCTACTTTTTAGTACATCTTGCACGTAAATAAATCAAGAGTCCGTTTGCAGCTTCTATATTATTGGAGTTGATATATATACTTAAAAAGTCAATAGTCATAAATCATAATAAAAAGAAATACTTAAGGAAAAGCAACTACTATGTAAGTAGAACAAGACATTAAACTCTAGGTCAAGCAATCCCTTCCTTACTTCTTTTTGGCATGTAATTAAAGGTTTAAAGACAACAAAATGCTTGAATTGCTACTAAAGGAAGGCACTTCCCACCTTTCCAAAATTCCATTTTAAAATTGTGTTTGTGTAATTGTGTGTGACCTCTATATAAATTGCAACCTAGGATCAAGATATCACCACTTGTGTTTTTTTTTTTCCTAAAACAATCAACATAGTTACAAAATCAAACATGCCAAATCCTGAGTCAGGGGAGAAACAACAAAAGCAACATCTCGATCGTGAGATTCGAGATATGATAAATGCACTTACCCGTCGTCTTGCACATCTGCATAAGAAACCAACAGAAGGAGGAGGTGCAAGCAACATCCATGATCATGACCAAGAAGATGAGGGTGACCATGGAGGTTTGGGGATTATAACTATGGCGGGAAGCAACGAGGGAGCCACCATGAGAGGTGAGCTTGACATGAAGAGCATGGAGGACCAGAAATCCGATATGAAACAACATGATGAACAATTACTTCCTCCATTGACAACCTTCCTTAATGGCAACTTCCAAGGTGTCAACAATTCAATCATGGTCGGAGGCAGTTACTCTGCTAATGATCCTGGTATCCATTTGGATGTTGATGACTATTACGGGGTAAAAGGGGAGCCTGGTCCTCGTAAATATGGAAAGAAGGGCAAGAAGAAGGCTCAATCTGAATCCTCTAAAAGTGACCATTCGGATTGATGACTTATGTTATCTTATCTTGGCCATACACATACAAGAGCATAGTGTTTGTTGAGTGCTTTGTTTATCTATATATTGAATTATAACGGTAAGTTGCTATATGTATAATGTTTCTTCGTTTTATACAATCAATGATCTTTCATATTATGAATGTAATTGAATTAGTATCTTAGTGGAAGAGTTATTTCTTGTTTAGTATAGACGACATTCATATTAAATTAATTTTAATACCATATGATACTATCATCTTTCAAAAAGTTACAAAAACAAGAACAAACAATGGTAAGTGTATGTATTTTGCAAAAGTAATTATATTTCAAGTCGTCTTATCAAAATGACCAATTATAAGACATAAACTAATTAACATAAAGTTTGACCTACGCTTAATGCGACCCATAAATCAGAAGCTAGGACGGTTACTAATGTTACTTTGCCAATTGTCTTTCTTGTATGTAGGGGTGCAAACGAGCCGAGCCGAGCCCGAGCCTGGCCAAGCTCGGCTCGGGCTCGTTAAGAAATATACAGGGCTCGGCTCGTTACGAGCTTTATGGACCCAGGCTCGGCTCGGCCTCGTTAAGAAATATACAGGCTCGGCTCGAGCTCGGCTCGTTTAATTCTTAACAAGCCTAAACGAGCTTAAGCTCGGCTCGAGCTCGTTAAGAAGCTCGTTTACTCTAATGATTAAATATATATATATATATATATATATATATATATATATATATATATATATATATATATATATATATATATATATATATATATATATATATATATATATATATATATATATATATATATATATAATATTATATTATATTATATATAGGCTCGTTTAGGGCTCGCGAGCCTAATCGAGCTTGGTGACACAGGCTCGGCTCGGGCTCGTTTAATAAACGAGCCTTATATTTAAGCTCGGGCTCGGCTCGGGCTCGTTTAAAATCGGTCTCGAGCCGAGCTTTTATCGAGCCGGTCCCGGGTAGCTCACGAGCCGGCTCGGCTCATTTGCACTTGTATGTTAAGTTGTATTTATTGAATTTAATATTTAGTTTTCAAACGCAAGTGATTACGGTTTGCAACCTAAAATGACTTGCTATAAAATTTAATAGCTCTAATTATTTACTATATACTTTAATAAACATAAAATCTAAAAAATAATTGTGAAGTCAAATCAAACTTATTGTAATAATTATAAAATAACTTTAACTGTAGAAATAAATAGTTGTAGTTTTTCGCAAAGTCAAGCATTTTAATTGCTTTAAATTTCAAAGATATTAACTAAATACTTAATTCGCAAATAGAAAAAAGAAATGAAAGAATGAGAAGCAACATTATGTAGCAATACAATAAATAATTTGATATATAACAATTAACAACAATTGGAAATTACAAATGAACAAATTTTACAATTTAAATGATTAAAACGTCCTCACCCACTTTACTTTGCATCTTCTATTACCACCGACATCCCTTACGTCGGAGAACAACACCGCCGCCATCCAGCTACGTCGGAGAACAACACCGCCGACATCATCATTCCTTTCCTTTCATTTCCTTACCTTGTCTATCTAAGCAAAAAAGAATTTGATACAACAACATAATGGGAGTAACTGTAGGATCTCTGATTTGGGTAGCTCACAGATCAATTTCAGCCTCGGAATTTATTGCTGCCGTCGTCGAAGTTGCGACGGTAACTGCAAGAGTTGTAACGAACTGTCTGAGGGAGTCCGGCGTTATCCGATCTGACTAGCTTCCGGATCTCAGATCTAACCTTGACGAAAACGTGTTTCCAGCTTCCTTTTTCATGAGATCTGAGAACGGAGGTTTCCTCTTGGTTAAACTCCAGATCCTGTGCAAATACGGGTTTCCTGGACAGGATCCATCCCCATCCCCAATCCCACCAGTTTCTAACAGAGGTAGAAGCGGATTCCCCCATTGATGAAACAGATTTGGAGCGGCGCATCGCCCACGCGGTGGCGGCGGAGGTGGTGTCAGAGATGGAAGATGGCTGGATCCGTAACGACATGGATGAGAGTCTCCGGCGCATGCCGGCTACCACCGAAGATGTATCGTCGGAAGAGGGCTGGTGGGAAACGGGGAGAGATCTCTCCCTCTGTAACATGGAAGTCATGGTGGTGGATGGAAATGGTGGTGGGAATTGAAGGAATGAAGGTTATAATGGTGGCGAAAGCAAAGAGGGGTGTGAAAATGAAATGAAATTGAAATTACAGGGTGTTTTTGTTTATTTAAAGGTGGTGGGTTCCATGAAATGAAGTGTAATTTGTCGACAGCTTACCTTTAATATGATCAATGATGATTTGTATAAATAAATAACTTTGAATTTTGACTTTTTAACACCAAATGCTTGTTGGCTAATTTTCTATTCATCCTTTGTGTGTTTTGACATCAACGGATCAATAATCTTTTACAAACTATTTTTCCTAAATTTATTTAAGTCGTATCTCGTAATAACTTTATGTCAACTTCTAAACTTCTTATACTTTGATATTTGATGTAACACATGATAAATGTTAACATTTCTTTTCTATATATTTTGGTTTAAGAATATATATAAGTAAAATGTTGAGTTAGTGTATTTGTACTTCACATGCATTGATGTCTCCGGATTAAAGCTGGCATATTCGTTGTATACATAGGAGAAAATTGTCGGTGCAACAAATTGAGGCTTGTACAAGTTTCTTTATAGTCTCATCTCGGCATCTCGGCCTCTTAAAATGTATCAATATCATATATCACTTTCATATATCTTCACGTTTTAAAAATGGCCGTGATCAATGTTGAGGCTTCCTTACATACTTATGGTAACATTTAAGGGATTCTTGAAGGAGGATATTTCTTTTAGGGAAGTATATATTTTAAAAAATTACATACCAAATAACAAATAGAATGCGGAAGCTATATGAAAATATTTCAAACGATTGCATCCGCGAGCATTGCAGTGGGAACCTTAGAAAAGATTACAACCGTATAATTAGTTTGAAATCGGATGATAAAAGTTTACATATGTGCAATTCAGAAAACATAAGTTATAATAGAATTCGTATAAAAATATATATGCATAAAAGCAAATATGTAAAAAAATTAGAAAATGTTGATTACGTAAAAAAACTAATGTTGTAAAGATGAATTTGTAGAAAATGGCAAAAAAAAGATTGAAAATTTTGTACTTTTTATTAAGTTTTAATAAACATAAAAAAGCAAATTTATAAAAAAAAGATGCGAAAATTTTGTAAGAAATATTTAGACAAAGCTAAAGAAAAATTGTAAAAAACGATGTAAAGATATTGTACAAAAAAAGTTAAATAAAAATCATTTTTTTAAATAAGTTGGGAGAAATCGTAAAAAAAAAGGTCTAAAAAATACAGGCCAAATTCTTAAAAATATTTTAAAAAATTGCGCTAAAATTGTAAAAGAGCTAACCAATTTCGAAAAACAATAGACGTTGGGCTAAAACTGTAAAAAATGGAAATGGAAGGGGTCTACAAAAGTACAATGTTCTAACACAAAGAGAAAAACTCAAAACATAATTGCTATTGTTGTAAAGAGATAAATGAAAGTACTATGCTAGTTGGTTTTTCAAGGTATATCGCTTCAGTAGGAGAACAATTATGGGTTGCTTCTAATCCCACACCCTTCAGCAAGCTTGAATGTACTTATAGTTTCTAAATAGATTCCATGTCAAAAATAAGTTGTTCATACATCACAATCTTGGCTTTGGGAAAGCCATCCCAATACCATCATTATACTATGCAGTATGTCTACAACGGTTCTTTCTGAGAAAATGATGTAAAATCATCTTGAACGGGTTTATGATGACCATTCTTAGCTACACGAGCAATGGAAGGCATAAACAAAATCTATCAAGATTCCTTATTTGCCATTATGTTCTTCTTCAATTTCAGAATATAAGTTTCTGAACACAAAAGAAGAAACCTTCAAATATAAGGGTGAGAGTAAACCTAGTTAGTGTTGGCCCAATTCTATTGGTAATTAGTTGGAAAAAAATTTCCAAGTTAGAGATCTCAAATTAGGTTGCTTTAATAATGTGTAATGTGTTATGTCTTTTGTCAACATGTTGCTATTGATCGAATAATCAACTAATGTGTGACATCCGCCTAAAATGGATTCGGGTCAACCCAACCCAATTGGAAATTTAATAAACCCTACTCGAGCTTACTTGACGCTAATAGGATCAAAACTCATACAATACGATATAAATTGACGTTAATAGCAATATAGCATAGTATAACGTTATAACTATAATCAAATTAAATTATGATACCATATTAAAATCAAATCAAAGTATGATGCTCTAATTAAATTAAAAGAATCAAACTTGAATGCTATAATTAAACTTCAAATCAAAGTAGATTGTTATAATCAAATAATAACCTATTTTTTTATAAAACTCTATTTTTATAAACTCTACGTTAAATTTTATAAAATCTTTATATTAGTTAGTGTATTACATAGAGATGCTTGTGCTAGTGGGAAATTATGAAGACCACCAAAAGCCAAAAGTTATTCCCATTGTCTCCCACTCACACCTCTCATCATCTTTTCTTTCATTTTTCTCCCAACACATTATTCTCATCACCACTCAAACCATATCTATTCTTTCTCTCACTCTCAATCTCGAAATTCCTCCTATAAATCTTCATATTTCAGCTAAGAACACTCCAATATACTCAAATCTTCATCCCTCTTGAAGCATTCATCAATGTATGTTGTTAAAAGTCTCAAATTCATGAATGAAACAAATTAAATCCACCAAACTATCTAAAACTCATTTTATGCATAAACCTGATTTTTCTCAGGATCCCATCAATAAAATAAGAATTTCTGGAGATTTTCAGAAAATAACTTATTTTTATTGAATTACTATAATTATTGCAATAAAATAAGACAATAATTCACATAAAATACTTTTTGCAATCAATAAATTCTGGGAAAATTTTGGAACAACCCATATATTGAGTAAAGTGGATTTACAAAGTTTCATGCATTTATATTACATTTTGATGCTTATTTTGTATTTTATTTTGTTGTAGATAAATAAATTGCAAAATATAGTTATGTATGTTAAAAACTAGATTTTATATTTTTCGCAACTTATTAACATTTTACAGACTCCATGAGAAAATTTACAGATTTTTGTAAGAATGTTTGCTTATTTTTCCTAATTTAATGATTATTTAATGTTTTAAATTGATAATAAATAGCTACACATGTCCAAAAATTATAAAACCTTATCAGAATATCATATATAATATGTTTATCATAAATAAAATGTCTAATGAATTTATCTTAATATTTTCCTATTATTTATGATTTTATTGATTAGTTAATAATGAAAAACATAAGAAATACTTCTCATAGTCCAAAATATCCAAAATATTTATAGTAGGCTCAATATAATGTTAGAAAACTATGGTTAATTTTCCAGAATTTTTGGGAATCATTTCTTATTTTTCCCGAACTTTGTTGTGGTTTAATTATTAAAATACTAAATAAATACTAAAGCAGTTAAGAAAAATATGAAAATTTTACAGTAATTACTATTTTATGAAATAATGATTTTATGATAATTTCAGAATGTTTCATTACTGTTAATATTTAAAACCATTTTCCTAAATATCTAAGCGTGTAAAAATGCATTTTTAATGATTATTTCATATAAATAATTGTTTATAATATATAAAATCTGTAAATACTTATAATTTGACTAGTTATTATTTTAATAAGAAATTATTAAAATCTTGCCTAATGTGAAGATATAAATTAATTAAGCAAAGTAATTAATTCAATTTAAAATTCATTTAACATATGAATACATTAATATTCAAAACAAAATTTGGATTATTGTTAATTCATCTAATATAAGAATATGTGTCTAATTATTTTTATTAATACTATATTCCCGTTTATCGATTCCTAAGCCAAAACTATTAATTATATTAGGTTCTACGACATTTTGACTCGAGTCGTCTATCGTACAACACGCGCATTCCTTATTGGACTAATGTGAGTAGTCTACCCTATATTTTATAATTTTCAATACTTTTGGGTGTATCATGTGACACCCCATTTCTACTGTTTTCAAATACTATGGTTTTTCGTATAAATACATGAATACAAAAATTCGGTTTATCAAAAACCGATCATTTACATGTTTAAAAATAGTGGGTGTTACAAATCCATACCAAAACTAACCATAGTAAGCAAGAAAGGATTTAACCTTGGGTCCAAGATAGGAGCCAGGTGGGCTCCACTCCAGCTAAACTTCATCCAACTATAGCATATCATTTAACCTGGAATACATGGCAAAAACATAAAATACGTAAGACAATAATGTCTCGTGAGTTACATGAGTTTTAGACTCGAACCTTTGACTTCTTTTCCAACTTTTATAAATCTTATAACGTAAAACTTCTGCCAAAACTTTAAAGTAATAACATACTATACTTTTTACTTCTCAAAAATCATTTCGTAACATACTTTACAAAAATAACATCTTTCAAATTCACTTCATAATATACTTTGCAAAAATAGCTTCTTTCTTACTTTCTTTGACTGGTTTTATAGGCTTGCTGGATTTTTATACTTAGGGCTTTAATCACCATAGGTGATACCCCAAGTCTCTATGGCTAGAAGGAACGGATCAATCCTCACCATAGAAGTGCTGAGGCGATCTACTTCGCGATGGGGCTTGCCCCCAGTAGACCCCTTACCTAACCCGGGTAGGTTGGAACATTGTTCCCTTACTAACGCTGCTTGCTACAATTACCAGTCATACAAAATACTTTCTGCTTACTTTAACATTACTTACTTACATAATGACTAAATGCCAAACTTTACCATTTCTTGTCTTTATAGCTAAATGCCAAATTCATAACTTTCGTTTCACAAAAACCATATGTTTAAATTATGTCTTTATAACATACTAAGCTTTATGCCAAAACATAATTTCCAACATCTTATGGCTATATGCCATTTATACTCGAAAACATATACGGTTTGTAACCAAAACATACTTCTTAAACATCTTGTGGCTATATGCCATTCATACTTGAAAACATATATAACTTGTATTCAAAATATACTTTCACATAATTGGTTCATAGACCAACATACTTTCACTTTATTTAACATGTAGTTCAAAACATATCTTCAAATATAGCATCATACTTTCTCATCAAATTAAAAATAATACTCTTGCAAATAATTTCACATAAAAAGATTTTATAAGAAATCTTATAAATACTTACTTGCCATGTATCCCAGAATGGGTAAAAATACTGCATGTACTCACCTTATAGTTCTTGGAAGTTGACTAAGTATTTCTTGGTTCTTTACCCTTCCGTTGTTGTTCAATCACTTGGCTTGCACCTATATTTATTATATAATACATTAACATTTATTTCTATTGACTCTATAACTCATTAGAGTCCTTATTATACCAGTATAGGCCATAACAAGTCTATAACTTTTAAATGACCATCCTTAAATAAATCGTATATTATACGTATTTCACTACAGTACCCCCGAAGGGTCGTATTTTGAATTTAACAATTTTCCACATGGTTTCATACCATTTTAAGGCTATGGTATGAATTATAGACCAAATGGACATGTCTAGCATCAAGTTCAAGTCTTAAAAATTGGACAGACTGCTGTCCAGTAAGAGCACGACTCGTGCTCTTTTCCTTCTATAGGTTGCACGACTCGTGCACAAGAGTATCTTGCCTTTTCCTGGAGCACGACTCGTGCATTTGTAAGAGGAAAAAGACACGACTCGTGCTTAGTCTGCAGGCTTGGTTTTTAGTCCGATTTTTAAGCTGCAGACCTCTATTTTGACCCATTAAGTGCTTAATACTTATCTTAATCGTTTTACTATTATTCCATGACTAAAACCCTTGCTTTACATCAGGTTTTAAGCTATGGAATCACTGATTCCAATTCCAATTTCACAAAAACCCGTTTTTTGATATTTTCACCAAAAATCCAAGTTTTTGAAATTAACCACTTAGGAGTGTCTTAATACATCCTAAATGATCATTTGGACTCAACAAAGCCATAAAAACTGATCTTGATCTTGCAAACCCGTGAATTAGGGTTCTTGAGCAAAATCCCTATTTCTTGGTTTTTAACATATTCAAGGTTTAGAACTTGTTAGATGGATGATTTTGAGCAAGATAATTCCATTAAGACCATGAATTCTGGAAAATCAGAAGTTGAGAATCAACTCCCGTTCAAGATTTGGAGCTTAGAACAAGAAATTCTTACCCTTCAATGCTTGGAATCACCAATTCCAAGTGTTTCTTTGATTCCTTTGCTGAATTTTCCCAAGCCTCTTCTCCTCCCGTGCTCTCCCTCTCGTTCTCTCTAGCTCTCTCTAGATTCTTCTACTGGTTTCTGGACAAAGGAGAGTAATAACTCTCTTATTTACATTTTTAATTTTTATAAAATAATTGCACTTTGGTCCCTAACTTCTTCATTCTTTACAAAAATGGTCCTAAGACCCATAATCTTGCAAAACAAGCTTCAATAACTTCTAACTTAACATTTTCTTAACATTTTTGGTCATTTTCATGTCAAATGACCGTTTTGCCCTTTTTGGCCAAATTTCACTATTCACGCGATAAAACTTCAAATTTTACATAGACTTTTATTTCTTGTAATATTATTCCACAAATTACATATTATTTTACATAATGGTCTTATAATGGGTCGAAAGACCATTTTACCCCTTTTTTTTTTAACTTTTTCGTGGGTTTTTCCTTACGTATTTTTTCGAATATAAATTCGATATTTTTGGGTCGTTACAACTACCTCCCCCTTATTGGGATTTCGTCCTCGGAATCATCGCACAACTATTAATTTAAGGAATCACTTCTCCCTTATCCTTTTCAAAGGCCCTCGGCCTAAGTTTGGTTTTTAATAAATACTTCCTTTTATCAACCCATACTCCTATTCTTTATTATTTTATCTTTTTAATATTTTATTCTTTAGTTGGTTATAATTCTTTAATCATCCTTTGGAGGTTTCTACTTTCAACTCTTTATGAGGAATTTGCATAGTCTCTTCCTCCTGAATATTTCTTTCAATTTCTCATAAGGTGCTTCATTTTCTCAAAAATTTATTCATCTCATGTTTTCATTATATCTCTTTTTAGTTCATTTTATTCATGAATGAATCTTTTAGTAAGGCTTAACTTACAAATTAATTTTATATTTTCATATTCTTATCAAAAATAGCAGCTTACTTTGTAATTCTTCTCATATGTTCGCCAAAACTTCATGAGGTTTCATTAATCATATTCTTTACTTATAAAACTTTTTCCCAAATACAATTTGGTAAAATTTTGTATTTATACAAATTTATAAATACACTATATCTTTCTTTTTAAAATAATATTTTGTCCTTTAATGGACAATTTACTTAAACATAACTTCATAACTTATTCATCCTTATCTTTCTCTTTTCTTATATCTTTGCTCATATGTTATTACATAAATAATTTACTTTTATTGTTCCTTTATCTCTACTGGCAACTCTCAGTTGGTTACCATTTTTAAGAGATGCATTCTTTTTCCTTTCGTTTCACTTCACACCCTTACTTTTCTGTTTGGGACAGAATCTGTCGAATCATCATGTTATTCACGAGAATCTGCATTTCTCGTTCTGAAAATACTGCTTTTTATTTTAACAATTAGACATTTTTAGCTTTCCTTCTATGTACCATACACAATATTTAACCTTTTAAACTTGTGAAAATTTTCTACTCTTGTCGTTCATATACGAATTCATATACTCCTTTTTACTCCTTACTAACTTTCATACGTTTACAATAAATTATTAATATCATTATTTTCTACTCTCATTTTACATGTATCTACTCATACATGTCATGAGTATTTCTACTTTTACATCGTATTATTTGTTAATGACCCAAACTATGAATTTACATTTTCACATACCTCTTAATCATTTCTTGTACATTACATGTACTACTTTTCATGATATTACCATCATGTGGTGTAATTAGGTTTCACAATCATATCTGTTAACTTCTTGATTTCAAATATAAATTTTCAATTTCTTGTCCCACCTTAGATTTTTATAAATAAATGTTATCTCTTGATTACTGCTTAGCTTCTCGACCTTACCATGTGGATTCTTTGGTGTTTCCAGTTCATTCCATCTAGTATTTCATTATTTTAATCTCAATTTCAATATAATTCATACATGCTCCAAAACTTTTTTTTTTATACACATATTCTCAATTTGACTCTTATAAAAGTCAAAGCTGTCAAAAATTTATTTACCAACTTTGTATACTTTTAGTCATAACGTGATTCCAACTTGACATTATGATATAACTCATTGTCTCGAATAACTTCTTAATACATACGTACAAGTTCTTAATGTATATTATATATATACTTGATTCTCTTTTGGAATAAGAATTCAAACTAACACTTTAGTCATTTTCGTTCCATGACAATTTCTTGACACAACCTTCAATCATCTTTATCACTCGTTACTCCTTACTTGTTGTAATTAATGCCAACAAAATATTTTTTTTTTAGCTTTACATTTTTTTTACCATTTCTGTTATGTGTTATAAGGCTACATGCCTAACACATTACGTTATTCTTTCATTTATACTCCACTTCTTTACACTATATAGTTCTTTACAACATTATATATTTCATATTTCTTTTAAAACTTCCTTCTTATGTATCTCTAGGCGATACACAACTGCCATTTATTTTCTCATCATTTTTCATTCTTTTGTATTTCGGGGCAATATGCCCAATACCTTATTTTACTCTTTTGCTTCATACCTTGTAGTATCCTAATTAGAATACTTATTTCATAACCACCTTTATACTTTCTATACATCATATATACATATATTTCAAAACTTTCTCATGCTTTTATATTTATAAGCACGTATAAATATATATATACACTTCTTTGTATTTCATAGTTACTAGCCATGTACTAAACCTTTCTCACAATCTTTGGATACTTTTATCCATCATTCACATTCGGAAGTGGTAACTTCCTGTCTGTTTATTTTAGTTTTATTTTTTTTATCTTTGATTCTTCGTCTAATAATTTATTTAGATATTTACTCTTGTTCTTTTCTTTATACTAATTATGACCTTTAGTCATTTTCCTTTCATGCTTTTGGTTTTTTTTTTTTTTTAGTTAACATACTTCATTATACTCTTTTATTATTGGTATTTCTTCTTATACTTCTTTCATTTGGTTACGGAATTTAAATTCATAATAACCAACATCTTCTCATTATTATTTTTTTTCCAAGTTCTCATCATCAGGTACCAGACCTGGTACCACTTATCTTAATATTTTATTTGTCCTGGGACAACTTTTAATATTCTTCTTTTAAGAAATAAATTATTAATTTATAATTCGAACTGCTTTCCCATACTTGTCAAGTAAGCATGCTCTACTTTCAAGCTTTAGGTTTATTAACTCTTGTCTTTGACTAAATTCTAATCTTTGTTATGAAAGAGTTCCTTGAAGACAACCAAGGATCTTCTTAATCACCTTTCATGTTGTGATGCCTCGCATAACCTAGAAATGGTTACAATCTGCCACTGATTTATATTAAGTAATATTCTTTGCGGATATCGATCCACATTTACTTATCGTGACGTTACTTCTATTCGGGTACATCATATACATGCATCTTCATTTGAATACCACTCCTTTTGCAGGCCGATTCACGCCAACAACTTCCAAGTCTACATGTAAATATAACCACCTCAATATGGTTTTCATATGCGTATGCTGTAATAAACAAGGCATATTATCCTTGCTTTACTTGAATTTCTTTCTTTTCGACTATGCACAACGAGGTTATCGGGCTTTTGTACCGATCATTCCTCATTCTTTATCTTCATTTATTCTTCACTTATCTTGCTGCTTGTTACTTTACTTGACTCATCACCAAATTTACGACTTGTTCACTTGTCCAATATTCGGGCACTTTTTTTTTTATAGAAATTTATATATTATTAATACATCCTGCTGGAAATTTTCATTCTTTATGTAAGAGTCTTACAACTCTCGTATGGGTAATCAATACCCATGTTTCTTCTCCATATCGCTCTTATCCATACCTCCTCTCGCCTCTACAGGCACCTACTTTAATGTTTTTCAATCTGTCTAAAATATTAATTATCACATTATTTCTTTTACTTTACCATACTAAGTGGTATATATCCACTGTATTATCTTTTAATACTTATAATCTTACTTGTTCTTGTTACATAGGCATATAACTCCTATGTTATCCTTACTGCTTTCTTTAAAACCCTTACCCACCAGATTACCATAATTCCTTTACGATTCCACCAGTCTCAATACATATCCTGTGATTATGATAATACGGGCCCATATTACCATAATCACCTATACATATTGATTCTGCTGTTACCACAAGGTTTCATGGGACACTGGTTCCTTTGACATATTGTAACACCCGGCTTTTAAAACAAAAACACCCCTGAAAAATTTTTCATTTTAAACAAAGGTTTCAATACATAAAACCATAACAAAGGGGGATTTTTTTAATAGAAACGGGTACAAGTGTATCAAGGAGAGTATAAAATACCGTAGTCTCCTTTGAAGCCGGGCTGCTACTGACAGCATCTAAGAGTCCTACTTCACGAGTCACGGACTCCATCTATTCCCCTATCAGGATCATGCTAACCTGCAGGGACATTTAACAACGGTATGAGCTACAAAGCTCAGTGAGTAATCATTTCTGCAAATAACATGTATCAAATATATTCGTATATCTGTTCGGATATCGAATCCAAACTCATAGCCTTACTGGCTGACCATATATCTCTTAGGATTTCACATCCTAATTTTTGTAGCCTTACAGGCTACTTCATGACAACCTGCAATTATCAAACCACATCAGTTATTTGCACAGATAATCATATCTATCGTTTCTGTCCCATGTTTCTTAGTCACAATGGACTGCATCATATGTCATGGCTATATAAGCCGCACCCTGTGTCATAGCTATGTAAGCTGCACCAAAACAATATCAATATATAAATCATAGCCCGCAGGCCGCACCAGCTGGGTTCAATAACCCGATATCATAGCCAAAAGGCCGCACCATGTCCCTGTAACAATATCATAGCCGTATAGGCCGCACCGGTTGGATATAGCATCCAATATCATACAATACAAAATCAAATATGGCTCACGGGTTAGCCCGCTGTTGCCTTGGCTCACAGGTTAGCCCGCTGTTGCCTAGACTCACGGCTTATCCGGTCTTGTCTATATAAGTTTGACTCACAGCTCCGTTCTTGTCTATTATAGACTCACGGCTTATCTGGTCTTGTCTATATAGGTTTGACTCACAGCTCCGTTCTTGTCTATTATAGACTCACGGCTTATCTGGTCTTGTCTCTTCAAATGTATCTTTGAACCATCAATTTCGTCCCACAATCAATTTCAACCTGTAACAACTCAATCATCATATATCACATATGGTATTAGTGAGATTACTCACCTGAATACTAGTTGCGTTTCAATTTCGGTTGTTTCTTGCCTTTGCGTGCACCACAACCATTTTGTCCCATACCTATTTATCCATTTATATACCAAATGATAATAGGTTAATAATCATCTACATTGCCTCTAATACACTAGAGTTCAATACAATATCATTACAATTAATGCCTAGTTACTAAACTTTCCGTTTACTAACTTTTTATGAATTTTACTATTCACCGAGGCATTCGAATCGATCTACAGTGTCCCCGAGGGGTCGGAAACTCAATATAAAAATTTTCCCAAACTTTTCAGACCATAACGAGCCTATGGTCCAAATTTGAGCTAAAACGGACAAGCCAAGCAAAAGTTAGCCTTTTGAAGTCCCTGTCTGAGGGGCGCACCCCGCCCAGACATGGGCGCACTGCGCCTGGGCGCACCCCGCCAGGGGTTTGGGCGCACCGCGCCTGTCGCCTGCACAGGTCTCCTGTCCAGCCGCGATTTGTGCACTGTAGCACGCAGTTTTGGCCCATTAAGTCCTTAATTCAGTCCTTAATCGATTGGGGTTTGTTTCTAGGCTAAAACCTTATACTTTAACAAGGTTTTCAACCATTCAAAACAACTAAATCAATCAAAATGAAGAATTAGGGTTCTTAGTTCTAACAACCCCAAAACTTCAAATTCATCATAAATAGCAATCTACTTCCATTTTCTTGAGTTAAGTCCATTTAGCATGACTTAATGGAAGTAATAAACTATCTAAACCACTTAATCACAACTGAAATTTACAAATTTCAGTTTCTATATAACCCATCAAGAGCAAACAAACTAGAACTTGGAATACCAACCTTTAAAGCTTCCAATTCTTCAATCCAAAGCTAGGAATCGAAATTCAAGCCTCAACCTTCAAGAAGTCTTCCAATTTCTGCAGAATCGCACCTGCAATTGCTTCTCCCGTTGCTGCACAATTGGCTAGTCAATGAGAGAGTCAAACTCTCTATTTATACCACAAATTCTTACATTTTTGGTCCCTAAGTTCCATTTCTTGAACTTTGACCACAAAATCAAGTTTTATTATAATAAAACTTTCATTTCTTACATTTTTGCCACAACCAACAATATTTTTCATATTTGGTCTTTCACATGGTCAAATGACCAAAATACCCTTTTTCGGTAAAACGACCCAAATTCAGTTTTTTATAACATTTTAAGTTCAAAACTCAAAATATTATTTCAAACTAAATACTTTTCTGTCCAAAAGACCAATTTACCCTTCTAAGGTAAAATGACCAATTTGCCCTTTTATTATAATTTTATAATAAAACATGTCTTGGCGTTACACATATTAACACCATTATAAGTACACGATAATCACTACTAAAATCTTACTGTTTTACAAACATAGTCTTTAATAAATTTAGACGGTTATGGAAAATATCATATAATTTTCCTAACGGTCAAATCTTTGCTCACTTTAAACGTTAGCTTAACACTTTTTAGTGTTATATAACTATATATTTTACATAATGCATAATGTCTTAATCATTTAAGACATCATATAACTTACTTTCATAAACTAACATTTTTATAGCATGAGTTTAAGCCTAGGAGTGGAACAAGCCAATCCTAATTCGCTTAAACTATGGCTCTGATACCAACTTGTGACACCCTATTTCTACTGTTTTCAAATACTATGGTTTTTCGTATAAATACATGAATACAAAAATTCGGTTTATCAAAAACCGATCATTTACATGTTTAAAAATAGTGGGTGTTACAAATCCATACCAAAACTAACCATAGTAAGCAAGAAAGGATTTAACCTTGGATCCAAGATAGGAGCCAGGTGGGCTCCACTCCAGCTAAACTTCATCCAACTATAGCATATCATTTAACCTGGAATACATGGCAAAAACATAAAATACGTAAGACAATAATGTCTCATGAGTTACATGAGTTTTAGACTCGAACCTTTGACTTCTTTTCCAACTTTTATAAATCTTATAACGTAAAACTTCTGCCAAAACTTTAAAGTAATAACATACTATACTTTTTACTTCTCAAAAATCATTTCGTAACATACTTTACAAAAATAACATCTTTCAAATTCACTTCATAATATACTTTGCAAAAATAGCTTCTTTCTTACTTTCTTTGACTGGTTTTATAGGCTTGCTGGATTTTTATACTTAGGGCTTTAATCACCATAGGTGATACCCCAAGTCTCTATGGCTAGAAGGAACGGATTAATCCTCACCATAGAAGTGCTGAGGCGATCTACTTCGCGATGGGGCTTGCCCCCAGTAGACCCCTTACCTAACCCGGGTAGGTTGGAACATTGTTCCCTTACTAACGCTGCTTGCTACAATTACCAGTCATACAAAATACTTTCTGCTTACTTTAACATTACTTACTTACATAATGGCTAAATGCCAAACTTTACCATTTCTTGTCTTTATAGCTAAATGCCAAATTCATAACTTTCGTTTCACAAAAACCATATGTTTAAATTATGTCTTTATAACATACTAAGCTTTATGCTAAAACATAATTTCCAACATCTTATGGCTATATGCCATTTATACTCGAAAACATATATGGTTTGTAACCAAAACATACTTCTTAAACATCTTGTGGCTATATGCCATTCATACTTGAAAACATATATAACTTGTATTCAAAATATACTTTCACATAATTGGTTCATAGACCAACATACTTTCACTTTATTTAACATGTAGTTCAAAACATATCTTCAAATATAGCATCATACTTTCTCATCAAATTAAAAATAATACTCTTGCAAATAATTTCACATAAAAAGATTTTATAAGAAATCTTATAAATACTTACTTGCCATGTATCCCAGAATGGGTAAAAATACTGCATGTACTCACCTTATAGTTCTTGGAAGTTGACTAAGTATTTCTTGGTTCTTTACCCTTCCGTTGTTGTTCAATCACTTGGCTTGCACCTATATTTATTATATAATACATTAACATTTATTTCTATTGACTCTATAACTCATTAGAGTCCTTATTATACCAGTATAGGCCATAACAAGTCTATAACTTTTAAATGACCATCCTTAAATAAATCGTATATTATACGTATTTCACTACAGTACCCCCGAAGGGTCGTATTTTGAATTTAACAATTTTCCACATGGTTTCATACCATTTTAAGGCTATGGTATGAATTATAGACCAAATGGACATGTCTAGCATCAAGTTCAAGTCTTAAAAATTGGACAGACTGCTGTCCAGTAAGATCACGACTCGTGCTCTTTTCCTTCTATAGGTTGCACGACTCGTGCACAAGAGTATCTTGCCTTTTCCTGAAGCACGAGTCGTGCATTTGTAAGAGGAAAAAGGCACGACTCGTGCTTAGTCTGCAGGCTTGGTTTTCAGTCCGATTTTTAAGCTGCAGACCTCTATTTTGACCCATTAAGTGCTTAATACTTATCTTAATCGTTTTACTATTATTTCATGACTAAAACCCTTGCTTTACATCAGGTTTTAAGCTATGGAATCACTGATTCCAATTCCAATTTCACAAAAACCCGTTTTTTGATATTTTCACCAAAAATCCAAGTTTTTGAAATTAACCACTTAGGAGTGTCTTAATACATCCTAAATGATCATTTGGACTCAACAAAGCCATAAAAACTGATCTTGATCTTGCAAACCCGTGAATTAGGGTTCTTGAGCAAAATCCCCATTTCTTGGTTTTTAACATATTCAAGGTTTAGAACATGTTAGATGGATGATTTTGAGCAAGATAATTCCATTAAGACCATGAATTCTGGAAAATCAGAAGTTGAGAATCAACTCTCGTTCAAGATTTGGGGCTTAGAACAAGAAATTATTACCCTTCAATGCTTGGAATCACCAATTCCAAGTGTTCCTTTGATTCCTTTGCTGAATTTTCCCAAGCCTCTTCTCCTCCCGTGCTCTCCCTCTCGTTCTCTCTAGCTCTCTCTGGATTCTTCTACTGGTTTCTAGACAAAGGAGAGTAATAACTCTCTTATTTACATTTTTAATATTTATAAAATAATTGCACTTTGGTCCCTAACTTCTTCCTTCTTTACAAAAATGGTCCTAAGACCCATAATCTTGCAAAACAAGCTTCAATAACTTCTAACTTAACATTTTCTTAACATTTTTGGTCATTTTCATGTCAAATGACCGTTTTGCCCTTTTTGGCCAAATTTCACTATTCACACGATAAAACTTCAAATTTTACATAGACTTTTATTTCTTGTAATATTATTCCACAAATTACATATTATTTTACATAATGGTCTTATAATGGGTCGAAAGACCATTTTACCCTTTTTTTTTAACTTTTCCGCGGGTTTTTCCTTACGTATTTTCTCGAATATAAATTCGAGATTTTTGGGTCGTTACATATCATGTGGTTCTAATATGTTTTCAACTTCATTTTATTATTTTATCATAATTGAGACATTGTTGGGACATTTATACTTGAATCATTATTTGTATAATTATTGTTTGTTTACGCTACATGTAATTGTAGTGCATTATCATTTTTAATCTAATCTGCATGACTATGCCCGTATTCTTGAGGTACGTTATGGACAATTATAGCGCTATTGGGTTGACCACCCCGCCTTGGGACGCTAAGGTGATTGATTGCACGTGGTTGAGTGTGTATGATGATTAGATGCTCCATCCTATATATATATATATATATATATATATATATATATATATATATATATATATATATATATATATATATATATATATATATATATATATATATATATATATATATATATATATATATATATATATATATATATAGGGTGAGGACTTATTGTTGTTGTTATCATTTGTTAATCAATTTTTGATTTATAAATTGTTATCTCAATAATAGTTGCTTGCCAACTTCAAAAGAAAACAAATTTCAAATTATTCAAACTCACAATTTTCTTTAATAAACCTAGATTACTCACCAACTCTCGTAGTTGACCTATTTTTACCCATGATGCAGATTTGAAGAATGAAGTTGATGAAAAGTAGGGTGTACCTTAGAAACCCACAAGACTATTTAAATTTGATGTAATAAATGTTGTTGTATTTGGATTTGTATTTGTATGTTGTGGATCTTGTTTGCATACTTAGTACTTAATTGAATCTAATCATATTATAACATAGTTGTCATGAGACTTTGAACAATATATCACGCCTTGATCGATTCCGCCAAGGATCGGGGTGTGACATAATGTATCCCTAAAAGCATGTTAATTCAAAATTACATCCCTCAAAGCATCTTAATTCATAATGATTAGGTACAAACATCGGCGAATCATATAAATTGAATGTTCCAAAAAGTAATAAAGACAACAAAAATTAATAAGTGAGCATCATTCTAATAGATGGTTCATCTCTCTCTCTCTCTCTCTGTGGAATATGCTTCAAAATTCAACAAAGAATTTTTCAAAGGGCTGCTTCAACAATGGCTAGCTAAAACTTCAAAGATGGCATATAATGAGCCATTTTTTATTTAAGTGGCATGCTAAGTTTTTAGTATAAATAGGTTAGAAACCATCTCAAACAAAATACACCAACACACAACATTTCTCTTCTCTTGTAAATACATAAGAGTTTTAAACTCTTTGTATTTTTATATTCTTCAAACCTTTTGTAAACACCACAAAATATAGTGAATTGGTTCTCGGCTTCCTCCGCCCGTGGTTTTTCCCGATTTGGGTTTTCCACGTAAATATCCTGTGTTCTTTCTTTTTACCGTTCGATCTATTCTTGGTTGATTATTCAATAGTTTTATATTCCGTTGAATCATTATCGTGATATTTGGGTTTTATACTTCGATCTTGAAGTTAATCGATTATTTATTATAGTCGATTTTGTCTACAATTGGTATCAGAGCTATCCAGGTTTTCCGATAATGATTCATAAAAAACTATTTTCAACCATGTCATCGATGAAGTACGATATTCCTTTACTTGACAGAAACACAAGATTCCCTCTCTGGCAAGTAAAGATGAAAGATGTGTTGATCCAAATGGATCTCCACAAAGCACTATTAGGAATGGAGAAAATGCCGGCAACTTGGTCGACTGAGGAAAAAGAAATGAAAGATTTGAAGGCGTCGTCGCAGATCCGTCTGCATCTATCCAACGACGTTCTCCAAGATGTGTTGAAAGAGACATCCGCAGCGGCTCTCTGGCTAAAACTCGAGCAGCTACTTATGACGAAAAGCTTGCCCAACAAGCTACACTTGAAGCAACGACTTTTTAACCTAAAGATGAGTGAAGGTAGTTCTTTGTCTGATCATCTCTCTACCTTTAAAGAGCTTGTAGGAAATCTGGAGAATATGGACGTCAAATACGAAGATGAAGACTTGGCGTTATTTTTATTATCTTCTCTCCCAGACTCCTACGATCACTTTCGTGACACCATTATCTATTCTCGGGACACTCTTGTCCTTGACGAGGTAATGACTGCTCTTGATTCAAAAGAAAAGATGAAGCAGATAGTTGGGAACAGCAGCAGCGATTCTAAAGCCGAAGGTCTCAACATCAGAGGGAGACCTAACGAGAGAGGTAGCTCTTCACAAAACCGATCTAGATCTAAGTCCAAAGCCAATCGCAAATATTGCAATTATTGCCACAAGAAGGGACATCTGATCGATGAATGTTTCAAGTTAAAGAACAAGGAGAAGGCGAAGGAAATAGCAAAGGGAAAAACAACCAATAACACCGTTGAAGCCGATGTTGCCGAAACTGGTTCCGATGGCGAGCTTCTATCCGTTTCGGACTACGGTTTAATAACCACGAGTGAGTGGGTACTTGATTCAGCGTGTACTTTTCACATGAGCTCCAATCGAAGCGTTTTTCATTCATATGAAAAGGTTAACGAAGGCCACGTTCTAATGGGTAACGACACTTCGTGTCGTATTATTGGACGGGGTACACTTAGGTTCCGCATGTTCGATGGCGTTGTTCGAACGATTCAAGATGTGAAGCACGTATCCGGTCTTAGGCGAAATTTACTAAGTCTCGGTACTTTCGAGAAGAAAGGTTACGAGTTTGTTGGCAAAGACGGGAAACTCCATATTTTCAAGGAAGGTTCTGTGGTCATCCGAGGAGTTAGAAAATCCGCAAACCTTTACATTATGGACGGACAAGTTATTTCTGGCGAAGCCTCGGTTAGTTCTAAATCCCTCTCCAATGTTGATCATTCTCGCCTATGGCATCTCAGGCTCGGTCATATGTCATACCACGGTATGAATAAACTAAGTCGAAGGGGGTTGCTCGGGGAGCACAAATCAACCGAACTTGAATTCTGTGAAGATTGTGTATTTGGAAAGCAGAAGCGAGTGAGTTTTATCGGTGGCAAACATACGACGAAAGGGCCACTTGACTACATACACTCTGATTTATGGGGACCAGCAAAGGTTACATCGAAAGGTGGAGCCTCTTATATGCTCACGATCATTGACGATTTCTCAAGAAAGGTATGGTCGTTCTTCTTAAAGTCAAAGGGAGAAGTATTCCAAACTTTTAGAGATTGGAAAGTATTGGTTGAAAAGCAATCAGGTTTTGAAGTGAAATACCTTCGTACTGATAATGGACTGGAATTCTGTTCTGAAGAATTCAACTCCTATTGCCGTAAGGAAGGGATTACACGTCACCGCACTGTAGTCCACACACCACAGCAGAACGGCGTTGCGGAAAGAATGAACCGCACCATCATGGAGAAGGTCCGATGCATGCTCTCTCACTCGAAGCTACCAAAGTCTTTTTGGGCCGAAGCAGCTTCCACCGCATGCTATATTATCAACCGCTCCCCCTCACGTACTATTGGAAAGAAGACTCCGTTTGAGCTATGGTCTGGTAAGCCTGCTGACTACACAAAATTAATACCGTTTGGATGTCCAGCATATGCACGAGTTGATAATGGCAAATTAGAACCAAGAGCCATTAAGTGCATTTTTATTGGATACAAGACAGGAGTGAAAGGTTTCAAATTGTGGAGCCTAGAGCTTATGAAGGTCATTACATCAAGAGATGTGACCTTCGATGAAAAAGCCATGCTTCATCCTGTCTCCAACATTCAGACCAGAGAAAATGAAAATTCGGAAAAAGACAAAGTTCGAGTGGAGGTGGAGCTTCCTTTAAATTCATCTTTCGAGGACAAGTCTCATGAAGGTGTCGAGGTTTCTCAACCTTCAAATAATCAACAATCCTCTTCTCATGAGCCAGCCGAAGCTCCAAGCCAACCTCACAGTCCCTCCATTGCAAGAGATAGACCTCGCAGACAGATTGTACCTCCAAAGAGATATGTTCAAGCCAATTCTGTCGCTTATGCACTTACAGTTGCCAATGAAGTTGAGTCTGTTCTGGAGCCCACAAGCTACAACGAGGCCATTCAATCCAAACATTCTAATAAGTGGATGGTTGCCATGCACGAGGAGATGGAATCTCTTCAGAAAAATGGCACATGGGATCTCGTTCCAGCTCCAAAGGGTAAGAAGACAGTTAAGTGCAAATGGGTCTACAAGTTGAAGGAGGCTATCCACCCTGGTGACAAACCAAGATATAAAGCTCGTTTAGTAGCCAAGGGCTACAGTCAAATCCCAGGTATCGATTATACCGACATTTTCTCTCCGGTTGTGAAACACACGTCAATACGTGTCTTGTTGGGATTAGTTGCCTCTCATGACTATGAGTTAGAGCAACTTGATGTTACTACAGCATTCTTAAATGGTGTGCTTGAGGAAGAGATATATATGCAACAACCTGAAGGTTTTGTAGCTCCTGGCAAGGAAAGCTACGTGTGCAAATTGAAGAAGTCTCTTTATGGCCTCAAGCAATCTCCGCGACAATGGTATAAAAGGTTTGACTCATTTATGACCAGTCACAAGCTGAAAAGGTGCACCTACGACAGCTGCGTTTACTACAAGAAGTGTGATGATGGTTCAATGGTCTATCTACTTTTATACGTGGATGACATGTTAATTGCAGCGAAGAATATAAAGGAGATTCAAAAGATAAAAGACCAGTTGAATGCTGAGTTTGATATGAAGGACTTGGGTGCTGCCAAGAAAATTCTAGGAATGGAAATAGTGCGAGACCGCAGTGCAAGAACTCTATACCTTTCTCAACAAAGCTACATTGAGAAGGTTCTGCACCGTTTCAATATGCATGATGCAAAAGAAGTCAGCACTCCTTTCGCAGCCCACTTCAAGCTATCATCCGCCTTAAGTCCTACCACCGAAGAAGATCTAGCATACATGGAAAAGGTACCATACTCCAGCGCTGTAGGATCTCTTATGTATGCTATGATTTGTACACGTCCAGATTTATCATATGCGGTAAGCATGGTGAGCAGATACATGGCGAATCCAGGAAAAGAGCATTGGGCTGCTGTTAAATGGATTTTTCGGTACTTGCGAGGTACTTCATCTTTATGTCTGCAGTTTGGCAAAACCGATAGTGGAGTACTTGGTTATGTGGATTCCGATTATGCAAAGGACTTGGATAAAAGACGATCGATTACAGGGTACGTGTTTACTTTGGGTGATTGCGCAATTAGCTGGAAAGCGCAGTTACAGTCCACCGTAGCGTTATCCACCACCGAAGCCGAATACATGGCTACTACGGAAGCAGTGAAAGAAGCCCTCTGGTTGAAACGGTTGATAGGTGAGCTTTCAAACAAGTTATCCGTTAAAACTGTTTTTTGTGACAATCAAAGTGCAATATTTCTGACAAAGGATCAAATGTTCCATGATCGAACGAAGCATATTGATGTTCGTTATCACTTCATCAGAGATGTTATTGCTAAAGGCGATATTACGGTAAACAAGATCAGCACCAATGATAATCCTGCTGATATGTTCACTAAAAGTCTTCCAATAGCCAAGTTCAAACTATGTTTGGACTTAATGGGTATTTCTGATCGCAGTTGAGCCTGATTAGGCTCGTGGTGGAGGAAGTATTTCAATTTTTCAGGATCAATTTTTCTCTATATGGTGATTGCAATTTCTTATGGAGTTTTGAAGTTTGAAGAGTTGTTGGTTTTACCAAATGGGTATACAAGCTTTGTTCCATTTTGAAGTCAAGGTGGAGATTGTGGAATATGCTTCAAAATTCAACAAAGAATTTTTCAAAGGGCTGCTTCAACAATGGCTAGCTAAAACTTCAAAGATGGCATATAATGAGCCATTTTTTATTTAAGTGGCATGCTAAGTTTTTAGTATAAATAGGTTAGAAACCATCTCAAACAAAATACACCAACACACAACATTTCTCTTCTCTTGTAAATACATAAGAGTTTTAAACTCTTTGTATTTTTATATTCTTCAAACCTTTTGTAAACACCACAAAATATAGTGAATTGGTTCTCGGCTTCCTCCGCCCGTGGTTTTTCCCGATTTGGGTTTTCCACGTAAATATCCTGTGTTCTTTCTTTTTACCGTTCGATCTATTCTTGGTTGATTATTCAATAGTTTTATATTCCGTTGAATCATTATCGTGATATTTGGGTTTTATACTTCGATCTTGAAGTTAATCGATTATTTATTATAGTCGATTTTGTCTACACTCTCTAAAAGCGTCACCAGATTTTGCTGTTAGTCTATCTCTTGATTATATGCATTCTCAAGTCTTTTACTGTAACACCCGGCTTTTAAAACAAAACACCCCTGAAAAAAATTTTCATTTAAAACCAAGGTTTCAATACATAAAACCATAACAAAGGGGTATATTTTAATAAAAACGGGTACAAGCGTATCAAGGAGAGTACAAAATACCGTAGTCTCCTTTGAAGCCGGGCTGCTACTGACAGCATCTAAGAGTCCTACTTCTCGAGTCACGGACTCTATCTATTCCCTTATCAGGATCATGCTAACCTGCAGGGACATTTAACAAACGATATGAGCTACAAAGCTCAGTGAGTAATCGTATCTGCAAATAACACATATAAAAACACAATCATGTATTTGTCTGGATATCAAATCCAAACTCCTAGCCTTACTGGCTGACCAAATATCTCTTAGGATTTCACATCCTAATTTTGTAGCCTTACAGGCTACTTCATGACAACCTGCAATTATCAAACCACATCAGTTATTTGCACAGATAATCATATCTATCGTTTCTGTCCCATGTTTCTTAGTCACAATGGACTGCATCATATGTCATGGCTATATAAGCCGCACCCTGTGTCATAGCTATGTAAGCTGCACCAAAACAATATCAATATATAAATCATAGCCAGCAGGCCGCATCAGCTGGGTTTAATACCCGATATCATAGCCAAAAGGCCGCACCATGTACCTGTAACAAAATCATAGCCCGAAGGCCGCATCGGAGACATAGCCCGAAGGCCGCACCGGATTCATAGCCCGAAGGCCGCATCGGAGACCTAAGCAGTTAAAGCGGTAAAAATTCAAATAGCGGCCACTGACGCTATTTGGAATCGCGATTTTCGCGGTGGTATAGCGATGGTATAGCGTTTTTTTGATATTTCGTAGAATTTATATTATTTATAATTTTTATAATAATTTATCAGTATTTCTAACAAAATAATATGAAATAACAACATGAAAAAACATTCATTAAATCAAAAATCTGGAGAACAAGCTTCAAGTTCAACAAAATTCAAGTTTCAATAACAACATTCTAGTTCCACAAAACAAAGATGCATTCATGTTTTAAGCTAATCTGTTTTAGAGACTTACAAAAATAACACATCTTTCATTCAAGCATATTATCGAACAGTTGATATGCATATTGTTGAACTTCCCCTGCACAAGACCTTGCAATCTAATCAATCAATTTTTGTTATTTCAACATCGATTCACTGCTATAGTTACAAACATGGATTACAATGAACATAATCAGAAATACAATGAACATTATCAAAGCAGAATCATTGACCAGAAGCTGGAGATGACAGTTGAAGCTTCAATGGAATCGGAAATCGAACCTAAACAAAATTGAACTTGAAGTCGGACTTGAAATGAATCTGACTTGGAGATGGCTGATTCCCGTATTCTCCCATGCTTGAAGTCTTCACATCACGATAATCAAAATCGAACACGAATGTTGTTATTGAAATCGAAATCGAACACGAATCGGAAATCGAACACGAATGTTGTTATTGAAATCGAAATCGAACACGAATCGGAAGTCTTCACATCACGATAATCAAAATCGAACACGAATCGGAAATCGAACCTAAACAAAATCGAACTTGAAGTCTTCACATCACAATACATGCCTGCAAAAATATTGAGTCGCTATAGGAAGGAGTTACAATCGGGAGCTGGTTCTAAAGTTATCCCACATCGACGCTAGTAAAGACCCAAGAGACATACTACACCTTATAAATAGCACTTACCGGTGTTAAACCAATTCATCCCTTAAGCCTTTTAAAGTGGGTTTACTCCTGAATTTAAATGGTCAGCAAAAGTTTCAAAATTTTGAATAGCGAGCTATAACCGCAATAGCGATTGACTAAATTGCGGTAAATAGCGGTAAATAGCGCCGCTATTAGCGGGAGCGCTATTTTGAAACGCTAAATGATATATCTTAGCGGTGTAGGGCGCTAAGCGCTATAGCAACGCTATAGCGTCGCTATAGCGCGCTATTGACTGCATAGCCGGAGACATAGCCCGAAGGCCGCACCGGAGTCATAGCCCGAAGGCCGCACCAAATCATAGCCCGAAGGCCGCATCGGAGACATAGCCCGAAGGCCGCACCGGATTCATAGCCCGAAGGCCGCACCCATTGGATATAAAATCCAGAATTAGTTATGGCTCACGGGTTAGCCCGCTGTTGCCTTGGCTCACGGGTTAGCCCGCTGTTGCCTAGACTCACGGCTCCGTTCTTGTCATCGCAATGACTCACGGCTTATCCGGTCTTGTCTATATAGATTTGACTCACAGCTCTGTTCTTGTCTATTATAGACTCACGGCTTATCTGGTCTTGTCTCTTCAAATGTATCTTTGAACCATCAATTTCGTCCCACAATCAGTTTCAACCTGTAACAACTCAATCATCATATATCACATATGGTATTAGTGAGATTACTCACCTGGATACTAGCTGCGTTTCAATTTCGGTTGTTTCTTGCCTTTGCGTGCACCACAACCATTTTGTCCCATACCTATTTATCCATTTATATACCAAATGATAATAGGTTAATAATCATCTACATTGACTCTAATACACTAGAGTTCAATACAATATCATTACAAATAATGCCTAGTTAATAAACTTTCCGTTTACTAACTTTTTATGAATTTTACTATTCACCGAGGCATTCGAATCGATCTACAGTGTCCCCGAGGGGTCGAAAACTCGATATAAAAATTTTCCCAAACTTTTCAGACCATAACGAGCCTATGGTCCAAATTTGAGCTAAAACGGACAAGCCAAGCAAAAGTTAGCATTTTGAAGTCCCTGTCTGAGGGGCGCACTGCGCCTGGGCGCACCCCGCCAGGGGCTTGGGCGCACCGCGCCTGGCGCCTGTGCAGGTCTCCTGTCCAGCCGCGATTTGTGCACTGTAGCACGCAGTTTTAGCCCATTAAGTCCTTAATCCAGTCCTTAATCGTTTGGGGTTTGTTTCTAGGCTAAAACCTTATACTTTAACAAGGTTTTCAACCATTCAAAACAACTAAATCAATCAAAATGAAGAATTAGGGTTCTTAGTTCCAAAACCCCAAAACTTCAAATTCATCACTAATAGCAATCTACTTCCATTTTCTTTAGTTAAGTCCTTATTAGCATGACTTAATGGAAGTATTACATCAACTTAATAACATAATCATCACTGCAAATGCAGTTTTGAGTTGCTACAAAACTCACCAAGAACACATTCAAGGATTTGACTTAAAAAGTCAATTTACTAACCTCATTTGGCTTGGAAATCACCATCTATTAACAATTGATTCAAGTTCTTGGTTCACTTCATGATCTCCTGCAAAAATCGCATCACCAAACCTTCTCCCGTTGCTGCACAAATGACTAGTCAAAGAAGAGAGTCAAACTCTCTATTTATACCACAAATTCTTACATTTTTGGTCCCTAAGTTCCATTTCTTGAACTTTGACCACAAAATCAAGTTTTATTACAATAAAACTTTCATTCTTTATACATTTGCCACAAACAACAATATTTTTCATTTTTGGTCCCTCACATGGTCAAATGACCAAATTACCCTTTTGTGGTAAAACGACCAAAAATTAGTTTTTATAACATTTGAAGTCCAAAACTCAAAATATTATTTCAAACCAAATACTTTTCTGTCCAAAAGACCAATTTACCCTTCCAAGGTAAAATGACCATTTTGCCCTTTTATTATAATTATATAATAAAACATGTCTTGGCGTTACAAATTCTCCCCTCCTTCAAAAGATTTCGTCCCCGAAATCATACAATCAAGCAAGGGTATTTCTTTCTCGTTACAATTCCGGTTTCTCATATCATATGGAAACCTTTATGGTATTGCCTAAGCACTTGACCATACTAGTCTTCTTATCTCGTGGTTATATCACCACTTGCATATCACTCCTCCGGTTGTCCCGGGCACCTTAATCACTTATCTTCCTCATTTCAACATGAGGGATTCGTTAGCATTTATCAATCTATGTTCTCAGAACCATGAGACCCATAGAAAACATTACAATTATCTTGAAGTTCATCACAAAACTTCGTTCAGTACACCAAAATTCTTACTCTGTGGAACATATGGAAAGGTTCAATATACAAGGACTCAACTTTCCTTTTTGTCCCACCTCAATTTCTAGACTTTCCGTAGGATCTTTTGATTATTCCGACATTCCTCATCTGGAATTGCAACGGTTTTACTCTATGGCTCATGTACTACCATTACTGCTTCTTAGCCATTTTTCAATTTTCTCGTATTTATCAAGTCTTCTTTTTAACTTGTATCACCGTCTAGGATCTAGCCAACGGCTGTTCCACATCTTCAATCCTATAAATCGAAGGATAACACGGTATTCTATACTATGCATTATACGAGTCATCTAAATGCTAGTACTAAAACTATTTATCTGCGGGTTCTACCAAAGATAGGCGATCTTCTCATCTTCCACTAAGGTCTGCTGTGCAATTTTTCAAGCACGTCTTCTAGAGTCTGCATCATTTTCTCGCCTCGTCTATCATTTCTGCAATTCCTATGCAGTACTTACCAGTACTTTTGAACTATCAATTTTAAGAATTTATGCTAAATTCAGCAAATAACTCTAGTATTTCGATCCGATACAGTCGCCACCTGTAGTGCACGTCAACGATTTTCTTTTTCTATGTTGTTTTTCACTACTTTTCGATCTAAATTTCTTCCTTAGTCAGTATAAATCTACACTGATTTCATCAATCAACCTGCAATTACCCATATGGTGTTATACCCATGCGGTACTTGCAAAGACTTTATTACAAAGTCTACAATATTTTCGTCCCATTTCTTCTTTGGGATCGACAACGGCTAAATTTTCCGTTTGCTTCTACTGATTTGACTATAGTTACACGCTAGTCAAACACTTTTCACTTATCTTTCAATATCTTTCTTTAGCCCCGGCCACCAATACATAGGTTATATCATCCTACACAGTTTGGTACTGCCCCGGGCATTTTGCATATCTACCCCAATATACATCTTTTAAGGGTAAATTTCATATCTCATTTTGTTTTGGAACTCACATACACAACCACCAAGGGTTTTCAATCGCTGTGAATTTCTAACTAGCTTCTTTCAATAGCTAATCATTCATTTTTCACGTTTTCAGATCTGCACATTTCTTCTTGTGCTACCTGAATCAACTCAGGAAATCAATTTGCCACACTCACGCATGTGGTTGTATCTTTCAAAAGATACTCTTTCTAATTCAAGGCATCTATAATCACATCCGCCTTTCCGAGATGGTACAAGATTTCATAACCGAAATTTTTAAGTAACCCATCTATCTTTGCTACCTCATGTTTAGCTTCTTTTTGATCAACTAAGTACTTCAAACTTATATGATCCATATAAACAGTAAGCTTTACACCACATCAGTAGTGTCGCCAAAGCTTCAATGTCAAAGTCATAATTGCTACTGCAATATCATATATCCAAAATTCAACTTTGGATGTACTTCTATAAACCAATTTATCTTCTCCGCTTAGCGATAACGCTAACACCGGAGTTTCACACAAGGTTTGTTTCAACCTTTTAAATATACGTGTGGTCTTTCTACCACTCGAACTTTTCACTTTTCTTGATCAACCTTAGTCAACTAAACAGCAATCGAGGAGCAGTTTTCTGCAACTCTCCTATAATAAACCGCCAATCCAAGGAACTACAATTTCAGTCAGATTCCTCAGGCGGTTCCAGTTTTATCACATCATCAATTCTACTGGATTTATTTTATCATCTTTGGCACTATTATCATGCCCAAAGAATTGAAACTTCTTTTAGCCAAACTTTCATACTTGGAGAATTTTACATATCACTTAACTTAGTGAAGTAACTCCAATATCTGGTACAAATGTACCTCATATTCAGTCTGGTTTCGAGAATATCATATTCTCAGTAGTCAATGTACATACACATTAACTTATCTTTCTTCTTTTCAAACAGATAGGGCTCCACACGATGACACATTCGGCCATATGAGACCCCAATTCAAAAACAATTTCTTCCAGTTGTTTTACCACTCTGCCATCTCTGCAGAGGCTAATCAATATAGAGCCTAAATAACAAGAATGGCTCCCAAGACTCGCTTAATCACAAGCTCTTCTCGCCAATCTGGCAGAAATCCTGGAAGTTCTTTTCAAAAGAAACATCCGAGAATTTATTTAAAGTAGTACACTACTATCACTGCTTTATTTAACTTGGCCAATACCACGTATGCCATCTACAACATCATTCATTTACTACCTCTTTTCCGAGTTTAAGCAAAGGAAAATAACCGGTATTCTCAACAACGGTCATTTACCATGGATTTTCGTCCATTTCATTTCTGGTTTAAGAACCATAATGTTCTTGTTTTTACAATTCATGTTAGCATACTTCGTTGCTAACCAATATATAGGCATAATTGCTTCAGTTTTAAAGGTAGTCATCGGCTTCAGATTCATAGGGAAAATGGTCCCATAAATCCTAGGCAATCTACCTTCCAAGTGTTCAATATCTAGAACATATTTGCTATCTGCTATAGCTACTTTCAAAATTTCATCCATAATCATTGATGAAATATTCTAACAAGACATCAGTGTCATCAATCCAAAGCATAGCTTCTTGGATCAAATATAACATACACAAGTTATATTCAAAACAATTAGATCGGAGATCATATCGGTCTCCTCACGAGTTTTTTTTTTTTTTTTCATAATTTGCTGGAATGATCAAGGCACCACTGGTCCTTTTTAACCATTCATTTCTTCTTTCTTTCCTGGGTTCACCACCCGTTACTCCATATTTAGCATGTGAGTATGTCATAAGGAAGTGATCTATAGTTCCTCGCTGGAACCACTTCCGTCCCATACAATAAGCTCGAGCAAATCTGCTCCTATCATCTGCAATTTCAGCATGTCAACGGTAGAGTCTCAACTCTACAATTTTCCTTAGTGCTTTTCCTGCACTTCTTACATCACATCATCTTTTCGTTCTGGTCCCTTCTCTTTAAGGTTGGACCAGTCTGTGGTAACTTCTCCCGAAGCGTCCACTAATCGTTTTCTGCTTTTTCTTGTAGTCTCAGCTACGTTTCTTTCACCTTGATATCAATTAGGGTGAGCAACCAATTTCTTTTTTTTCTGACCACAGCAACTACTGTTGCTTATCATGTGGATTTTCCGCTATTCGTCCCCTTTTTGGCTCTCATACCACGGAGCCTTACGAAAGGGCTGGTCTATTTCCTAGAGCTTCGCACCCTAAATGTCTTCCAAGAAGATTCATAGTTCATACTTCTTATACGTCAGAAGTTAGCAACATTCAGGTTATATATGTATAATACAATTTATATACACCTAACTATATATCATGTCTGCTGTCTCAAGGTTTAAGTCCAGGAATCTACTCTATAGACACCTAGTTCACTTAAACCATGGCTCTGATACCAACTTGTAACACCCGGCTTTTAAAACAAAACACCACTGAAAAATTTTTCATTTAAAACCAAGGTTTCAATACATAAAACCATAACAAAGGGGTATATTTTAATAAAAACGGGTACAAGCGTATCAAGGAGAGTACAAAATACCGTAGTCTCCTTTGAAGCCGGGCTGCTACTGACAGCATCTAAGAGTCCTACTTCTCGAGTCACGGACTCTATCTATTCCCTTATCAGGATCATGCTAACCTGCAGGGACATTTAACAAACGATATGAGCTACAAAGCTTTTTGAGTAATCGTATCTGCAAATAACACATATAAAAACACAATCATGTATTTGTCTGGATATCAAATCCAAACTCCTAGCCTTACTGGCTGACCAAATATCTCTTAGGATTTCACATCCTAATTTTGTAGCCTTACAGGCAACTTCATGACAACCTGCAATTATCAAACCACATCAGTTATTTGCACAGATAATCATATCTATCGTTTCTGTCCCATGTTTCTTAGTCACAATGGACTGCATCATATGTCATGGCTATATAAGCCGCACCCTGTGTCATAGCTATGTAAGCTGCACCAAAACAATATCAATATATAAATCATAGCCCGCAGGCCGCATCAGATGGGTTTAATACCCGATATCATAGCCAAAAGGCCGCACCATGTACCTGTAACAAAATCATAGACCGAAGGCCGCATCGGAGACATAGCCCGAAGGCCGCATCGGATTCATAGCCCGAAGGCCGCATCGGAGACATAGCCCGAAGGCCGCACCGGAGTCATAGCCCGAAGGCCGCACCAAATCATAGCCCGAAGGCCGCATCGGAGACATAGCCTGAAGGCCGCACCGGATTCATAGCCCGAAGGCCGCACCCATTGGATATAAAATCCAGAATTAGTTATGGCTCACGGGTTAGCCCGCTGTTGCCTTGGCTCACGGGTTAGCCCGCTGTTACCTAGACTCACGGCTCCGTTCTTGTCATCGCAATGACTCACGGCTTATCCGGTCTTGTCTATATAGATTTGACTCACAGCTCCGTTCTTGTCTATTATAGACTCACGGTTTATCTGGTCTTGTCTCTTCAAATGTATCTTTGAACCATCAATTTCGTCCCACAATCAGTTTCAACCTGTAACAACTCAATCATCATATATCACATATGGTATTAGTGAGATTACTCACCTGGATACTAGCTGCGTTTCAATTTCGGTTGTTTCTTGCCTTTGCGTGCACCACAACCATTTTGTCCCATACCTATTTATCCATTTATATACCAAATGATAATAGGTTAATAATCATCTACATTGACTCTAATACACTAGAGTTCAATACAATATCATTACAAATAATGCCTAGTTAATAAACTTTCCGTTTACTCACTTTTTATGAATTTTACTATTCACCGAGGCATTCGAATCGATCTACAGTGTCCCCGAGGGGTCGAAAACTCGATATAAAAATTTTCGCAAACTTTTCAGACCATAACGAGCCTATGGTCTAAATTTGAGCTAAAACGGACAAGCCAAGCAAAAGTTAGCATTTTGAAGTCCCTGTCTGAGGGGCGCACCCCGCCCAGACATGGGCGCACTGCGCCTGGGCGCACCCCGCCAGGGGCGTGGGCGCACCGCGCCTGGTGCCTGCGCAGGTCTCCTGTCCAGCCGCGATTTGTGCACTGTAGCACGCAGTTTTAGCCCATTAAGTTCTTAATCTAGTCCTTAATCGTTTGGGGTTTGTTTCTAGGCTAAAACCTTATACTTTAACAAGGTTTTCAACCATTCAAAACAACTAAATCAATCAAAATGAAGAATTAGGGTTCTTAGTTCCAAAACCCCAAAACTTCAAATTCATCACTAATAGCAATATACTTCCATTTTCTTTAGTTAAGTCCTTATTAGCATGACTTAATGGAAGTATTACATCAACTTAATAACATAATCATCACTGCAAATGCAGTTTTGAGTTGCTACAAAACTCACCAAGAACACATTCAAGGATTTGACTTAAAAAGTCAATTTACTAACCTCATTTGGCTTGGAAATCACCATCTATTAACAATTGATTCAAGTTCTTGGTTCACTTCATGATCTCCTGCAAAAATCGCATCACCAAACCTTCTCCCGTTGCTGCACAAATGACTAGTCAAAGAAGAGAGTCAAACTCTCTATTTATACCACAAATTCTTACATTTTTGGTCCCTAAGTTCCATTTCTTGAACTTTGACCACAAAATCAAGTTTTATTACAATAAAACTTTCATTCTTTATACATTTGCCACAAACAACAATATTTTTCATTTTTGGTCCCTCACATGGTCAAATGACCAAATTACCCTTTTGTGGTAAAACGACCAAAAATTAGTTTTTATAACATTTGAAGTCCAAAACTCAAAATATTATTTCAAACCAAATACTTTTCTGTCCAAAAGACCAATTTACCCTTCCAAGGTAAAATGACCATTTTGCCCTTTTATTATAATTATATAATAAAACATGTCTTGGCGTTACATTTACTTTCTTATTTGACAGTTTTAACAATAAGTAATCAATTTTACACATTAATTACGATTTGTATCAAGATTTCATAGTGAAGACATAATTCAACAAATATTCATTCTCCCATTGAATACATTACAACCACCCAACCTCTTTATCTTGTCATATTGCCCAAAAATTTGATATAAAGCACAACACAACTGAAGTAAGTTTTCTTACATAAAGTTTAACTTAAAACTTGTAGCTTAGGTGTACCTATTAAGCCTAACATAATTGATAACCACATATGAATTGAATCCAAACTTAACTGAATAGTTAAAACTAATTAACAATTAAATCACCATATATTAAAAAAATTACAAAAAAGAAGAAAACGAAAGCAATGAACAATTAAAGCATGATGAGTAATTGTAAAAACAGATGGAGATCAGTAAAACCAATGAACAATTAAAGTCGGTGCATACATATATAACAAATCACAAAGCAAAAACACAAAAGAAAAACAAATGGGGATTATTGGCATGGTACACACGTACACACATTCATAATGTTTTGCTCATTTTTGACGTTCGTGTCTGTTAAATGATGAAAAAAGAAGTCTTTTAAATAACGCCAACACAAGAATGAACATAATGTATTAGTGACTCACTAGTTGTCTTTGGGACTCGTAGGGAGAATCGATTAGGCAAATAATTACACAAAATAGGAATAATAAAGAGATTAAATGGAGTAGGTATCAAAAGTACAAATCGAAGAATAACTAAGAAAACATATATCCGAAGTATTTAATCCACTTTCACTAGGGTGAATCTCTTATATGTACAAAGATGGTTGTTTTTCAATGTTAAAGAGGATGTATCACAAACTTGATATAGTGGAACACAGGTAGACAAGTAATGTACAAAACCTATAAACTTGTTTATTATGATGGCTTTTAGAACTTCATGTTCTAACTATTTTCTATGAACACTTGATACCCACTCTTGGAATACAAAACCGACCTCAAGATATCAAATATTCGAATTCCATGGTCAGTGTAACATTTATGGTTGAAACTAACTTAGTCATAAAAAAACTCATAAGTTTACATGAAAATTTGAAAACTGGCTAATAAAAGATGTTCATCCAACAAATTGAAAACATTGATGATCAGGTTATCATCATTTGTTATAAAATCAATCCATGACTCTAGGAGTTATTTATATATCAATATCCCCTGCACCCACAAATCAATATTTTTCTATCTTAATATTCTTATTATAAAATAAAATAAATTTATATATTTCTCTTTTGGAAGCAAACTTTCTTGCATAAAAAACCTATTGTAATATAAAAAAAATTCTCAATACAAGCAAGTGCAAAATACAATTACTACTATATAAAATAAAAATCTTTTGATTGTGATAGAAAACTGACCCAACCTCTTTAGCGGATTTCTTTCTTGGGGCAGAGGTGGAGTTATAGAACCTTATACCTAAGGTTGGAGTGTTGGAGCAGGTGAAGATGGAAATCAAAATCAAACCCAAACGAAAACCAAATCAAACCATATCTTTGTTCAAATATGAAAGCAAACCCTAGATTTTTTTATCTTCCATCATACGACGATAAATGGTGGTGGTCGCATGGCTGGCATAAACAGAAAGACAGATCTGATCTCGTTTTTCTAGAGAGATAAATAAGAAGATCAAAATTAGGCATTCACCGATATTTCTTCAATATAAAGCTATTGTTTACCAAAATAATAGAAAAAATGTAACGTTTAAATGAGATAGAGAAATTACAACTTCTAATTTTTAAGCCGCATTAATACACATATCATTGTCCATTTACTGTGGCCATCAGCAAAATGTGGAACCTGGTTGGCTCGAGCGTTGTTTGTAATGGTATTTGGTGATAAAAATCGGTGTTAGGCAGCGATGGGTTCAGGTTAGGTGGAGTACGCAAGGCAAGATAGAGGCATATATGAGTGGAGGAACAACGGGCGGGCATTTGAGGGCGATGAATGGTGGTGATTGCTAGAGAATAGATGAAGGAACAGAGAAATAGGAGATGGTGATGGCTGATGTTGGTTTGTGACATCTACAACGATATGGTAGATATATAGAGATAAAATGAGGAAGCATGTGGTATCGATAAAAAGGAGAAGTGTCGCGAGTATAGAAAACAGGAGGTGGTGGAAGGGGAGGGGTCGGGGCCAGAGGTGTTAGAAGGTGAATGGAAAGAGTAGTATTCATGATGTTGATAATTGTATAGTATTTATTGATAGGTTTTCTAATACCCTAAAACAAACAATCATGGCAGTGGAAACACATCAAAAATTCTAAGGCTAGTAACAATTAATAAAAGCCTAAAAGGAAATTACTTATTGGCTATTTACAACTACAAGAAAGTTTATGAATACTAATGTAACGACCTAAAAAATATGTTCAAATGGAAAGTAAGAAGTAAAAGAATAATTGATAAGTAATTATTCATAGTTTGAACAAAATGGTATTTTGGTAATTTCCAATTACTATTATAAAATGAAAAGAATTATATTTTCATTAAGGATGAAGTATATGAACTATATTATAGTTATAAGCATGAAGTGTGAATAATGAAAAGATAAAAGTGAGCGAAAAGTGCAAAATGACTAAAAAGGGCATTTTCGTCATTTTGAAATATTTAACCTCATAATGAGATTTTTATGTGTTAGTATATCCTTAATATGTATATTAAGTTTATAAGTGGGGAAAAACTATAAAACTTAGAAGTTTCAAGAATTTAAGTAAGTTTTGTGCCAAGAATGAGAAGTATGAAAGTCTAGGGACCAATTTGTCATTTCCTCAAAGTTAGGAAGTATACATAGAGGATTTCTCCCCATTCTCTTCTCTAGAACGATCTCAGCCATGGGAGGAGAAGAGGATGGCGATTTTTCATAAATTCAAGAAGGTTTTGGTGCTAGCAACGTAGTATGGTCGGATTCCTTGAGCTACTAACTCATTTAAGGTATGGATTCATCTTCTCTAGCTAGAAATCTCATTTAGGGTTTCATGGTCGAATTTCATATGTTGGAGGAGGAGTAATTCATGTGATTCCAAGTAGTTAGATTATGTTTCTAGTCACCTTATGATCACTATCTAACATATGGATAGTTTGGAATCATGATTTGATGATTTTGATTCTTACGAACCCTAGAAATTGGGGGTTTATGATCATAGTGTTAATTGGGTGTAATTAAGTAGTTATAATGATGTTTATGGATGAAAGAAACCCTTACAAGTGGTTTCCTAATGATTCCAAGCAAGTAAGAAGAAGTTGGAATGCAATAGTAATTGGAAGAGTGGAATGGAATTGGTGATTCCATGAATGAAACCCATAGAAATGGACAATTGGAGTCATGACTTGGTAATTAATGAAGTATGTTTTGGGTTGTAAAACCCCTAATTTAGCTCCTTTGATTGTATAAAGGTATATATAGAAGTTGGAAAGAAATGAACTCTTGTATTAGAATTGATGTGCACATGAGCTTCCTTAGAGCTCTTGTGACATCATGTGGTCTTAACCATTAAGTCATGAACTAAATAACACTTAATGGAACTAAAAATATGTTCTTGACATGTTAGAAGGTCAATAGAACCTATTGGTAAAGTTTGGTTAAGTTTGGAAACAAATGGAACCAAGAAATGAACTAAAGTTGCAAAGAAAGAACAAAAATTTGGAGCTGAAAATCAGGTTTGTGAGTCCTACACGACCCCGTGTAGTCTTACACGACCCCGTGTGAATACAAGCAACAAGTCTGGAAGTCTAACTTGACCCCGTGTAGTCTTACACGACCCGTGTGACCTGAATTCATGTAATTCACTCCCGTTATTGCCCTATTTTGTGTAGTTTGATCCCCTAACTTCTAGTATAAGTATACTATAGTATGAAAACATGAAAAATGAGTTAAATTGAGTAAGAAACCTTCCCAAGGGTATTAGGGTCATTAATTTACCATTTGTAAAATACTTGGGATAGGGTAAAGAGTATGTTAAGGAATAAATATCGCAAACATATTGTGCTATGAGTATAGTAAGACATAAGTTAAGTGGTCTTTACATATTGTTAAAACTTATCATGTATTAATAAGAATGTTAATGAACTCCTTAGGTAATTAAGGAGTAAAGTTCACGGAATGGAAGGAGCAAAGGAATGGAGTAATCCTATTTAGACTTCTCTAACTAGCCAAGGTGAGTACATGCAATTTTCACCCATTTCAATATGAATGGTTAGTATTATGAAAATATTTATGTATGTGTTCGATATGAAAAGATGAACATGAGTTAATACTTATATTATGTTGATAAGTATTACGTAGGATTAAGGAAGTGGTGTTCACACCATACCATGAATGTTATATGAATGATAAGAAAGATATAAGTAAGGGTATAAGAAATGGTATTTGGCTTATAGCCTTAAAATACACAGGAGTAAAGATCTTAATGACATAAATAATATATGATATGGTAAAGAAATGATATGAAATGTAATAAGCTAAATGGGGACGTAACTCTCAATAAGTAATGAGTAATGATGTAAAGTATGTATGTTGGTATATTGCCTTAAAAGACAGTATGAATGATTTATATGTAGAAATAAAAGTATTAGGAACATAACTCCCCGTTACGAAACAATATATGTATGGAATGAAGTAATAGTGTTGTTTATAATCTATTAATGAATAGATGAGTTATTTGAATAGTCTCTATACAAGACTTAATTAAGTCTGTAAGGACGGTACATCTATTATTATGGAATAGAATTCCTAAAATAATGGTACTGGGATGACCTGATTATGTTCATTCCTTCTTGATGCAAGAAGTTTGAGAAATTATTAAATTATGATGTATAAGTTTTGAATTTTATAAAGTATGAGTCAGTTATGTGAAAAGTTTATATGGTTATTTGTATTGTTATGAGTTAAGGGGAAACTGAAATGAATAACCAAAAATAAAGTAAAAGTAATGTAGACCGAATCAGGATATTTCCCGTCTAAAGGGGGATCAATTAGAATCTTACCCGTTTGAAGGGGGATTAACTAGGACCTTACCCGTCAGAAGGGGGGGGGGGGTCAGAAGGCACTACTGGGACGTTATTTCCCTTCGTGAGGTAGTTGTCTTTAGCACGCCCTTATGGTTGGATTTGTTCTATGCCATGAAGGAAGATGAAACTAGCACGCCCTTATCGTTAGTTGTTCTATACCATGAAGGGAGATGAAATTAGCATGCCCTTATGGATAGATATGTTTTATTCCATGAAGGGACTGGAAACTAAGCACACCTTCACAGATGGATTAATTCCATTCCGAGGAGGGGAAATAATGCAGAGTTGCTTGTAAATAAACATGAATAGAAAGAAATTATGATTCAGAATTAGTGTAAGTTTATTTATATATGTGATGATATTCAGTTATATGAGTTGTGTTGTATGTGTGGAGATATACGTAATGACATAATAATCCTTAAAAGGATAAATATATTGATATTAAGTATATGCATATATATTAAAGATATATGCATGTTTGAAGAAGTCATCTATATGACTTGACTTAATAAATAATGTAAGATCTACTGTTATATATGTTATATATATGTGGAAGGTATGAACGTTTGTAATTAAAGAGTCGTTATCAAGACCCAATGGGTAAAGGTTGCTTGTGTAGCATATGTGATAAGGGTTTTGTATTTAACTAGTAAATAGGGAGTTAAATTAATGTAGGAGTTTTTATGACAAATAGAGTATGATGTATAATACACATATTTAATGTAAACTGGATTATTAGTAGAAGTAATATTGTAAAGTTGTCTTCCACAACCTGGTGAGTAAAGAAGTGAGTAAAGAAGTGAGTAACTGAGAATAAGTAAAGGAGAATATATTAATGAGGTTTCAAAAGTAAACAATATTAAACTGAGCATTTGTATAAATATATTGTGAGTCCAAATTTATGTAACTCACAAGACTTTATAGTCTTACATATATGTGTTTTATGTTGTGTATTTCAGGTATACATGGATTAAAGAAAACGAAGTAGAGCGAAGTAATTATGGATTGTAATATAATTGTATGTAATCATTATATTATGTGTAAGTCTCTGTTCACTGCTATGGTTGTGTTGGTATTCAATTTGTGATTACCCGTATTTTATTACTTGCAAATATATATATATATATATATATATATATATATATATATATATATATATATATATATACATATATATATATATACATATATATATATATATATATATATATATATATATATATATATATATATATATATATATATATATATATATATATATATATATATATATATATATATATATATATATATATATATATATTAAGGGTGTTACAACCAACCTTGAGCAAAACTGATTTGCTTGAAGAACCCTTTGTGTAGATCGAAATCCCCAAAGCTAAGGCAGGTAGTACCCAAAAGAGAATACCTCTAATGGATCACACCCAATTAGTCCAAACAATTAAGTTATTAGGTTATTCAAGAATAACTCTCTATAAAACCCTAGAGATGGATTATAGATTCTGCTAAAAGAAATAAGAGAAAAACTCTAGGAAATGCTCTGGAAGTTGGTGCAGAGGTTATGAGGGTTTGAGGGGGTTTATATATCCTAATGTACCTCCAAATTCCAATATCCTAATGTACCTCCAAATCTGCAATTTTGTTTTCTTTCCTCTTCCCTCGTTTCCAAATGTTCCAAGTACAAACTAGGTCATTTACAATTGGGGGTCCTAACCATCGATGAGCGTTGGGCTATTGCCCAACTTACCCCTACTCCTTATAGGGCTGGGCACGTCACTAATCTCGTTCTCTCCCTCCCGAGTAAGATGTTAATTTGCATCATGTCTATTTCACGGGTAGGGATGATTAAAATAATCGTTGGAAGCGAACCCAACTGAAACTAGATTCACATAGGAATCGATTATGCAATTCAGTTTGGTTCTCGGTTCCTTGAATTTTCATTTTTTGGTTTCAATTTTTTCGATTCAGTCCGGTTCCGAAACCGATATTGTTAGGGATGAACAAAATAACACTGGAACGGAACCAAACTGAAATCGGAACCACATGGGAATCGATTATGCAATTTGGTACCGTTCTCAATTCATGGAATTTCCATTTTGCGGTGCAGTTTTTTCGGCTCCAAATCAGCCCCGTCCGGTTCTACAACCGATAAGATTTGAACGTTGAACCGAATTTTTTACTAGGTAAATAAATAGTTAACCCTATTTTATGTTAATTCATTTAGGTCTAATTAATATTTATTATCATACAAACGATCTCACGAAACAATAGATGTCTCAGATTAAGACTCCGTTTGGTTGTGCTTATAAAACCTCCTTATTACCTTATCAGCATTGCAAATTATTTATGAAAATGGTAAATAGTTGTGAATATGTAAAGATGCCCTTATTGGTCATTTTACATCTATAACAGCTAAGCCAAACAGTTTTTAAACCTCTTTATCAACTTATTAACTTTTCTCACTTATAAGCTTATCCAAACAATTTTTTAAAACTCTTTTTTGAAAAGTTACAAGCCAATAAGCACTTTTGCCTAAAAATACTTATGGAGTCAAATAACCTAAATTTCACATCTAAACAATAAAAAATTTGACATCTAAACAATAAAATACACCTTGTTCCAAATATTAAAAAACTTCTCATATCGAGTTACAAGTTAAGCACATTTAGCATCTGAGATACTACCAGTAGAGATCACTCCGTCCACCGTTGATGTTAGTTTCGCCACCGAGTCCATTAGCTGCTCAACACTCCAACTGACATCGGCCTGGATCCAGTTTCTATAACGAAATTCAAATTGAAACTTCCCAATGGAGTACAGAAGAATCAAAGATCAGGTTTGAACATTGTTCTCTTCTTCTCCATGTCTGTACCCTAGATTTCTTCATCCTACCATCATTTTTGTTACTTAATTTGGGGCTCTCTGCATTCTTGTCGATTTTGTCGGTTAAGGCGAATTAAACAACTTATATATCATCCTCACGATGGATTCGACCTCGATCTGTTTCCTTGTAGTATTATCGAATTCACATACTGAATATAATGTCACCTTGTAGGATAAGGATGCGAATCCTGCTAATGAAGATCTCGAGAGCTTACGCGGCAAAGCTCTTTTAGATGGTATCATACGATTAAAGCTTATACATGTGTTGTAAATTGTCATTTTGGAGGGTTTTTGTGTTCCGTTTGTCCTTACAATTTGAGTTTGTTATATGCAGTTCCTGCTCCTTATGATAAAACAAAGTGGAAGAGAAAGTAAGTCGAATCATCTCATTCCCAATTTAATTTTGTGCTATGAAATCTTACATATCATGTTCTTATCTCCTTCTCTTGACTACAATAGGTCAATGGTGACACTAGCATTGACATTTCTAACAAGCTCCCAAGCTATCCTTATTGTCTGGTCCAAAAGAGCTGGAAAATACGAGTACAGTGTCACAACAGCAAACTTTCTGGTGAGGAATTCAAACGAAAACAGATCTTTCAGAGAAAAACACAGCATGCTTCATTCTCAAAACTTCTACTTATTCCTCCATACTCTGATTGAGGATTCTTTCTTGAATTGTCTTATGCTAGACCTCCATTTTCCTTGCTTTGGAATCAGGTTGAGGCTTTGAAATGTGCACTATCACTCGTGGCCTTGGCTAGAATATGGAGAACTGAAGGTGTCACTGAAGATAACAGGTTTCTTCTTAAATGTTCTTTCCTCTGAAATTAAATTCTCCCAATTTCTTTTCACAGTCTTTCTTACTCTTTTAGTTTTTGTGATATGGTATCAGATTGAGTACAACATTTGATGAAGTTAGTGTTTATCCCATTCCTGCAGCACTTTACCTTGTCAAAAATTTGCTCCAGGTTAGTATTTCTAATTCCTTAGTTTGACATTATTACTATTTACTTGTTTCAAAATTTATTCTTTCTGAATTATGGCTCTATTTGGCAGTACTATATCTTTGCATATGTAGATGCTCCAGGGTATCAGATACTCAAAAACTTGAATATTATAAGCACTGGTGTGTTGTACCGTATAATTCTCAAGAAAAAGTATGTAATCCTACCCTTTATTTTTACCCTTCTGATTATTACTTTACGTATAATCTTTTGTTTTAATTACCAATAATATTTACACAGGTTAAGTGAGATCCAATGGGCTGCTTTCATTTTACTTTGTGCAGGGTGCACAACAGCACAACTTAATCCTTCGTAAGTTTGATTATTTTTTATATTAAAATTTACAAGTTTCATTCTTGTGTTGTTTTTACACCATGTTTCACTTCTTTCACAGATCTGACCATGTTCTTCAGACTCCTTTCATAGGTTGGATGATGGCCATTGTAAGTCCTTATCTTTTTCAGCTTAATATTTCATATTACTAATTTTTTTATTCAACTAACAATCATTCTAATATATGCTTGATTTATTCTTTACAGATAATGGCACTTTTAAGTGGTTTTGCTGGAGTTTATACAGAGGTAAAAAGTGTGTTTTAGTGTTTTACTTTCAACAAACCACATGATTTACCCTAATGCATAACAAATTTTGTTAAGTGATTTAATTTATTTGATTAATTAACCTTTTAATTTAACAGGCTATAATAAAGAAACGGCCTTCAAGAAACATAAATGTGCAGAATTTCTGGTTGTATGTGTTTGGGATGGCTTTCAATGTTGTTGCAATCATTATCCAAGATTTTGATGCTGTTGTGAACAAGTATGTTTCTTATCTGTGAAAAGACATAAATACCCTCCACTTATAATAAAATTGTTGAACACTTTGTGCAGGGGATTTTTCCATGGATATTCACTAATTACAGTTCTCATGATTATCAACCATGCACTAAGGTATTTATCTTTATATAATTCGTATTTAGCATGCTGCAATTTTTTTAATTTGATGAAAAATATACCAAGATCTGAATGTTATGTTTCTAGTATGGATTTAATTAAACTATTATGTGTTCAAAAGTTTTAAAAATGAGTTAGGTGGTCAAGTGAACTAGGCTTAGAATTAGAAACACCTAAATGTGGATTAAAACGTTTATTTTAATTTTTAATACAAAATTATAAATATAGATAGTGTAAAATACTAAAATTAACAAATCTGCATTATTATCTGAATAATATTTCTATTTTTTATTTGCAGTGGGATTGCTGTATCTATGGTAATGAAGTATGCTGACAATATTGTGAAGGTAAGAAAAAAAGTTGCCAACTTTGATATAAAAAAATATTAAAGATTTAATTTTCCTACCAAAAACCGTTGAGTACCTTGAACCCTAAAGAAGGTTTTATTTACGGATTTGCCATTGCAGGTTTATTCAACATCTGTAGCAATGCTAGTAACAGCAGTAGTTTCTGTGTTTCTCTTCAATTTTCATCTATCACTTGCTTTCTTCCTTGGATCCACGTAAGTAATAAATAATCCTTAAATTAATTAATAAAATTCACAAATGTTTTTTTTTTTCTTTCTATAATTGGCTAATTGGGTTTTATACATGTTGACAGTGTTGTTTCGGTTTCCATCTATTTGCATTCGATTGGAAAGCTGCAAAGATGATGAAAACAAGTTTTGTGAAACAAATGTATCAGCCTTTTAGAAAGAGAAAGCTTATTGGATTTATATGTTATATAAAATTTGTATTGTTGTATTTTAGATGGTTAAATTTCGATTTTCGAATGACTTAGGGTTTTATTCACACAGTGTAAAAAGAGCACTTTTAATTTGGATTAAAAGGAAGAAAGAAGTATTTGTCCTATGTGTAATGTTGGTAACACTTGTTTTCTTTGTTTTGATAATTAAAGTCTTGTAATGATCTTAGATCTAAAAATGACAAACCTAATGACCTAAACAATGTTTTAGGCTGCCTTATTTCTCAATAGAAAATGATTGGTTTGAAATGTATTTTTATGGTAGGCATGATGTTATTTCAAAACCAAAGTAAAATAAGCATAAATACATATATTGTGTGAATATATGACACATTTAAACTGTCCGGATATGCTCTACTTCAACCTAATAACACTAAAAAAACTCCATGATGTGACATATATGTGAGAGGGTCAACTTACACACCCACACACATAGAGGGGTTTATTTAAGATTACTTTTACGAAAAACACCATACATGATACACCATATCATGTTAGCATACATACAAACAAATCCAAATAATTTAGCAACATACAATATGAGTTTTAGTATAGCTTTTTTGAAAAAAAAATATCGAATAATTTTTCTCAATAAAACTAAACAACATCATTTTGTGTATTAAACACGTACAACAACGATCAACTATATTATACTTTGAGGAAGGTTTGTCTTTCAAAAAATTAATCATACAATATATATTTCATATAAAAGATCACAATATACTTTTTTATGGCAATTTTATTAAAGGTGAACCAGCAACTACGCTAGGCATGAATGGAACATTTAACAAATTAGACCCGACATGGGATAACAACACTAGAGACCTAAACTATCACTGTCTTTACAACGACATTCATCCATAAAACAATACAACATGAATATATCATTTTAAGATCACATTTTAGATTAACCAAGAATGTATAATATCTTAAAGATAACAGCACATGGATATATTATTTTAAGTTCTTGCGAAGCAAACTCATAATAATTTTAACGGAATTAGTTAATATATGGAAAAAAAAACATCCACTTCATAAATTTCGTTCAAAACTGATTGCAAATTTGTAAATTAAAATCCTTAACTAAAAGTTTTAACTCCAAAGTAATTTTTTCATCTAAAGATTTCATGGGCCACAGTTGAAACCACAAATACAAGCATAGTGGCCGAAAAAGCTAGACTGTTCACAAAATCCATTCCCGTTGTGTTTCTGAAAACATTCTCTACCACAATCTTCAAGATTACAATCATTTGGATTCAACACTTCTGTGCATCTTTTCTGGCCATTCACCATCGAAACTCCAACTGCAAAAATGAGAAAGAAAAAACACATTTAATGTAATGTGCATGCAGTCAAACCATATTAAGCATTACGTATGTTGGTATCCTAGACTGATGATAGAAAACATAAAAATACTTGTATGTTGATTTCCACCATTATATTAAAAATATATTTGGATTATGTTATTGAGATGTGTTATGATTTGAGACAAAACTAGTAATATTTATAACGAATAGAAATGCATATATTTCATCAAATAAAATATAGGATTTCAGGGAAAAAATTCATGATAATGAAGTAGACAAACCTGCGACGACAACAATGAGAAGAAATAAGCAAAAATATGTAGACTTAGACATTGTTAGGTCCAATAACAGAGAATCACTTAGGTGGGATTTCTGAATGTTTTGCTAATGGAGTAGCCACATTCGTTTAAATAGACCAAATATGTTTTCTGGACAAGGAAACTGTAATATAAATGGAGCAAATCAATGCAAAAATAACCTCCAAATATAATAAAGATCTTTTAAATGTCATACATTACGCACATAATTACCTCCTCAATCCAAATTAAACAAATTGGATTTATGAAATAACAAACATGTTTTTAAGATTATTTTTTGTTGTATTGACTTCATATATTCAATCGGGTCAAAATTTAGACTTCAGATTACCGGTTGAGACCAAAGTAAAATAATGACAATTTCACAATTGGTACATGTGGTTTATAAAAACGTTATATGCTATAAGCAAGTAGATTTATCTATTTATTTAAGGGAAAATGAGTTATAACGGTAATTATGTTTCAAAAATGTTCAAAAAACACCATTCAAGTTTGGTTTGTTCAAAAAACACCATCCAAGTAAAGCCTTTGTACAAAAAACACCATCCAAGTAAGGTCTTTGTACAAAAAACACCAACGAACTACATGTTTTGTTCAAATTTTACCCGATGGTAACCGGCTCTTGCAGAGTAAACTGTTCATCTGTTATTATGCCATGTCACTAAATATTAGGTCAAGTCATCCTTTAACCTGCAAGAGCCGGTTACCATCGGGTAAAATTTGAACAAAACATGTAGTTCGTTGGTGTTTTTTGTACAAAGGCCTTACTTGGATGGTGTTTTTTGTACAAAGGCTTTACTTGGATGGTGTTTTTTGAACAAACCAAACTTGAATGGTGTTTTTTGAACATTTTTGAAACATAATTACCGTTATAACTCATTTTCCCTTTATTTAATAAACAATCAGAATCCTAAATTTTAAAAAACTATAGTTTTATTATAATAAAATTAAAATAAATAATTATTAATATATATATATATATATATATATATATATATATATATATATATATATATATATATATATATATATATATATATATATATATATATATATATATATATATATATAAAGGGTCGAGATAATGAGAGAACCTTAGGAACCTAAGAACTTTTTTTCTGCACAATATTTTTCAAAAAAAAACTCCACCCAATTTTTTTTATTTCATGCATCTAAGAGGTTTTAAAAAATTTCCAAAAAATGCATATTATTTATATTTATATGCATATGCATATAAAATTCACATGTATATGCATGTATGCATATATATAAACTTTTTTTTTTCAAATTTTTATTTTTTAAAAATGACGTATTGAGAACGGTGAGATTTAAAAAAATAAAAAAAATAAAAAAAGAACATTTTTTTCATATGCATATTTATATGCATATACACATGTATATGTATATATAAACTTTATTTTCAATTTTGTTTTCAAAATGACGTATTAAGAACGTCTAAGAGGTTTAAATTTTTTTTCAAAAAATAGCATTTTTTCATATGCATATGAAAAAAAGATGATTTTTTATATTTTTTTTAAATCTTCTAATCGCATCATATAAAAAATTTGGGTGCATATTTTTTTTTTTGAAAATTATTGTGTGTAAAAAAATTCATAAAATGGATTCTTAGGTTCCTAGACGTTTTTAGGTTCTCAATAGAACTTTATATATATATATATATATATATATATATATATATATATATATATATATATATATATATATATATATATATATATATATATATATATATATATATATATATATATATATATATATATATATATATAGAAGGGTTCAAATGAGAACCTTTAAAAAGTTGATAACCATGAGAACTAATCTCGGCCCTTGATGCAATTCGTCAGAGGGTTGTATATATATGGAGTTTAACAAGTGTAAACACGTTGTAGACGATCAAACCCCATGACCCTTAGATCAAAATAATGTATGGCTTGGATTAGTTCTTATTATTTTAATGGTTCTTATTTGAACCTATTCATATATATATATATATATATATATATATATATATATATATATATATATATATATATATATATATATATATATATATATATATATATATATATATATATATATATATATATATATATATATATATATATATATATATATATATATATATAAAAGTTTTGCTCATTTCTAATGTGGAGTTGAAGAGGAAAAAACTTATGCCTAATGAATTAAAGATTAAAAAGCTTTGCTTGTATCTACGTTAGTAGTCTTTGTCCTATTTATAATTAGGTAACATTTGTTTTCTTTGTTTTATCTTAATTAAAATTTGTAGTGGTCTTAGATTTTAAAAGAGTAAATTACTGAAATCGTCACTATAGTTTGTTCAAAATTATGTGTTTGGTCCGTAACTTTTATTTTGCACTTGGACTATCATTGTGGTATGATTCTGTTGCGTTTTTGTCCCTGATATTCATGAAAAGACTATATTACCCTTGTCTATTTATTTATTATCTATTATTAATATATTATATGAGATTACCATCACCCTCACCTACCATAACCAATGACCATCATCACCACCACTGCCTTCATCCACCAGTCCTGTCAACAGCCACCATCCCGCTACCTCTACCACTGTCATCAACCACCGTTAACACCACCACCATCAATAACCATCAACACCAATAACAATTCCTAAATTCTAGCTAAATGCACAATAACAATCCCAATAACTCCAGAAAAAGAACCAGAATAATATCAAATTTGTCAGTCGTCTTTTCTGTAAATTTCATAAATATACATAAGAACAATCTAAAAAATTCTCAAACAATCCTAGAAAGAATTTCTGTTATATCTAGACAATAGCAAGATGGGTCTGTAAATTTGTAAATCGTCTACTAACATAAATCCTAAATCAAACCGGAAATCAACTTTGACTCATTAGTTGAAATCAAACCTTAAATACTAAAATAGTTTTGCATACGGGAGGAGTGTGATGCCTCATTTACAAAACCGAGAAATTCTTAAGAATTGACTCTGTAGATGGCGCACATCGACCCTTCAGACAATGTGATTTCCTGGCATCGACTCTTCAGACGATGACCGTGGCGATTTAGGGCTTGTACGTTGACTCTTCAGGTGATGTCGTCGGTGGTGATGAAGATGGCAAAAAAAAACCTAGGGCTTTGATTTTATGTTCGACACTCAGAGGACTAAAGGGGCATGGGAAGGATGTGCTTGAGAATGGAGTCTAGGAAACGAAATTGAAGGAGACTGGAGTCAAAGCTTTCTAAGAACGATGAGTCGCCTATTCCGGCGGTAACTCCGACAGTAGAGAGTCGGGAGGAAGATGACGTTGAAGGAGATTGGGAGTCTGAGTTCCTAATTGAAAGGGTACGAGGGGATACAGTGGGACATATTGATATTTAATACTAATTTCATTAACTAAGATAAAAAAAAGTAGTTAAAAGAACAGAGAAAAAGAATGAGCAAGGCTATAATAGTCTTTTTGCACCAAGGACTGAATTCACAACAAAAGCCTACCATAAGGACGGTCCAAATGCAAAATAAACGTTAGGGACTAAATGTGTAATTTTGACCAAACTATAGGGACCATTTCAGTAATTTACTCATTTTAAAATGACAAACCTAATGACCTAAATAATGACGCCTTATTTTTCAATAAAAATGATTGGTTCGAAATGTATTTTATGGTAGGCATGATGTTATTTCAAAAGGATAGTATAATAAGCATAAATATGTATATCAACCACTCTTATCTAATGTTTTCGGAAAACAAAGCAATTTCAACAAATAAAGACAAGTTGATTTTGCATAGGGTTGTATATTTAGTCGTTCAATCCATATGTAAATTGTGCAAATATGTTCTAGTTTGACCTGATATACATTACATAATTAAAAGCATCGCACATGGTACACCATATCATGTTAGCATACATACAATGATCATACCTATTACTAATAGAATGATCAAATCAGACATTGTCTATAAACGGATCCAAATAATTTAGCAATGTATAGCATGAGCAGGGGCGAAGGCAGGATTTACCAATAGCCGTGACACCGATTTTTTTCCGAGCTAATATAAGTAGTGACAATTTTTTTTTCTGCGGAGTTGCACTTTAGAAAAAAATTTTGCACTACGTCTCTGGAATTCAGCAGTTGTCTGGGCCACCCCAGAACACCTTATAAATCCACCACTGAGCATGAGGCTGAGTATAGCTTTTGCGCAAAAAAAAAAATGGAACAATTTTTCTAACTTTAAGAAATATGAACCGTTTTACTAAAAAATTAAGATAATGGTTTTAGAGACAAATAATTGATTATGTAAGAGTTTTTCTAAAAGTTTCACTGCAGTCTGCATAGCACAACTAAACAACATCATTTTGCATATTCACGTACAGCAATGATCAACTATGTAGATCAAGTTTTTAAGGTTTGCATGAGAAATATGGTGTTAAGGTTTTAAAGTATCCTAAAAGACATACAATATATTTCATATAAAAAGTAATCATACAATATATTTCATATAAAAAGACATCACAATATGGCAATTTTATTAAACGTGAACCAGAAAGACGCTAGACATGAATGGAACATTTAGCAAGTTAGAGCTGACATAGGATTACTGTACACCAGGAGACCACATTTTAGATTAACCAATAATGCATAATATCTTAAACATAACAGCACGTGAATATATCATTTTAAGTTCTTCAAAAGCAAACTCATAATAATCTTAACAGAATTGGTTAATACATCGAAAAAATATCCACTTTATAAATTTCGTTGAAATATGATTGCAAATCTTGTAAATTAAAGTCCTTAAGAGAAAGTTTTAACCGCAAAGTAATTTTTCCATCTCAAAATTTCATGGGCCGCAATTGAAACCACAAATACAAGCATAGTGGCCGAAAAAGCTAGACTGTTCACAAAATCCATTCCCGTTGTGTTTCTGGAAACATTCTCTACCACAGTCTTCAAGATTACAATCATTTGGATTCAACACTTCTGTGCATCTTTTCTGGCCATTCACCATCGAAACTCCAACTGCAAAAATGAGAAAGAATAAACACATTTAATATAATGCAGTACGCAGTCAAAACATAAAAATTAAGTATTACATAGGTTGGTATCCTACACCGATAATAGAAAACACAAAATTACTTGTGTGTTGATTTCCTTCATGATATTAAAAATATGTTTGGATTATGTTTTTCAGACGTGTTATGATTTGAGCCAAAACTGGCATCCTGTTTGTAAGAAAATACTTATAACGAATACAAATGCATTATTTCATTAAATTAAAATACAATTTCAGAAAACAAAAAAACAATCATGATAATAAAGTAGACAAACCTGCGATGACAACAATGAGAAGAAATAAGCAAAAGTATGTAGACTTAGACATTTGAAGTGAAATTACAGACAATCACTTAGGTGGGATTTGTGAATGTTTTGCATAAGGATTAGCTGCCACATTCGTTTAAATAGACCAAATATGTTCTCTGAACAGGGAAACTGTAACAGAAATGGAGCTAATCAATGAAAAATAACCTCCAAATATAATAAAGATCTTTTAAATATGTCATACATTACGCACATGATTACCTCCTTAATCTAAATTAAACAAATTGGATTATTATGAAATAATAAACATGTTTTAAGATTTCTTTATGTTTATTCACTTCATATATTCAATCATGTCAGAATGAGAGTTTAGTTTTTTAGTCGAGTACAAAGTAAAAAAATGACAAATTTTTACCGTTGGTCCCTCTAGTTCATAAAAAAAATCGTACGGTAAGAAAAATTGCTTTTTTTTTTTTTTGGAACGGCAAATATAATTCTATGTAACCTACTTTTAAATTACACCTAATTTCCACCTATGCATCTAGCAATGCTTGAACCCTTAACCTCAAAAAGGAAGGACAACACAGGTACCGTTGGGCTACAAACCCTTTGTTAAAACCGTTATTTGCTTAGTCATGTGGTTTCAATTTAATGAATGGTTATAATTCATGTAACAAAATTTATTCTATTTAATTTATTTTATATATTTGAAGTAACTTTATTTAAAAAGAGAAAATAAAAAACCATACCCACCCCTTCCTACACTCCAATAAAATCCCTAACGTTTAGTTCTCTAGTTTTAGTAAAAGAAAATAAGAGAAAGGAAAAGAAAATAAGAAGAAAACAGAAAGAAAAAGAAAGAAAATTGTACTTCTGAGTTCGAAAAAAAGGAAAAGAAAACAAATATTTTTTATGTTTTCGAATTGAAATGAAAATAAAAGAAAACTGGAAGTTTACAATTATACCCCTAAATATAAACACTCATAGCTATAAAACTATCTTTAAAATACTTTAAAAAGACAAAAACGATTATAGTAGCGTAACACATATCCTTCATGTAGATAATCTTTAAAATACTTAAAAAGACAAAAACGACGACGATGGCGTTGGTTGACAGTAAAAGTTTTAATTTGAATTTACTTTTCTTTTGTTTTTCTTTGGTCAAAATCAATCGACAATTAATTACTACACCAAAAAGAAAATTTACTTTTTAAGGATAAAAAAATCATAAACATAAGAGTGCAAATACAAATTAGTTGTTGCAGATATAAATCCTTATATGCATGACAAATTTTATACTAACAAATTAGTTGCTGCAAATAAGGACGGAACACGAACAGTAAAAGTAGGGGGTCGAAACCAAAACTTAAAAACATAACTGTATAAACAAGTTTTTCTTTCAAGACTATGCCAACAAATTTAAATGATACTATTCTCACATCGCTCACTAAAGCGGAACTTATTGATCTTTTGCTTCTTTGGAATCTTGTACAATAAGAGATCAAATAGGAATTTCTTGCACAAGAAAAAAAGGATGATTAAAAAGATATATGTAGTGTTTTTCTATAGAGTACGAGAGGTTTATATTGTGATTTGAATGGTAATATTGCAAACATATAATGGTTTGGATAGAGACACGATTCCGTTCTCTCCGAATCAGATGAAGATTTCTTATATTAATGTCGGTAATTAGAATCCAAAAAAGCGGGGAGGGGGGGGGGGGGGATGGCCCTCACATAGTTCCGCCATTGGCGGCAGAAGAAAAAACAAACATAGTAACTGTTGAATAAAAAAGAAAGAACAATAAAGAAATAAGAGATCAAATAGGAATTTCTTGCAGAAGAAAAAAACGATGATTAAAAAGATATATGCAGTGTTTTTCTATAGAGTACGAGAGGTTTATATTGTGATTTGAAGGGTAATATTGTAAACATATAATGGTTTGAATAGAGACACGATTCCTTTCTCTCCATATTGGATGAAGCTTTCTTATATTAATGTCAGTAATTGGTTACCAAAAAAGCGGGGGGGGGGGGGGGGGGTGGGGGGGAGGAGGGGGGATGGCCCTCACATAGTTCCGCCACTGGCCGCAGAAGAAAAAACAAACAAAGTAACTGTAGAAGAAAAAAAGAAAGAACTACAAAAAATAAGAGATCAAATAGGAATTTCTTGCAGAATAAAAAAGGATTATTAAAAAGATATATACAGTGTTTTTCTATAGAGTACGATAGGTTTATATTGTGATTTGAAGGCTAATATTGTAAACATATAATGGTTTGGATAGAGACACAATTCCGTTCTCTCCATATTACTCTAATTTGGAAGGAAGATTAGGAGAGAATTTCAGCCATCGTCTTCCTTTCCATTCTTTCCAAATCATTCCAAATTAAATTCTCAGGAACACGTTTTTTTCACCTTTTCCATCTGGTTCCCTCCATTTCCCTTCTCTTCTAACCTTAAATGAGACTCGGGAACACAACGTAACACCGTCAGCAGACCTAGCCAAGCTTCTCTCCCTCTTCTTCTTCCTTTACTTGACAGCCACCACCAGACTCCTCCATCGACGACCATTAGTGTTGCAAGCCCTAGGTTTTGACATTTAGCGTCGTCAGACCAAGCCTCACCCTCCTCAACAGCTTTCTCTTTTTTACCTTACATGAATGCGAAGTCGTTGGAACCACCACTAATGATTAAGCTGATTGTCCCCTTCTTCCATTCAACCTCACAAGACCACCAACATCGCCCTCTCTGTTCTCTTTTGCCACTCACATACCCATACACTTCTCATTGCTCTTTTTCTGTCGCCATACTCATTCCCCTCTCTTTGCTATGTTTTGTCTATTGGAATAGTGTCCAAGATCATTACTGAATTAGTAAGGACTTTCCATTAATAGCAGAGTCTTTTTTGGGTTGCCCTCAGTAGTCCAAATGGTATTAAGGTTAATTGAGAGAGAAATAAATAGTTTATTAATTTATTATGTGATGATAAAATAATTAGAAACTAGTTTGAAATTAAATAGAATTAATTTGAACTAATTTTGGATTAATTAAAAGTGTAGGGACTGAATTGTAATTGTTCAATAGTTGAGCAATGGTTAATATTAGGGGATTTATATGGGACGATTTCTAAGGATTTATCCTTATGAAAATTGTCCATCATATATAGTAGTTAAAGGGTTTTTGAATTTAAAGATAAAAGGTTTTTGAATTTATCCAGTTTGAATTCAAATAATGTTTATCTCTAATGTTTATCTTTTATCACCATTGGAAGCTATAAAAACCCCTCCCTGGCTCCTCATTTGTTTGCGCCAATTCCAGAAAGGTTTTATGGAGTTTTTCTCTTCTTTCTCTCAAGCATAATCTATAATCTCTCTCTAGGGTTTTATAGCGAGCTTTTCTAAAATTCCTAATAACCTAATTATTTGGACTAATTGGATGTGAACCATTAGATGTATTATCTTTTGGGTACTACCTTCCTTAGCTATGGGGATTTCGATCTACACAAGGGTTCTTCGAGCAAATTGGTTTTGCTAAAGGTTGGTAATCTCAAACCATATTGTAGTTGTAAATTATCATTAAGTAGCTTCCTTGTAGGTTTTTAGTAATTGTTACTAGCCTTAGAATTTTTTATGTGTTTCCGCTGCCATAATTGCTTGTTCTTGGGTATAAAAAACCTATCATTGTCGTCGGTCTCTATGTCTCCGGTAGGCTCTATGATCGTATATCCATGTCTATTGTGTAAGTGACTATGTGTTTAGGTTTTAAAAAATTACGGTTTCAAATTTTAGGTTTAAGTAAATATATAAAATAATTTACATGTGTTTGATAACCAATCATGTAGGAAATTGAAACCACATGGACTAAGCACGTAATGGTTTTGATAGTTGTCCTTACCATGCACTTTTTGTTAGCCAGAATGACTACCGTGAAATTTTGTCTAAATTAATACAAAATTTTTAAATTGATTATTCATTTTTTGGAACCAAAGTTATTTTATATACAATTGTTATTAAAATTTATGAACATTCTTGTTAGTGATAAAATTTGGAAAAGATTATCAAACATGTTATCCTTTTAGGGATATTAACAGAAATACTATTTTTTAACAATATTTAAAAAAAAAATCTATCAAAAATGACCCTCAGATCTGAAACTTGGTCAATTACGAAAAAAAAAAAAAAAACAGGATAACAACTTTTTGAGGACAAGTTGTCTCGAAATTTTAAAAATCGTGACTTATCCCTTGAATTCGAAATACTTTCTCATGAAGTTTGATGATAAATTTTGTAACTTTTAAATTGATTGAGTTGCAAAATACCATTGAATTTTGAAATATACTTTTTACAAGATATTTGTTAACAATTAATTTTTTTTTTCAGTTTCGAAATACCCCAAATTTCAAAAAAATTCTAGTTAGGAAACTATGACGTTTCTATGAGATTTAGAATTTTCGTAAGTATGTTATCCATATTCACAATTAAAATTTCCAATATCTTGAAATATACTTTGTAGATTACTTTAAACACATTTACAAAAAAACGAGTTCATCATGTGACATATTTAATGTATTCCTTTATATTGTAGGGTTGTGGGAGAGAATCAAAGTATATATTATCACATTGTCTTTATATCTACTTTGAAATGTTTTGGAGTTCTAATCATCATTAGAGTTGAAATTTTCTAATTACTACTACTTAAGATGATTTATACTCGATCATACATGTCTTTATATATACTTTGAAATGTTTTGGTCTTATTTCATACTATATATTACTGAACTGTTATGTGCTTATTATAAGTGTTTTGTGTATTTCACGAAAAATATTTTGGAATATGTTTTACTCATAAATAGTGAATTTAGATTTAAATTGAAATTTTTGGAGCACCCCACTTGTACATTGAAATAAGATATGTTATGACTTTGAGTGGCACTCATAGATATCCACACTGGAACAAAGTTTAGTTCGGGTGATTTGCTTTCTAAATAAGCCTCACATTACATAAGAAGGTTTGCTGTCCCTTGTGTGGTTCTTACGGTGGCTCCCCAAAACTTAGTTTGAATGGGATAGCCTTGTGGTTCCGTGTATGGCCAACTAAGGTTCAGCGTTGTGGAATTTTTATATACCCATAGGGAGAGCTTTTTGTGGTGTGCTTTGTTCTAACCAGATATATGTCAAAACATAACCATTTGGTGAGTTGGACTTTGAGATTGACTTAGGGATTATGAGTAGTTGCATATGAATTACATCATTTCCTTTTGATTATAATTATTGACTTTGATCATTGTTTATGTTGTTTATCCCTAAATTACTGATTATTAGAATATTTAGTTATTATTTTTTTTCTAGGCGTTGAATATTGAATTGTGGACAATGAAGTATGGTATTTTGATCTTGTTAATAATGATTTGAAAATACTTAGAGGTTTGATGTTGGGTCTGGATGACCACTATCATCCTCTACCCTTTAAGGCTTGACCTTGACTCACTAGGTTTCTTAGCCTAACACTTGTATTTTGACATGTACTCAGCTTAGGTGAGTTGAAAGAAGGTGACTGAGCTAGCTGTGACATTTAGAAGATACTTTTGGAATGTAATAACATTTACTTTGCTTAACCATGTTGTGTATTAATTATAACTATTTGCCCAACTTGATATGTTTTAGGACTTTCGGACCGTATTTCCGCAAAAATAAACTCTTTTAAACTTCAAGCTTTTATTAAATGATTGTATATTTAAATCTTGAGTGAGGCGTGTTATAGTATGAATACATTTTTACTTACAAATTTACTCATTTGGGATAATTTTTTCAGTAGAATTGAAGAAAGATGTTGAGCAAGAGCAAGGATAAGGACAATGACATACATTATAATTAGTTAACTTACTACCAAGTACCAAGGTGAGTTCATGAGGGCTTTTCCCATTATAAGATACATGGCATGCTAAATTATTTATGTTTTCAAAAAATGACTTATATTTATGAACTCTTTGTAGAGTATTAAACTATGATTTCAAGTGGCTAAATGACTTATGTTTATGAAATATTTGAAAAGTAGTAAAGTATGTTTGCAAGTAAGTAAATGGCGTATGTTTATGAATTCTTTATAGAGTATTAAAGTATGATTTTAAGTAGCTAAATTACTTATGTTTATAAAACTTTTTAGAGTATTGAACTATGCTTTCAAATAATCAAATGATTTGTGTTTTTAAACTCTTTGTACAGTAATAAAGTATGTTTTTTAAATAAGCTAATGAATTCTATTTATGAACACTCCATAGAGTAGCGAAGTATGTTTTCAAGTAACTAAATGTAACATGTTCTATGAACTCTTTAAAGAGTAGCTAATATGTTTTCATGAACTCTTTTCAAAGAATAGCTAGTGTGTTTCAATTAGTTTATAAGAGATAAAAGCATGTCATCTTTTCTTATTTAATTAGTCAAGTTAAGTTATCATGATATTATACAAAGCTTTATGAATGTATTTCATAATGTATTTCATAGTAAAAAGTGTAGTTTTAAACAAACTTGTATTTTTTGGAAAAAAAAAAAAAAAAAAACAAAATGACATGAGATTCTCATTAGGACAAAGTACATTGTGTGTTATCATCTACACGCGGTCTCCTCAAAGTTAAAATTTTATAGTTTTGAGAAAGAATTACATCTATTCCTCCACGTCTACATTGTTAAGAAAACAACTTTAACAAGATGAAACTTCATTAAACTTGAATACACAATCGTACAACCTCCCACCAAGAAACTGAGCTACCTCTTGATGCTTCACCTGATTCAACATTTGTACAAATAATAAGCAAAAGGGAATGGAAAAAAAAAAAAAAAAAAAAAAAAACAAGAATTAAGAATAAAATTATAAAATTACCATTCCAATCTTGAGGGAATCACACTTGAATTGAGCATAAAGATTTGTCTCGATTCCACGTCCCTACCAACCCACAACATTAAATTCAAGACAATAGTAGTCATTAGAAAATTTATAGGGGTAAAATGGTCATACTACTACTCACCATTCCTTCACACACTACTAGTTCAGCATCACTTGCCAGGTATGCAAGCTCTTGGGACACGCTGGCGAGATCAATAACCTGTCATATCAATTATACACATATTATAATTATACTTAATATATTTAATGGCAATGTACTTTCGTTGATTTGTTTATTATAGCATCCTACTTTCAAGGTACAATGGTGTAACAGAAAGGAATGAAAGTAGGATGCTATAATAAACAAATCAATGAAAGTACGTTGTTGTAAAAAAAAGTGTTTGAAGTGTCTTACCGGCAAATCATTACCAGAATTAGCAATTAAGAGATTTTGAGTATCAACACCCATAAGCTGTCCATTTTCATCTTTCAACTGATTGATAAGAATATAGGATTAATATTTAACCTAGTAGTAAGATTTAATAAAAATTAATAAAAGGTCTAGTTAATTAGTACCTTTGAGATAATCTCGAGTAGCTCATGGTAAGTTACATCATTGATAGAAGGTAGGTCATTAGCTGCCAACACAACCTGTATACGAAAAATAAATAATATAAAAACATGAGGTAATGAAAAGAAAACAAATTTTTGATGCTGAAATACTAGACCATCATGTTAATATAATAAAGAAGATTATTTAACACCAAAAAAATAAAATATGACAACAATGTTAAAACAGGTGCTTATTTTTTCCTCATTAGGTGTTATATGGATAAATTGGTTGCTTCTTTGTGAGCTGAATTATAGAATCAATAACCTGGTTGACAGAAAAATGACCATTTTACCCCTGTGTATGGAATTCTTGGGTCTTTTTGTGTGCTAAATCAACAATCTGGTTGACGGTAAATGACCATTTTACCCCTATGTATGAAATTGTTGGTTCTTTTTGTGTGCTAAATCAACAATCTGGTTGACAGTAAATGACCACTTTACCCCTATGTATGGAATTTTTTATTATTTTTGTGTGCTAAATCAGTAACCTGGCTGACTGGTAAATGACCATTTTACCCCTGTGTCATGAAATTGTTGTTTCTTTTTTGTGTGTTGAATTAATAACCTTGTTGACGGAAAATGACCATTTTACCCCTACGTATAGAATTGTTGTTTCTTTTTTGTGTGTTGAATTAATAACCTTGTTGACGGAAAATGACCATTTTACCCCTACGTATGGAACTGTCGGTTCTTTTTGTAGGCTAGATCAATAGTCTGTTGACAGTAAATGACCATTTTACCCCTAGGCATGGAATCGTTGCTTCTTGTTTTGCTCTAAATCAGTAATCTAGATGATAGTAAATGACCATTTTACCCTCAATTTTCTAAAAGAAAACTGAGGTATGAGAGCACACCTTTGTCCCATGACGAAGTAATTCTCTAGCAAATGGCAATATACCCAAAACAATATCTGCACCAGAATTATCAACAAATATAACAGCCTGTTATGATAAAAAAAAATGTAACAAGTTAGTAACATTTCCAACTGAAATTTTGACATCTTTAAAGAAACAATTATTAAAAAAAAAAAAAAAAAACTTGCCTTTTTCCAAGGTTTCTTTCCCCATTTTGAAATGAAAGCATCCAAATCATCAATAACCCAAGGTCGGGGAACAATATTTTGACAACTAGCCAAGAAAGACATTCCATCTTTTGAGAATAACTCTGCAAGCTTCAAGAATCACAAAAAACTTACCACTGTAAATACAATATAAAACTTTAACTCTATTACATACATCACTTCAATTATAATTATATCGAACTTGTACATACAAAAATAAAAATTAAATTAAGCATGATAAATGCTCATTGAAACCCATATATGTCCATGAAGATTTGCATACCTGTGCAGAACCAAGATCAAATATGTTCCCTGCAAATATTCCTCTCACCAAATTCTCCATTCGTTTTGATTCTTCTTCAATAGCATCACTCAACTGAACAACATCCTTAAATAAGGTTATTGCTTTGGCATTTTCTTCTTCCTGACACATCAAATTGAAAAAAGAACTCCATTAATTACAATTTCCAGGTTTGAGGTTACATTAAATTAATGAAAATTGAAGTGAATTAAATATATTCTCACCTTAACCTTCTTGAATATGTCTCTGAAACCAACTTCTCTGAGGATAAGCTCACGGATACGACAAAGAAGCTGCAATAATTCAAAACCAAGAAAAAAATTCACATTCAGGTTCTTAATGGCATCACAAAGAGAAGATTTCTTTTGCTTACTATGCAATCAGGTGGTCCACCATGGCTTTCAGGATCTTTTTTGAAGTCCTCTAGAATTTCAGTATACCTTACAGAATTTAGTAAGATACACCACAAGAACATTATTGATCATAAGTTAACTATTTGAGAAGAAAGAAGTACTAAATCCAGAGGCTAGGAGGAGGATACTAATACCTTTGAGCAAACTTTTCAGCTTTAGCAGGAGCATCAGAGACAGTATCATCGCTTTCTGCTCTTTTCCTGTCACGAAGAAACACATATGAGGACCTCTCGTAGTTATACTCCGGTAATTCATTCAGAATCGAACTATGTTAGAGAAATCACTTGCAAGCCTTATACCCCTTCCTTTCGAGGATGTTTGAATTTTAAAAGAAAAACGAAATCGTAATAGAAAAGAGCATTTAAACAACTTTACATAAATAATCGGAAAGCATGAAATTGGATAATTAAGTTCAGTTCTTATCGACAGTGGGAGTGATAGAGATCTGGTTAGAGAAACAGAACCTAATCGAATTACAGTTAGCACGATCACGACTGAAATAATCGAAGCGCGTATTAACTGATTAATTGGATTGATGGAGAGAAAAACAAGAATTGCGTACTTGAAAGAGGGAATGGAATTGGCGAAGAGGTTGATCCAAGAGAGCTCAGTGGGAGTTGGTTTCTTGGGGTTATCAGAGGGGAACCTGTACGGGATGGTGCATGCCCTGTAATTGGTCTCGATCGGCGTAATCAACAACGGGAATGGCACCATCTCTCCTGAGCTCTCCATTTCTTCGATCTTTCTTCTCGCCTTCGTTTCTCTCCAAGCAAAAACACAGCAGACGCAGTGATGAAGTGTGAATGAAAATGGTGGCGTGGCTTTTCCGATCGATCGGTTTCAGTTTCGGTAAACTACATGAAAGCCCCTCATACTATCAAATAATAACAGATATACCCCTCAAACTTATCATCAAATTCATATACCCATTATCATCCCTTCATTTCGTTTTTGTATTATTCATTAAATCAAAATGACAACCGGAATAAACGAATTGGATTTCAAAATATGCTTTTGTATTTTCGCCAAAAAATATAATATTAATTATTATAAGTAATATAAAATCAACTATTTTTTCTAGAAATTTGACACGTATAAATGAAGTGATAAATAGATTATGACATCTTGAGACCAAAAATAAGTTGAACTACTTTGTCTTTTTTGTATGATCAAATGAGTGATTCTGTTTAGAATGGACGTGTTGTTCAAAGATGGATGCAGTACGGTGACATTATTTAGGCCATACAAGAAATGGCAACATATATTAATTTATTTATGTATTATAACAACTTTATTTTCATTTTGTTCTATTACATGTAGGGTTATAAACGAATCAAAAATTTAGCAAAACATTTTTGAACCCTTCGATATGACATTCGTTTATATTCATTTATTTAATAAACAAATGAACATAAATAATGTATTTTTATTCTTTTAGTTAAACAAACCATCATAAAAAATGGCCTCTTTGTTAACATTCAATTATATATTTTTTTCTTTATGGCCCCTTTGCTAACATCCAATTATATTTTTTTTTTCTTTATGTTCGCTTATGTTCAATGTAATTTTTTAAACAAACAATTTTTTTTGTTTGTCTATGTGTTCGTGTTCGTTTGGTTAGTTACACTTAAATAACCAAATATAAATAAACATTATTCCTGTTCATATGCGCCCTATATTTGGATAACATTGTCATAATTTTGGTGGGTTTTTCAAAATACTATGTTGTAATAGAAATAACTTCATGGAAAATGATATACGAATGAATCAAATCGCTGAAAGTACATTGCTATTTTTCGCATTTAACCCTATATACTACGTTAGCTCAAATCACCATTCGGTCTAAAAGCTACATCATCGGTTCTTTTTTTTTTTTTTTTTTCTTTAAAAACCAAGAATCACCATTATACCCTATTTGTTACACATGACATGACATGACATGACATGACATGACATGACAGAACAGAATAAACTGCATTGCATTTGGCGTGCATTGGATTGGGACTATTGGTATTATAAACAAATAAGTTATCTACACATACAATGATACAAACCAACTAATGCCAATAAAATTAATTCATTAAAGAATAACGAAATGTCCCTGCAAACCATAAACTGAAAATGAATGCTTCATTTTCTCCTCATTTTTTGGCCTTTGAGAACCTGAGGCATCGATACTTTTCACCACTTACAGTAATTTCAAGAGCACCATCAAGATTATCTTGATTTGATGCAGTTCCCATTAACACACTCTTTTCTTTCTCAAGGTTTTCCCTTTCCATCTTCAATTTCACTTCTTGTCTCACAATTTCTGCCTGAAACAATAAATAAAAATAAGGCTAATGCAAGAAATAGCAACGTACTTTCAGCTAATTGTGTATCCATTAAAAAGACAGGAATACAACAACTTAGTGCTTTAACATGTCAAAAGTTTGTGCAGAATTTACCAATATTATAAAGGAGTTAAAAGACACAGATTGGAAATTTCTCTTTAATCACCTTTGAATATATCTTTATAGGGGTTGGGACCACATCAGGTTCTTAAAGCTATAAAGAATGCAACTAGATGTCTAAAGGGGGAGAATATCAAGAACCTAGAGTACCTTAAACCCTTAGAAGCAGAATTCATAGTTAGCAGTATAATCTAATTAACATCTATCTTTCCTTCCATCTCTTTGAGGCTATGACACAAGTTTTCATCCCTCAGACAAATACAAAAGAACGACATAAGTTGTGATTCAGCTTCTTCACTATGCATTGATGTATTAAAACTATACAAAATCATGTACGTTGTACAAGCTACCTGATAGTAAAAGCTAGGGTTCATTCCAGAACCAAGAAAGACAGTGGGAAGAAAAGTAAAACAAGTAAGATGACACAAGGAATTGTGAACAAATGAGAGTGAAATTAATTCGTTTTTGTTCCTCATATCATGAAAATGGCATGTCTTCTAATCCTCTCACAAATCGAAATTCATACACACATAATTACAAAGCAGGAATAGTAAATGATTGAGGAGAGAATGGTGTCCTTTCATCTATTCTACAGGATCAATCCAAAATTAAAACGAAAAGGTAAAGTTCAAATATACGAGAGTTCGCACAACTAATTATAAACAGATTATTAAAGAAGAAATTGATCGGACCTCTCGACGAGAGAGTTCGGCTTTCCAGGCAGCTTCACGCTCGGCGACCTCACGTTCGCGCTCTTCAATATAACTCTGCATCTCTCTCTCTTTCATATTTCTGTCTTGTATGTCCGCATCGAGAGCTTCTTTCAATTCCTCAACGAACTTGTCGACCACTGTCTTTATCCTCAACGACATCTTCTCTTACTCTCTACTATGCTAAAACTTGTGGCTCCGTCTGATTGACTGTTATGAGAAAGGTTAAACCGCCGCCGACGACGGAGAAGGCGTTTAGATTGATTGATGCCGGTAAGAATGGTTATTTGTTTGTATCTGTTATTTGTTGGGGGTTTAATTGGAGGGGCACCGCAACTCCGCAAGCGAAGGGGTGGAGAGGAAGCTAGTAAAAGAAAGGTCAAATTATGCAAAAAACAAAAAAAGTTTATATTGATTTTATATTCAAGAAACAATAGAATAACATTTAAAGACGGGCTGGAATGAAACCTGGTATGTATGCGTATTATTCTGTTATTTCTTTATATGAGTGCTTGGTTTCTGATGCATTTTGAAGCTATTCTGGTGTTGCTTTGCATTTGGACGAAAATAACCTTGGTATCTTTTACAAGTATGCAGAATGCCTAGTTGAAAGTTTGGAAGTTTTGGTGTCTTTGCAAATCCTAAAGCTTAGTTATGGAGTTCTGCTGTGTTTGATATTCCGTTCTCTTCGGTTTCAGTTAGATTGTCGGCCGGTGCAAGTGCATCTGGTCTTAATCCTTCTTTGGGTTGCTTTTTTTGATGCTTATTTGAATTTGATTTACTTATCTGACCGTATGTAATCTCTTTTCTAAAGTTGATGTTTTTTTCTTGTTTTTTCAGCTCCCCGCTAGAGCTAAAAAAATGTATTTGTTTACGAAAGACGCATAGGGTAAAAAGGCATGCACGGTAATATTTTAATATCGATACGTTTATAGATTTCATTCAAAAGCTACACATACTACCATTCCACAAACTGATAAACTAAAATGATAACACATTAGATTGCCCAAAAAATTCCCATATGCCTCCACCTTTTTTCTTGATTGTTGATGTTTACTTCTGGAACTCAAACTCGTACCGGACGAGTTTGAGTTTGTCTTTGTAAGCTTCCACTTCGGACGACAGAAGTTCTTCGATTTGATGCAGAAGATTAATCACCATTGCTGTTTTCTCCTTTTATCTCTTTTTCCGCCTCTTCGGCCAGCACGTAGTTTAAATATTTCGGTTTGGTATCCAGAAAGTCGAACAGTTCCATCTTGATGTTGTAATCTTCTTGAAATTTTTTCTCCAACTCGTTGATAACTTTGCGATTCTTTTCGGCTTTGTTCATCAGGTTGTAGAGAAGGGAATGGATATCATGTGCTCTCATTGTGTTGGATGCGATTGGAGTAAGTGGTTCGTTGTTATGCTGCAGGAAGAAATAATACGTTCTTATATAGAGGGGTTTCAGGATGTTAGGTTGCTTCTATAATTAATACTCTTTTAAATGCTTTTCAAATCAAAAGACGTATAACCGCCCTCGAAACACACCTGATGAGACGTATAGTCGGCCTTGGTGAAATGTTATTATTAGTGGATATTAAATGTTGTGGTTGATTATTAATGCATTTGAAATTGGAAAGATAAAATAATGCAGAAAAGAGTGGCGATTGTGTTGGAAGAAAAAATGTAACCGGCATTTTAGGATCCGCTATGTATTTTTATAGTTTTTACCGATATATTGAAAAAAAAATTTTAATGAAAACATTATTTCATATAATGTGAGGTTATTATCATTTTATATTTGGTGTAAAAAACGAAATAAATTTAAATTGTTTCAAAGACGTTTTTAGTTTTAAAATAAAAGAATTTTACCTTTATTTTAAAAAAAAAAAACTTTTGATGACAATATTATAAAATTTTTTTTGGGTTTTCTTGAAAATAATAAATTTAGGAAAGAGGCTCTTATTTATCGGATATTTTTGTTTTGGTAAATCTAAAAGGATTATAAATTTTAAAATTTGTGTTTGTTTTTATCTTTTTTGTAGTTGATTATAGAATTTACAGAATTGATATTTTTATGGGGTTTATAGACAAATAGATAAAAAATATTAGAATTGTATATTTGAAATTCGTATATGTATTGATATTATTTATGGTAATGATGAAGTTGTATGATATGTATATATAGTAAAATAGGTTTGAGAAATAAATTGAGTTGACAGTTTGCTAATCACGAGGTTTCATTAACGTGTCTAATGAAAGTTGTTGTGTCCTAAGAACCTAATTTATCATAAATGTAAATGGGTGCTTCAGTGAAAATGTAGTTGGAGTTGTGTGTTTATTGTAGAAATTTAATTACTTTTGCGTTGGAAAATAGTAAATAACTTTGTACGAAGCTCTTAATGTTACATTCTAAAATTTCATGAAAGATAAGATTGAGGAGTCTGAATCTTTAATTCTCCTAAGTGCATTAGGTTTGAATAATGGATGAAGAAGATAATTTTTTTGTTGATTTAAGTAATACATTGCTAAGCTGAAAATAATAATTTTCTGGTGATAATTACGCTAATAGATTCTTAATTGAATTTGTTTATTATAGTGTTCATATCGTTATGTTACTAAATAGTCGTATTTATGTGTCTTTTGTATTGAACTGTGTTATTTTTAAAATGTAAAAAAATAAAATTATTATAAAACTATTATTTAGTTTGGTAAATGTGAAACAGTATGTTAAAAAAAGAAGAAAAAATGAATGTTTATAATGAGAAATAATAGCAGTTCGGCTTTGGGAGTACCAATGAATATCTTTTTAGATTATGATCATCATTGGTTTATTAATGATAACATTTATGGTAGAGAAGTTTTTGTGTTCGTCAATTCTTTTTATAGTACGTATAAGTTAAGTTTACGGATTTATGTTGCTTCTAAAGTCTTTGTGTTAATTTGTCATAAGTAACATTGAAATATTTGTTTTAAAAAAATTCGTATATGTAACTATTATGTTAGTATTTAAATATATAGTTTATTAACTTCCATTTGCAATTACTTTATTAGTAGTATTTTGTTGATTTAAGTAATACACTATTAAGCTGAGAATAATAATTATTTGTTAATAATTACGCTAATAAATTCTTAATTCAATTTGTTTATTATATTGTTCAGTTCATTATGTTACTAAATAGTTGTATTTATGTATCTTTTGTATTGATGTGGCAAAGATATTTTCTAGTTCATAAGCTATTGTGATGAACCGTGAGAAAGAAGAAAAAATGAATGTTTATAATGAGAAATAATAGCAGGTCGGCTTTGGGAGTACCAATGAATATCTTTTTAGATTATGATTATCATTGGTTTATTAATGATAACATTTATGGTAGAGAAGTTTTTGTGTTCGTGAATTATTTTTATAGTATGTATAAGTTAAGTTTACGGATTTATGTTGCTTCTAAAGTCTTTGTGTTAATTTGTCATAAGTAACATTAAAATATTTGTTTTAAAAAAATTCGTATATGTAACTATTATGTTAGTATTTAAATATATAGTTTAATAATTTCAGTTTGCAATTACTTTATTAGTAGTAGTATTTATTACGTTTTTTTTATATTATTTATTAATTTTTTTTATAATTAGTACCATTTGGTTTTATGGATTTGTTTTTGTTGTGAAATATCTCGAACACTTTTAGACATTGTAGTTTTTCTTTCTAAAGAAGTTTATGCATATAAGTATTAATTTTTAGAGTGTCTCATAATTATATGTTTATTGTAATTTATAAAGTTATGAAAGATATTTTACACTTGTTTGTTGCAGTTTCAAAGAATATTTTACAGGTATAAATATCCATCTAAAAAGATATTATATGAGTTGAATCAGACATCAGTGTTAGAAATCCGATTATATCAACTGGATTATATATTGTATTACAAAAACTTTCAAAGGTGTCTATGATATTGATCGTTATGTCTGTTTATAAGCACTAACTTTTACGTTACTGCCTTTTCTTTTTTCCTTATTCACGATTGTCACATGTAAAAATTAGCAAGGTTTAAAATGCATTATGGTATACTAAGTTTTATACGTAACCGAATGTCATTCACCTTTATATTCAAAAGATAGATGCTTTTTCGGACCGTAATCTGCCTTCTCCACAGTTTCAGTATCTTTGTGGGCAACTTCTTTTTTGTCTGATGGAGTATGATCTGGAGTAGCTGGAGGTGGTGTTACATTTGAAGTCTGAGTTGTTATTATTTCGGTTGTTGTTTGTTTTGCGATATCCGTAAGAGAAAGTGTTGATGAAGTTGGTTGGCTTGGAGATATATTTTTGGACTTGAGGTTTTTACGATATCAACTATAACAAAAGTTATTTTATTTGGAGAAGAACGTGTTGTCATTTCAACTAAGAAGTTTTGTGTTTTCCCTATAAGTTTTTCGATAACTGGAGGTATGATGCATTCATTATCGAACCCGTCTTCGATTATTAACTTTTGACAGCTGCAATTAGTTATGTTTTCCACAAAGGTGTTTGTAGCAATTGCCGGTACTGTGCAAGTATCATCGACAAGATTTAGAGAAAAGTTGTAACTGTTTTATAAAAGAAGAAACAGTTAGTTAAGTTTATATAAGAATTAATCTCAATTGAATAGAGGATTTTGTATTTGATTACTAAAATGTTGGCTTTTCAACTCGTCCATCACTGATGCAGAACCAAATAGTGCCTTGTTTTACAATTCGCTCATTGCACTTTGGACATGTTGTCATATACCAAGATGAATATTGACAACTTTGTATAGCTGCTTCGATGAGAATTCTTTTGCTCTAGAATACACAAATATATAATGAAAATTAGCGATATCAAGTATATTATTTAAAGAAATATATGTGAAAAGTACCAATAATTCCGAGTGATGTTTGCTTAAAAGTTCGCTTATGGTCATTATAGTATATGGTAGAGTGATAACATTGGATGAACTCGTACGAATCCTATAAGATACCAAAAGATAATTACTTTAATAATTATATAATATGTATATAAGGTAATAAACCATACCTTTGCAGATCTAGGATTCCTTCTTTTAACAGTGGATTGATAATAACATGAGTGGCTTCTGTAGAGGCTAATTTGAGGACTCCTATTATCAGTAATATTAATGGTGTGATTATTAAGCTCTTAGTATAATAAAAACTGCAGAAATTACATGGTTGATCGTTCATATAAAAGTTCAGATAGTGGATTATTACCTCCATAACTTTCAACTTTTACATTAGTAATTGCCACTGGAGTGCCAATTGATGTATCCAACAAGGCTTGATGGTTAACTTTTTGTGGAGACTGATAACAATCTTTCCAAAGCGTGGTGGTAACTTGTTGTCCTCTGTTATACATTGCAAAATAGGATCAACAACAAACATTTTCAAATTTTTTAAAAAACATGCTTGTTGTTTTAATGAGCTTACTCATTTCCCACTAAATTTAGATACATGAAACGATCGCTTTGTTTGTTTTTTCCATGCTCATAAGACTTAAAGAAACCTATGAAGTCTGCAACATAACATTTGTATAAAGGATTATGAAAATAATATAGACTGTCATGAGTAATAAAGTATTGGAATAGAAAGAGTGCCTGGAAAGTAATCTTGACTTATCAGCAGGCTGTGAAGGTCTTCGAAGGTTGATGGATGATACCATTGTGTTGGTATATCTGCAATATTTGTTGTCTGTTCTATTTTTTATGCGCGTCCAACATTTATATGGATATTTTTTTGGAGCATTTTTTTGTACGACTCTGTTTTTTGAACATGTGTAATCTCCAAGACTATAACATCCCAAAACTTGAAGTTTTGATTCTACATATGACTGGTTCGTTTTTTCAGCAAGAACATGAATAGCATCACCCTATAAAATCCAATCAACGGTAAGGATATACGTGAAGTCATAGAGTATTAATCGGTGTAAATTGTAATATATACTTTACCTTGTCATCTACAACCAAAAACCATGTTTCTTGAGGTCTAAAATGCGGAATCCATTTTCGAATGACTCGTACTTGTAGACGATGAGCTGGACAACCACTTGTAAGTTCAGAAATTCCGGGCATAGCGATTTACCTGTTGTGAAAAAAAGTATAAGTATTCATATTTTAAAAAGAAATAATAGATATAATAAACAGTCCTCCATTTTGAACCTCAACATTTTCAATCATTCTAAGGAGATCTTTAAATACTATATTTGTAGTCTTGTTTGACACATGACCGTGAATATCTTCAATAAGAATCTTTATAGAATCAGGAGATGTAGCTCTGGAAAGAGCAACATAAAGTTGGCCATGTGTAAAGACTGCCTCTGGTAAGTAAATAACAATTCTCTGTACGATTGACCTTGACTTTTATTTATAGTCATTGCGTAACACACCTTCAAAGGAAATTGTTTTCTAATAAAAATAAAAGGCAATTCGTCGTCTTTGTGTATAAGTTTGAATCTAGGTATATACACATGCTTTCCCACAGATGTACCAGTCATTATAGATGCTTCTATCACATACGGAAGAAGTTGGCTAACAATGAGTCTGGTACCATTGCATAAATCGTTTGCTGGATCCATATTTCTTAGCAAAATAATTGGAGTATTTTCTTTAAGAAGCAATTCATGTAAAGGAAGACCCGGAAATGATAACTGGTTCAAATACTCTTCTGGATACAACAAATCAAGATCTGTGAATTTGTCTGTGCATGGAGTAACTGTATCAGTGCTTCGATAAATCCTCGATCTTGCACAGTTCATATCCAGTACCATTCGATTAATTTGATTAGTAGTTTCATTTTTCGGGCAAATAATAGCTCTATTACATAGAACTGTAGGCATGGGATTTACCAGAACACCAGATCCGTAGACAAAATCAATAAGACTTTGAATATTGTTTTCAGATTCATTGATTAATATATGTTCAGGAATATCTACAATTGAAGCATTTATAGACTTTTGAGAGTCGGGTCTTCCAATTTTACCATTTCCAATATCTAAAAGCCAGCTTGCAAACTGTAAGCATCGTTGTGTTTCAAGTGTACTATTATCATTTGAGCACAAGCGCATATTAGAAGAGAGTTTATAAACAGAAAACAACGACCACAAATAAGAATTTGGTAAGGTAGAAGCCATAATTTCCGGATCAGAAGCCTTTTTTTTAACAGGAAGTGTCTGTCTAAAATCCCCTCCTAAAAGAACAGATATACCTCCAAATGGAACACCAGGCTTATCTAGTATGTCTTGAAAAGATCTATTAATAGTTTCAAAACAAATACGATCTGTCATTGTAGCCTCGTCCCAAATTATTATCGAAGTAACCCTTAAAAGTTCAGCGAGTTGTGACTTCTTTTTGATGTTGCAAACAGATGTGTTAGATATATCTATAGGTATGTTGAACCTGGAGTGTGCTGTTCGAGCAGAAGGTAATAAAATAGCTGCAATACCGGAGGCTGCGACGGCTAACGCGACTTTTCCATTGGATCTAAAATATGCTAATACAACGGACTACAAAACAGTCTTTCTGTTCCTCCATGTCCATATACAAATACCAGCGACTGCACATTGTTCACTGCATCTGCACATATACGATTATAAACAGCCAATTGTTCCAAATTTAATTGAGAAACCATTTGCTCGTGTTGATGCTGCAATAGCACTTTATCATAACTGGTTTCTTCTAAAAGCAATCTATTTCTAAGAATCTCATATGCACTGGAAGCCGGCAATGGTAATTGAAAATCTGAAAGACTTCTAGATGGTGTAGAGGCATTTAAGTATTTTTCAAGCTCTAGGAGAAGCTGTTGCTGAACGATATCATCCAGCACAGAAACATTTTTCGACTGGAAAGCTGAAGAAAAAGTGTGGCGTATATCATCAACCATCTTTGACTGTGCATACTCCCACATCTGTCGCGGATTGGCTATGTCGCAAAACAACAATATATGACAAAATAAAGCACGAAGCTGTACTGAAGAAGCCCATAAAGAAGCATCATCCAAAGCAAACTGCCATTCTTTATCGTCCCCAATTAAACCAAATGCTTCACATGCTAGCCGAAATGAAGGGTAAAGAATTCCATTTACTGTCCTTATATCTGAAAATGTACAGCAGCCTCTTTGATGACATAGCAACATTCTCAAATAAAATGATTCTCTACAAGTCTGATGAATATATGTAAGTCTTGAAACAGCTGGTTTTCTATTTGACAATCTATGTATCCATTCATGACAACTAAGATCCCATCTAAAATGTTGCGGATACTCGTCATATTTTAGATTTCTAGCAGCAACATCACGTCGATTATTAATTAACCAGCCAGTAAGTGTAGTTTTACCAAAATTTGGATTTCTGACCACGGATTGAAGATCATCGTTATCTCTAAAAGTTCCATTTTGCATATTTTCTAAGTGGACAGCAAGAACTTGAACAGAAGGAACGCGCTCATGAATTGTTAAATTTAAAAGATGCCACGCAGCCTCATGAGGACATATAAATCGACCATCAACAACATTTTTTATCTCATCCACTTCAGCAGGTGGCACAACAGAAGTAGATGTAGAAGCCAAGTCATTTCTTTGAATTGTAAAACTAACACGTTCAGCTCCCTTAGCAATATACTTAAAAAGATATTTAATCAACATGTTCCATTCGCAATATTCAACATTAATATGCGCATTAAACCGGAGAGTCGTCTATTGTACGGAACCACAAAACCGTTGTCAACCCGTATTCCACTACGCAAAACATGAGATGCAAAACTATTTCTTTTGTAATGCACATAGCCTTGCTTGTCAAAAAAGGTGTGATCATTAAAATATTTTGGATACGACTTACTACATTTACCATCACGCATACAAGGCGATTGAGAATTCAACAAACCGCAAGGCCCATGAATCATACAACTGGTAATTGTTTTGTATAATAACGGATCAGCAACAGGATCTGGCAACTCCGCGGATATATACCTATCAACATCAACGGGAGTTTTTATATGCGAAGATGTCGACACCCAAAGAAGCGTATGACAATGAGGCAGTCCCCTCTTTTGAAACTCAATGGTATACAAATCTGGAAAATAACTAGCAATTAGAACATAAAACATAAGAAAAGAATTTAAAAGATATTGAAGATAAAAAACACTTACAAGCAGTAACATCTCCAAACGGTTTGTCATTTCTCAAGAAATTGATAAAGTCAGTCACCTTCATCTGAAACACTCTAGCAATTATATCTGGACGATCTTGAGAGGACTTAATATCAAAATCGCCATATACCTGGTAATCTCTGGCCACCCAACATTACAAGTAAAAGTGATAAAATATTAAGGGTTTCCATACACTCTGCAGATAGCAATCACATCTTGATAATGCTTGTACATATATCTAGGACCACTGACAAAGGATGCAGGAAAAATAAATCGCTTTCCAATAGCTTTACCATCAGAATCTCCTTGTGAAATGGCATCATAAATACCACTTACATGCTCAGAATGTAAATTATTTTGATTGTTACGTATATAATCAAGCCGGTTTTCTTCAACACACAAATAAGCATCAATAAAAAATTGTTGAAATAAACGCCCACATTGTAACAATAAGGTGTACATACCACTATGGCTATGTATCAAATAACTATAATACATGTTTAATGTAATTGACTTTGATGTTGAAACACCATTACAACGTACTTTAAATCTGGTTGACCAACCTTTTTCGCCATATGGAAATAATAAAGGATATTGCAAAGGCATGTATGAATAATGCAATTTGCTTACACGTGTAGGACAACCCCTATTAGAATGCACAATAATATCGTATTTGGATGCATTCGAATCATCAGCTGTAACAATACCCTCAACAGCACCTCCGTAAGGCAATCCATATCTCACATCAGGTACATTGTTAAACAATCTTATAGCATAATTATGTAAATTCTTCTGTGTAGCTATGTCCTCTGCATTTTTGAACATCCGCACATACTCATTTATTCCATTTAAAACTGTAGATAATCCCTTTACAATGTCAGACTGCAAAGTCTCCGCACTATTTTCAAAAATCTGCAACCGGTTGGTAACTTCATTGTCCATATCGTAAACATACAATTGCAAAAACCGTGGTGCATCAGATCCCTCAGGACAAAAAGAACCAATTGTATGACAAATTTGTCCCGATACTTTGAAAGTATAAGGCCCATAACCACGATTGACTGTCTCATCAACCTTAGCTCCAAATGAGGTCATTGAAAACATTGAATTATAGGCCCTAATATTATCCACGTAATGTTTATTCTGAATCAGACCTAATATATAGGAGGGAGGCATCAAAGGTATAGGCAATACAACATCACCCTGCCTACAACACTGACTGTAAATAGGATTTGCCAAAGTTGAAACTTTAATAGTTCTTTTAGCCCACCAAAACTCAGCATAACAATAAGGACAAACATAAACACAGTCACCATTGTCACCATATGAAGATAGAGAACGATCGATAACAGAAACACGGGTTCCAGATGACTGCCCAACCTCAAAATTCGACATCACATAAAAACAGAAGAGAAAAAAAACAAAAAATCAAATTACCTGCAGCACAACTGAAGATGTACAAAAATAAGTCGAAGAAAAGAAAGTGTAAGAAGTGTTAGCACTATGGTTTGAGAGAAAAGCAAGAGAAGGAAGGTAATGACGAAAGTGGAAAATGAAAAAATAATAAAACGAAGAGATCCTAAAAGAAAGAGAAACCACGTATGAAACACGTGGCAAGACTAAACATCTCATAATAACCATCAATCCAAATCTAAAAGGCAGCAAACAAAGATCGTATCATAGCAAAGCAAGATACTAAATGTAATACTAAATACACAACTAAAGCTCTGTAAAAAACGAAAACCCATCAGTTAAGCAACCTCCATTATTTAAAATATTCAATTTATAGTCCTTTAATAAACTGGAAAAGCATATTGAGAACTTAGCCTCATCAACTTATTGTATTGACTTGTACTTTATACAAAAACTGTTTTACAAATTAGTGAAAAAGGTAGAAAAGGAATTGTAAAAAATAAAAACTGAAACCAAAGAACCAATCGGAAAAAATTCATATTTTCACAAACCTAAAACTTCAGTTCTTCAAACTCAATTTCCTTTATCAAGTTGTACTATTCACAATAACTATTTTATGAAATCTTGAAAGAAGCAAAAGTAGAATTGGAAAAAAGTAAAACTGAAACAAAAGGTGACAATGAAAGTGTTTTCGGGAACAACAAATGGCACAATCTGATTGGAAGTAAACATCCACCCCCTTAAAAACGGAAAACCCCCTACCCCCACCAAACCTTCTAGAAACCCCTTGCAATTCATTATATAGTAATGAATCAACTTTTCAATTTAACAAACTAAATCTTTTGTTTTATTATAGATTTTTTATTTTCTTTAAATATGCATAGGGTTAATTACTCATTTATGTAATTAAATTGTGTGTTTTTCACAATTTAGCAAGTAATGTTTCTATACTAGAAAATATACAACGTTCATAATAAGATCAAATCCTGCAACTAGTGACCTTGAGATTGTTGAATGTATGATATTGCATTATTCTTTTTTAAGTTAAAGTTGGGTAACAAGGTGATACAATTTGTAAAAAAACTCTTATTGTATATAAATGATATTATATAGCCCTTTTGATTTAAAAAAAATGTGTCACTTCATGTCTTTGTACTTTTTAATTTTAAAAATTTATATAAAATGGTTAGTATATTTTTAATTATAGAATTATAGTGGTCATATGTAATATTATAGAAAAATGATAAAAAAAAGTCTACGTGTTTTAGGTTTTCCAAAAATACAGAATTTATTAATGGGTTTTGAGAAATGACTCAATTAAAGAAGGGACTTTTTTTGACACTCCAGACTATTTTATAATGACACCCTAGACTATACTTTGACCAATTTCCATTGGTGTATTTAATAATTTTCTGAAGATTATTGGATGACTATTAGATATGATTAGCTAATGATTAAAATATACATATCTAGATATCTTAGACTGGAGTGTTTTTAACAACACCCATTAAAGAAATGATCTCTATGTTTTTAATTTTGCAAAAAATTATAGAGATGATCATTCTATTTTTAATTTGTAGAATTATATAAATGATGCAAGTGTAATAGTATGGGAAAGTGACATAAATAGTCTATGTGTTTTTAACTTTTTTATAATTATAAAAATAGAAATTGGGATTTTTATTTTGCAAAATTACAGATTTGTATTTCTAATTTTGGAAAAATTTCATAAATTATCTCTACGTAATAGTATGGTAAAATGATAGAAATAGTCCTTGTGTTTTTATTTTTTAATTTTTAATTTTGCAAAAATATATATAAATGACCATTGTGTTTTTATTCACAGAATTACAGAATTGGTCCAAATGTAATAGTGTGACAAAATGACAGAAATAGTCGCCGTGTTTTCAATTTTTCAAAATTACAAAACGGCCTATGGGTTTTTAGAAATGCCTTAATTACATAAATGGTCCTTAGGTTTTCAGTTTTGCAAAAAAATACATAAATGGTTTTTGTATTTTTAAGGTGCAGAATCATGTGAATAAGACATGTGTATAATATGACAAAATGATAGAAATAGTCCCCGTGTTTTTTATTTTTCAAAAATTACAAAATAGGTACATGGGTTTTTAATTTACAGAATTACAAAACCGTATTATTAATTTTTCAAAAATTACATAAAGTGTCCATGTGTAATAATATGGCAAATGACAAAAATAATCCTCATATTTATAATTTTTTTAAATTACAAATGGTCCTTGGGATTTTTATTTGCAGAATTACTAAAATGATACCTAAGTAATAGTATATTTCGAGGAAATGACTGAATTGCATAAATGGTCCATATGTTTTTAAGCTTACAATAATTATAGAGATGGTTCTCATGTTTTAATTTTTAAAATTACACGAATAATAGAAATAGTATGTCAAAATAATAGAAATAGTTTCTATGGTTTTAATTTTCCAAAAATTAAAAAAATGTTTTGTGGGGTTTTAATATGAAGAATTACAAAAATTGTCATATGTAATAGTACGACCAAATGACAGAATTCGTCCCTATGTTTTTAGCTTTGCAAGAATTATAAAAGATGGCCCTATGCGATATTGTAAAACAAAATAACAAAAATGGTCATTATCTAATAGTAAAATTGTCGAGAAGTAATGAGAAACACAAGTGAATCACATACAAGAATAAATACAATGATATAACGTGGTTTGGTCAAGGTGACCTACATCCACACAGCAAATGGATAAAGTATTCTTATTCACAAGCTTGGAGAATAAGTTACGGTGTTTGACAAATATGTGTCTCTTGCAACTTTCTACTTGGACGTTTTTTAAAACTAACATGACATCACTATTTATACTTATTGATAAAAAAGTTAACCCTAGAAATAGCTAGGTCAGGCCCATGAAATTACACCGACATAGAATTAGGGTTTTTGAAAATAATTAATGAATCTAAGATAACCATCCTCACAATCAAGGGCCACATCAAATTGAGGCCATCGAATCTTCTTCCATCAAAGGATGACCACAACCAAACTGAGGTACCACCAGATAACTAAACTGAGGAGCCTGACAGCCGAACCGAGGCTTTGGTTCCCGCATGCATCAGTTACAAACATATTTAGAGACTCTAGTTGATCTTCATCTCCTAAGAAGATTGGAGTCTTGATGCTAAACCCTCCTCTGATGACGTATCTCTACTTGACTCTAGATTCAACCACCTCTCGTATCGCATGAACCGCATTGCCTCAAATAAACTGCTACGCCTCACACCTGTTAAAACAAAACAAGCAAATGGCTACCATCAAATAATATATTATTATACATATTAATATTTATAAAAAAGAAAAACAAAATAAGGATTTAATGGCCAAAATGCCTCTATTGGATTTTTATGAGTAAGAAAAAACCACTCACTCATATATAGCTTCCCATATTAAACCACTAGTTTAAAACCCGTGTATAATACACGGTTGAAAACTAAATAAATTATATAATGAAAATTTATTTTTAGTTATGAGTTTACAAACAATCTTTATATATAATAATGGATGCTCTTTCAACTGCCGCCTAATCCCCCAACATGCTCAAGAACCGAGAGCCGTCCTGGACAGCCGGAGGGAGCTTGCTTATAGAAAGAAGATAGGCCGATCAAACAAAAAGAACGCGCAAAGTCTCTCCGCTCTTAGTCAATAATGGATGGTAAATGTATGATAGTTATGCATAATTAATGTAAGAAATTTTTTGAAAAATATAAAGAATGTTCTATTAGTGTTGGATTTTCAAAGGATGCCCGTGTTTAAATGTGGGCCGAATTAAATCATCTAGAATTGAAACGAAAATAAACTGGTACAACTTGAAGCATCCTAAATGAAAGCACTTCGATCCTAATAAGAACACATATATAACATGAAGCTTCCAACTATTTTCATCTGTCCAAAATTCAGCTAACATTAAGGTTGCGTTTAGTTGCGAAAAACTGTTTTCCATTTTCCATTTTTCATTTTCAGAAAAACGAAATGAGTTTTCATTTTCGGTTTTCTATTGAAAATTTAGAAAACCCGTTTAGATAAAACCGATTTCGTTTTCATTTTCTATTTTAGAAAAATAGAAAACGTGTTTAGATATCTATTTTCTATTTTCTATCTATTTTCTAGGGTGGGATGGGGTGGGTAGGGGTGAGGTAGCTGGGGGTAAGGTGGGGTGGGTGAGGGTGGATGGGGGTAAGGTGGGGTGGGTAAGGGTGGGTGGGGGTAAGGTGAGGTGGGTGAGGGTAGGTGGTGGGGAGTGGGTGGGGTGGGTAGGGTGGGATGGGGTGGGTGGCGGTAGGATGGGTGGTGGGTGGGGATACGGTGGGTGTAGGTGGGTGGGATGGGGTGGGTGGGTGGTGGGTGGGTGGGGGTAAGGTGGGTGGTAAAGGTGGGGTAGGGGTGTGGTGGGTGGCGATAAGGTGGATGGGTGGGGTGTGGGTGTGGGTGTGTAGTGTGGGTGGGTAGGGTAGGTGGGATGGGGTGGGTGGTGGGAGGTGGTAGGGTGGGTGGGTGGGTGGTGGATGGTAGGGTGGGGTGGGGGTGGGGTGGGTGTAGATGTAATTCTTGGGGTGTAGGTGAGAATGAGTGTGTGTGTGTTTGTTTTTGTACGTTTTTAAAAAATTTTGGAAATAGAAAAATTCAGAAAACAATAATTTTGGGTTTTCCAAAATTTTCCAAATTCTTTGTAATTTTGGAAAAATGAAAAATTTTCATTTTCTTGGAAAACTTTGGAAAAATCGACGAACTAAACGCGTTTTCCAAATTCTCATTTTTCTTGGAAAAATTTTCCGGAAAACGGAGCAGTTTTCTGTAACTAAATGCACCCTAAGGTTTTTATGGTAAAATCTAATCAATAAAAGGTTCAAACATCTACTACATAAATGAAAGTATATTATTGATATATGGGTAAGAATCAAAGTATGTTTATGTTTTATAAGTACATGTACATCGTCGTTTTGCATTATAAATAAAAATATTTTGCTGGTTAATGTTAAAAACTGTAACTTCGTTTAGGATGTCGGGTTTTAGGTTTAAATGCCAATTAAAAGTGAAAGTAAATTTTCATTCGTTTTCATTGTATTCTATAACTTAAGGACAATAGTTCACAAACCTTATTCAAATCAATGTAACAAATACACAATAAAAAATGTGGCCATAATTCTTTGGATATACTACGTTGATAATGTTTTTTCCATTATAAATTATTATCAAACTGAAAGTTGATGCTTTAGTGTCACAAATTTGCAAAATGGATTTCAATATGAATGTAAAAAATTAACAATTTTCATTTTTATAGATATTCATACTATATCGATGGGTTTTATGAATTTAATTTATACAATATATATGATGCTGTTATATTAATTAACTTTCGATAAATTATATTGTTGAAAAATATTGATTGTTGGTAAATGTGGCTTAAAACTAAAAGGCATATGGTCAAAGTGATGAACATAGTAAGGTCTGCTCGCTAGGTATAAACAAATGTAGGGGCCATTTATGCCATTAAGAAAAACTTTTAATTTCTACCACACCTACAACTATGGGGCCGTTTGGATGTGCTTATAAAACTGCTTATTGACTTATTGGTTTTTTGGAAAAGCCATAAGTCAATAAGTAACGGTCTCCTTACTTATTAAAAACTGCTTAGTGCCCGTTTGGATGTGCTTATAAAACTCCTTATTGACTTATTGGTTTTTTGGAAAAGCCATAAGTCAATAAGTAAGGGTCTCCTTACTTATTAAAAACTGCTTATAAGCCATAAGGAAGGGGAAATAAGCAGTTTTTAATAAGTAAGGAGGCCCTTACTTATTGACTTATGGCTTTTCCAAAAAACCAATAAGTCAATAAGGAGTTTTATAAGCACATCCAAACGGCCCCTTATTTCCCCTTTCTTATGACTTATAAGCAGTTTTTAATAAGTAAGGAGGCCCTTACTTATTGACTTATGGCTTTTCCAAAAAACCAATAAGTCAATAAGGAGTTTTATAAGCACATCCAAACGGGCCCTATAACAAGTGAGATTATAACTTTACCTGCAATCTCAATTCCAATTTCACTCTTCCTAAGCAAAGACTATAATGAGGAATAGGAGATTTGGCATGCAAAATTTAAATAATCCTACATTTATAACTAAAAGCAATAATGCAAGTTTCAATTCCGATATTATGCATACGTACTTCAAATGCAAATTCTTATCTTGCAAGTTAAAAAAGCAAACACTTTAATTCTTAAATACATTGCTTCATATTGGAGGAAATGGATTTGAGAAACTATTTAAACATAAAATCATTTAGTGATATCAAATACTTAGCAACGTAAAAAGAAAAGAAAAAACTAAAAATTATTGTAACATTTCCTTTAGGGAAATCTATTTGTTGGATCTCTTATAAAAAAAATACACAAAGATAAACAATGTTAGCTTTTTCCACACAATACACACATAAAGACATCACACAGAACACATACACAGATCACGCAGTCATACACACCACACAGTCACACAGAACACACTCACACACACACACACAACACATACATAAACATCACATATACACACATAACACACATTCATACACACACAATGGTAAAGATTCACATATATGCTATTTTAAACACAAACACGAGATGTAATTTTTCCATATTTCCAAACTCACAATACCCATTTAAATTTAAAAAGTCTGGATCTTTCTTTGAACAATTAAGTTCCTAACTCCTTTTTGTTATTCATAAATCATAAGGAGAAAAACCAGAGACACAACATGTGGCTTTACAAATACAGTTTAAAGATTTGAGATTTCTAAAAATTAAGCATAGCGAAACTTAAACCCACAAAAATATAAAGAAATTTCCCTTAATTTCAGTAGAGGAAATAAAGATGTCTCATCAATCAAACTGAGAACCAACATTGTCGATTCTAGACACATGTGGTGGGGGATTGACTTTTGCAAAGGCAATTATCCAAAAACCTTTAAATAACTGGATGAATGGATCAACAACACAAAACCCAAATTTCATAAGCTTTCTCTTCTAAGAGCTACTTGGTTCATATATTTCCTTTTTCTTTAACTTTAGAGGTCCCTTCAAAAGGCATAGTAGCAGCCTATTTAGACCTCGTGAAAAAAAATAAAAAATTACACCAGGCCATACCTGCTTCTTGATATATTTCCTTCTTATTTTGCATAAAAACCATCCACATTATTTTGCATCAAGATCATTATGCATAACATCATATGTTTAGTTATTTTCTCATTTGGACATAATACTTTGAAATATAGCATTGTGCCAAAAACTTTAAAATTTGTCAAAAGACAAAAATACCCTTGTCACCACATAAGCAGGAAAGCAATGTAAATGTAGAGATTATAATTGTGTGATCAAAGGTAAAAATGTGACCAACTGTTTGTGTTACTGGATAACCCTTATATTCTCGCAAATTGTATCCCTTTTTGTACCTAAAAGGTCAAGCAGTAAAAATATGGCTAATTGTTTGTTGTAAATCATGCCAATAGAGGGTATAATGGTAATACAATCATATTTTAAATAGGGGATGAGAGATAGAACAATAAAATACCTGCAGAACTCATTGATTGCTTGGAACATCCCAAGATGGCAAGATCTGTAATTGGTTTCAAAGTCCTCTAATGCAATGTTTTCCAAACCTGCAAATATCCAAACAAACAAAATCATAAAAAATAAACATTTTTTATCAGCAAAGCTGTTCATATCTTTCAGATATGCATTTGAGGTCTATTGCCTTTTGATTTTCCAAGATTTTAGATCTACAACATTCTTTATACATATCAAAGTCTTACCAAGTTGGTTCGTGTAGGTACGTACATGTGTATGTGGGAGTGTAGATTTGGGAAATAAAACACCAAAAAAAATATAACTAACATACCTTATTTACATGCAGAGAGAAACGAAACGATGGTTATCGGTGATAGGCGATGGTGGGTGGTGAAGCATAGATCTATTCAAGCATAAAACTCGCCTAGAAGCAAAAAAGATGAACACAAAGTAAACATAAAAATCAACTTGCAATCAGAAATCAAACATGGAATGGTAACATACCTCGATTTTTGTACAAAATCATAGAGCCAATAAATAGATTTCCAAGAAACTTACGTCAAACGGAACATTATTGGTTGTCTGGTTTGCAAGCGTACGTAACTTGAATCTGATTACAATTGAAAATCAAACAAAACATTCGACCTCCAAGTCTCTGATAGTAAAAACTTTTACCAAATATCAGGGAGAGAAATGGAGTAAGAATATTACCAGTGGCATCTATGTTTTTAGAGAGGCAGAGAGATGGTGAGTGGTGGTGATTACCTAGGGATGAGAATCGGTCCGGACCCGGACCGAGAACCGAAGAACCGAGAACCGATTTTATAGAAACGAAGAACCGGGAACCGAACCGAATACCCCCCGTTCGGTTTCAGTTCTGGTTCGGTTATACAAGTAGTGTGCTATTAAGAAATGTGTTCGGTTCTGGACCCGGCCCGAACCGGACCGAGAACCAAGAACCTATTTTGTGGGACATGGAGAACCAGGAACTGAAACCGAATACACTGTTCCGGTTCCGGTTCGGTTCCCGGTCCGGTTCTCCGGGTCAAAAGCTCATCCCTAACAAATCTTTCCTGATGATGAAAGAAGCGACGACACAGACAATGGATGCTTCGATTGTGTGGCGTTGAAATCATAATTCGATGGAGAATCTAGGGTTTATCACTTGAGGATATTGCGATCGTGGTTATCGGTTTCAAAAAATACCTCAATTAAATCTTGAATCTTCCCCAATCAACTCACAAATTCTCAGAGATTAGATAACTGGAATCCTGATTTATCGGGCATAATTTGGAAACTGTTAACGGTTTCAAACTGTAACTGTAACCTGAGGAATGGTTAGACCAAGGGCAAAATAGGAACTATGGTAAAGAACGTCGGGGCGGGAAAATAAGGGCGAGACTTAATAAGAGCATGCCAAGTGGCACTAAAATGCTTAGTTTATTAGTAAGTATATAGATTAAGTAAAATTGTAGAAAAAGATTAAACACCGAACTCACATTTCTTTCAAAAAGACTATCCAAACATGGCCATGAAAGTCGGCATCTACTTCAAAGTCCTCATCATAATTATTGAAAATACACCCAAGTCTTAACTACATCATAGTCGGGAAAACGTGTCCTATACAGACATCCTTCAAGAGAAGCATTAGGCAATTTTAGACAATTAATCTTGTCTAAACATTTCTTCCCAAAGTCTCCCTCAAGATCAACATACATGCACAAACGCAAGTCAAGTGATTCAAGGTGACGACATCCATCCAAAATAACCTCCAACCCAGTATTTGACATGTCGTTTCCAATGAGTTCAAGGTGCCTTAACTCACGTAAGTTTTTCCCGATAGCTATTGCTATCTCATCACGAATCCTTAGAAACTCCTCGTCCGTACGTTTATCCCGGGATCCACACGGGCTGTCGTTTATTTTTAGTGTTTTTAACATAGGGCAGTAACAACCAACAATTTCAATGGCTTCTTTTGAAATTTCTGTCTGGTAAAGAATGAGTTCCTCCAATAATGGAAATTTTTTCAATGCTTCGATCCAACTCCCATCCATCTCAAAGCAAAGTGAGATTTCAAGACGTCTAAGCTGACTTGATCTGATAGACAAACAAAATCAATATAAATAACAACATAAATAAAAGAATAAGTCCAACCAAGTAATGTTGTTGGTTGGACTTATTGTTACATCAACCAATATACCTAAAGTCACATACCTATCACCAACATACTGCCCAAGATATTGAAGACGCCCATCAATGTGGATATCCACAATGGTTATATCAACCAATTGGCCTTGGCTTCTATCTATGGCATTCTTACACAACTTCTGTAATCGCCGGGTCCAAGATTTTACATTGGGCCCTATATATGGAAACAAAGAACCATCTATATAAATGACCCTCCACATGGCAGGGTCCTTGCAGATTTTATGCCAACTCGTGCAAACTTTCTGGGCATTCTCAAGTATGTCAAAAGCACCAATTCTATGTAGAATATTTGCCATTACATCATTTGGGAGCTCCAACCAATTCCTCTTCTCTTGATTCACCTTAGGTTGTTCTTGATTTGATTTTGATGTGGGTGGCATTTTAACTTTAGCATGTACAAAGAAACGAAATATTACATTCACTTTTGATATTATAATAACTTACGTGACGTATGCAATATGAATAAACTGTGTAACAAATACATCAATGAACCTAAACACCTTTTCAGTCCTCAAGATCAAAGTTCCAGGACAGATTTATAATTTGCCAAAAATGACGACATGAAATCAAGTGTTAAGATGAGAAAATTATCCAGATAGTTTTATTTAATCTTTATGTTTACAGGAAGTGTTGCATACACAAAGTTATTTCTCTTATTGGACTACATGAACAGTTATATTTTACCCTTTATGGTCGATTACTTGTTCCAGACTTCCAGTATCTATGATCCAAAATTTATCACAACTAGAACAAGTACATTCATGTATGAGTCAAGCAAGCGAATTTACCTGCAAAATTGGCAGCAGATAACGGTTGATTTCTGGGATTTGTTCTTGTTGAGGTGCTAACCTCAACATTACCAGCCATTTTTCTGCCCTTTGTGTATTTGAAATCATTTGGGAAGCCCACTAACTTGTAACACTTATTAGTTGTATGTCCTGGCTTGTTACAGTGGTTACAAACTATGTTGCTCTTACCTTCAGACTTTCTTCCTAGATAAGTAATGCCCGGAGAATTATTTGTTTGTGGAAAAAATGGCGATGAGAGATTAGAAGCATACATAGAAGCTGATTCTTCCCTTTGTTTTTCATCTTGAATTAAGATTGTGTAGGCTTGATTGATGCTTGGAAGGGGCTTCATCATCAGGATACTTCCTCGAATGTTACCGTAATCATCATTCAAACCCATTAAGAACTGAATTAAACGTTGATCGTTCTCAAATTGAGCAAGAATCTTCGCAGCACCACAAGTGCAAGTAGGTATCACAGAAATAGTATTCAACTCGTCCCAATACTTCTTCATACGAGTGAAATAAGTAGCTATATTTGAGTTTCCCTGGACGATTTCACTCAAATTCTTTTGCAATTGATAACGTTTGGCACCATTAGCTTGCCCATACCTATCATCGAGTTCGGTCCAAATCTCATGAGCTGTTTCTGAATATAAAACACTTTCTGCGATATCTCTTGACAGAGAATTGAGCATCCACGATATTATCATGTCATTGCATCTTCTCCAGGCACCATATCTAGGATCAGTAGGTTGTGGTTTGTCGGTCCCTTCGATGAAACTGAGCTTGTTCCTTGCTGAAAGAGCAATAGATACATATCTCTTCCAGGCACCAAATCCGTTTCCATCAAAAGGGGTGGAAACCAGAATCAAACCTGGATGATCTGACGGATGCAGATAGAGAGGATCAGATTGATCGATTTGCGACTTGGTTGAAGATTTGGTAACATCTGGCATTACGAAACAAAACTGGGATACGGAAGGGGGAATAGATGAAGAATGGGAAAATGACTTATAAAGGTAATTATGTTTCAAAACTGTTCAAAAAACACCATCCAAATTTGGTTTGTTCAAAAAACACCATCCAAGTAAGACCTTTGTACAAAAAACACCATCCAAGTAAGACTTTTGTAAAAAAACACCAACGAACTACATGTTTTATTCAAATTTTACCCGATGGTAACCGGCTTTTGCAGGTTAAAGGATGACTTAGCCTAATATCTAGTGACATGGCATAATAACAGATGAACAGTTTAACCTGCAAGAGCCGGTTACCATCGGATGAAATTTAAACAAAACATGTAGTTAGTTGGTGTTTTTTGTACAAAGGCCTTACTTGGATGGTGTTTTTTGTACAAAGACTTTACTTGGATGGTGTTTTTTGAACAAACCAAACTTGGATGATGTTTTTTGAACATTTTTGAAACATAATTACCATTATAATTCATTTTCCCATGAAGAATCGCGATAAACCCAAAATTAGGGATGGGTTTTGTGCGATAATAGATTATTTGCACCTTGTTTTGACACGTTTTTGGAGTTTTTTAGACCATGGCCGTTCCAGTTTTGGTGTATTTTTTTAATTGACAAAATATCAAATGTGTTTGTGGTAATTGGTACTATTGAATGGAAGAGGAACATTGTTTCGTTGAACTTACGCAAACGAATGCGGCCATGGGCCATGTGGGCATTGCACAAGGAATGTGATTCTTCACATATGAAATTTGGCCAATCAAACCGATTCTTGCTTTTTTTTTTTTTTTTATCTCTATCAATTTGTTTTTGCCAATATCAGATCAGTTTTTGTGATCTCTGAATTTTTATCAAATGCGTAAAATTTTGGTACAATAAGAGAAGATGTAAAAAAAGGATAAGGTGCTGAATTTTTTGTCTATTTTGCATGAATTTTGGAGTACTCCTTAATAACCTTACAACCACTTATGATAATTAAGGGTGGGGGGAGTAGATCCCTCCCATCCCACTGAACCCACACGCCACGTCAGCTTTTCTCTCTCCTCTCACTTCCATTTTCCCCATCTTTCACCAATCTTTCACCAATCTTTCACCCATGGAACCAGTACCCACTGAACCCACTGAACCCACAATGCCACATCATATATTTGATATTTAAATGTTTTAATTAAATGAATAAATTAATTTTAACACTTAATTTAATAATAGAAATAATAATAAAATGCACAAAATTTAAAGAAAATTCAAATTACATTTAATTAAAAAACACACCGGTACAAGAAAAAAAAAGTCTAAATACGGAAATAAAAATCCTAAATACGGAAATAAAAATCCTAAATACGGAAATAAAAATCTTAAATACGGAAATAAAAATCCTAAAGTTCCCACCCATACATTTCTGCAATTTCCTGTTTCTTCCCAAGAACCAATGCCAATTTTGATCCGGTCAAATGATCATGAGATTTAAGGAAGAATTTTAAATCTTTTTGTTCACGAGACCTTTTGAGCGCTTCGATCTCTTGCTCAAGGAGGGCCGATTTCCTCGTCAATTCTTCCTCCTGTTTCTCCAAAACAGCCATTTTCTTTGCACGGAGGGTTTCCTTCTTCTGCGCTTCTGCCTCATTAATATTCGCCAGTGCGGATATCTTATCGACGATGGTCTGATAACCATCTGGCATTGATGAAGATCCAGCTACATTTTTCCCTTTTCTTTGCCGGGAATGTGATGATGGTTGTGGGGAAGCTTCATCAAGATCGATTGGTTGAGGCGAAAAGTGTGCATCAGAAGGAGAGTTGGTGAATTGGTTGGAGCCGGATGTCTTACTTCGTTTGGCGGAATGATGTGGGGAATGCATCCCCATTTCTTTGACCGTTTCCCATTTGGCATGCTCTTTGAGTATTTCCCATGCCCCTGTATGTGAGAAACTGGACCGGTACAATTTCCGGTACTCTGAATGGGTGGCCTGTAAAACATCCGCATCCCCCCTCCCACTGGCACGCATGTTCATTTTATTGTTGTAAATACAATTGAACTTATTTACCTTATTTAGCATATCTTTGTACTTGGAGTTGACTTGATGCTTGGTCCGATCGGTACCTGGAATTTGCGCCTGGAAATGTTCCAAAACATTCTGCCAGAAAGAGTCGGACCGTTGGGTGTTTCCGCGTTCTTGGTCCTCAGAACAACTAATGTATGCCTTCGCCAAGGCGACCTCCTCCCTCTCCTCCCAAATTCTGCGTTTTACTCGGTGGGTGTAATTCCTTTTACGCGTAGAGGGTTGTGTCTCTGGGACAACCTCCTCTGCGTCCTCCTGGTCATCTGCATGCTGCTCCTCTTGCTCCTCCACTTGCTCGTCCTCTTGCTCCTCCACTTGCTCGTCCTCTTGCTCCTCCTCGTTATCCGAGGGTGGAATGGTTTCATCACTGGACTCCACTTGGTTACGGAAATGAGAAGTGTCCGGGACGTAGCATTGTTGGAATTGGTTGGGGTATTGTGGAAACTGAGTTTGATATTGTTGGAATTGGTTGGGATATTGTGAAAAGTTTTGTTGGAATTGGTTGGGGTATTGTGTGTAACTGTAAATGTGTGGGGATGGGGTTGGGGGAACTTCACGGCTCCTGCTTTGTGAGGAACTGCGACGTTTGGATTTACCACGATTTGAATCCATTTTATAAAAAAAGAGTTTTTTATAAAATAGAGGGCAAAGGGTTTTTGAGAGAAAATGAGAGAAGAAAGAAGGGTGAAGGTGTGATTTGTGAAGGAGTGGAGGTGTGGTATTTATAGGGATGAGGGGAATGTAATTTTTTAATTATTAAAAAAATTTTTTTTTTTATAAAAGTGGCTGGGATCATCGGGTTCACCATCCTCCCTCACCCGCTACAATGCCGAAACCGCCGAACCCACAAGGAGGAGGGGTAGCGGTACCGGAGGTACCGGCGGTACCGGCGGTACCGCCCCCATCCCGTGCCAATCTTTCGCCCAGCCCGATACTACTCCGTCCACCCTAATGTTGAAAATAAGGAAATAACTTCGAAAAAGAAAAATTCTTGTAAAAATAAAAACTAAAATTAAATTAAATCAACCAGACACAGTGTCTGAACTTTTTGGTTTGGAGGTAACGATGATAGAAGTATGTCTTCCTCAACCCAGGGTGTCCTATCAATTTTCTCTCACATCTTGTTTTTATATTTCTTAACTAAGGGTGTCAAAAAGTCTCATGGGACGGTCTCCTTTGATTGCGAGGGATTTTTCATAGCTGACCTCGAGGACTTGAATTATTTTTTAGGCATCTCTATAACCCACAACTTTGACAAGTTTCTCAACCAATAGAAGTGTGCCCTTGAGATCCTTGATCAAGAACACATGACCAATTGCAAACTATTTCATACTCCTGCCAATACCCACATAAAACTCGATGTTTCGGCCTTTCAAGTCCCCTATCAATGACCTTACTCTCCATTGCAGTCTAGTGGGTGCTTTTCAATACCTCACATTGTGACACCCCTCGCTAGGGTTTAATAATTAAAACATTTGTTTTCTAAAATGACTTCATTAATTCAAAAAGAAGTTTCATCATCGCGGAAATTAGGTCCCAAAAACATCAAAAGGTTGTTTAATAATGTATAGCGAGGAGATATCATAATTCAAGTACAAAAACAAGGTTTAAATGACCACACATCCCGTGGTCTTCTAGAATTACCGCCTCGCCTTAAACTCCTAGCCTTAACCTGAGTACACATCAAAACAGTTAGACAATGGAAATGCCTAGTGAGTTACCCGAGATTATCTTGCTATGAGTGAAAGGAAAATCCTTAACACTCGAGATAGTCTCCAAAAATACTGATTTTATTCATATTTAAACTTATTAAAACATTTTGATAGTTTACTCAAATGGATAGTTATGGTATGCAGCATGATGCATGAATGCAACTATTCCAACCCATGTCAATCTCTTAGCAGTCCAACTCACCACAGTGGCACCTACCTAAGTTCACGAATAACACGCACGGAGCATGTCATCCGATCCCCGTATAGGCTAAACTAGAACTAGTGGCCACCACACTAGTCCCATGAGGGTTAGCAAATCCCTCATGCGGTTTCCTATTGTCGGAAACGGTTTCCCTAAATCCGGGACAACAACTCATTTGGGTATAAACCCGTGATTTCCCTAAATCCGGGACAATCATTTCATCTTTGTCAAAAGGTTCACACGGTCCACCCCTCCTATATGAAATGCATGGAGGAATGATTCAAAACATCTTTCAAAACTATAGTATTATTTTCCTTGTAAAACATCTTTGAAATAACTCTTTGAATGCCATGAACACATAGATTTATGCAACAATTAGCACATAAAGGTATGCATGGAATGAGATAAAACATACAAGAGTTAAAAAGAGGGATGTGTACTCCCGGTAACTCACCTTCCTTTGGTTCCAAAAGAATGTTATCTTCTTGCTTCCACTTCAATTAATCTCCTCCTATAAAACAATAATTATCCTCATTACAAATGGTTCTAGGACTAATTAAGCTTCACTAAATAAGGGTAATATCTTAGTTATACATTGTCTAATAGTGGGCTTGAACCTTAGAACCCAAGGACCAAACCATAAAGCTTAAGGTCTAAAAACTGAAAAACTGGCCAGACAGAGCTACACGGGGCGTGTAGCCCTACACGGGTCGTGTAGCAATGCAGGAAACCCAACCCGTGGCCTCCAGACCCCCCACACGGGTCGTGTGGCTCTGCACGGGTCGTGTAGACCTGCTGCAACCCCGATTTTTGGTCATTTTCACTCCATTTCACCCAAATCAATGTCCAACACTTCTCCAAACTCATAACCATTGAAATAACATGATTCTAATTCAAAATAACACATCATTACACTCTATTTAACCATCTAATATCGTCTCCATTGAATCAAATCCATGTTATCATTCCAATTTACTTCATAAGCTTAGATCAAAGGAATATCCAATTCAACCCAATCTAATGACCAATCAATAATGAAATCCTTCCTCCAATAACTTAGAAATCATTAGGAATCTACTTAAGCTTTTCATAGAACATTTTGAAGATAAGAGTTGATCCAATCATCAAGGTTTTACCATATGATGAGTTTTCCCCAAAAATTAGGGTTCCAAATGAATCAACTAGTATCCCAATTGTTCTCCAAGCATATAACAATCAAATTGTAGAAGAATGGTCACTTGAATTCGTGATTTACATCCTTGGGATCATGGATTTCATCTCCCCCAACATAGAACTCGAAATTTAAACTCAATCTACCCCAATAGTGGGTTTTCAACATGAAAGGTTGATTTCTTACCTTAGATCTTCAAATGGTTGATGATCACTACTTAGATCTAGTTGGAAATGTGCTCCTCTTCTAGTATTCTCCTTGAAATCGTCCTCTCTCTCTTCCTTCTTCTAAATCGTGAAATGAGAGGATAAATGGGGTTTCCCCCAACTAAAGATCCAAGTTTTCCCTTAATTGCAATATGGTCCCTCCAGCTCACTAATTTCTTCTTATTTGCAATGAACCCCCTCCCCACTCCATGAGAGTTCTAGTTTTACATTTAGGTCCTTCTTCTAGAACCTCATATGATAAATTCCTTATTTACCCCTTAATTAGTTACTCTAACTAATTATTTCTTCAAGATAAGTTAATTAATTTATTTGTTATATTGTAACTATTATGATTATTAGATTTTATTATTATTACTATTATTCAATAAATTATTTACCCTAGATTAAGGATGTTACACACATACACCCACCACAACATTACTTGTTCCTTCCAATAAGTCTCTCTTTACATGCATGACCCTCGAGAGCCCCACTTTGGTTCTTTAAAGTGATTCCGGTGCTACTTGCATGGTACATTTGATCATTGTCTTTAGCTTCATATTTCTCTATATCATGGATTCATTGCATATCCACTAGGGGATCTCTATCTACACGATGTTCCACCTCAAGCTACTGTTCCTTTGTAGTATTCTATTATCACGGTCCTCTAAATCCCATATAATATTATCTTTCGATCCTATGTTGAGACATTGTGGCTGCAATATATCCTTTGTGAAATCCACTTCTCTCCCACGAAAGCCATAATAGTCGATTGTGACAATGTTAGTGATTTTTATTTCTCTACCAACCTGGTGCAACATCAACCCATGAAACATAGGAGATTGACATTCAATCTGTTCGTGACAAAGTCGTTGTGGGCCACATTCGGGCTTAACATGCGTCATTTTCATCTTAGTATGTCGATATCTTCACCAAATGTCTCCCTACATCTCTCTTCCATGAGTTCAAATCCAGTCTAAACGTGTCGTCTCTTCCTATCGTTTCGACTACTGGGGGATGTTAGCGCATTTTTATGCATGCATATTTTAGTATATAAGCCTCTTGTGCTTCACCCACATGTTGTATAGCATGTAGGTTTCATTTATTTTGTGTATATATTTCTAATGAGAGAGTTAATTTCATGGGAAAAATATCCATTATCAGTCATCACCTTCCTTCTATCGGTTGCAAAAAGATGTGGCTGGAGTTTTGCTATTTTGCTTTCTGGTTTATGATTCTGATTTCTAGTTTTGCGATTTTGATTTTTGGTTCGCGATTTTGTAATATAAGTTAGGTCAAGCTGTTCATCGAATGCTACAGATGTTCAGCAACGACCACTATCATTACCTTCCTTCCATTGGGCTATAAAACTACAACCGGAGTTCTCATCACTGCCTTCTTTAATAAAAATACCTTCTTAGTTGCAGTTAAGAAAACTATTTTAGGGTGTTGGAGTTGAGTTTTTTTTCACCGTCAACAAGGGAAAATGATAAAGATTTGGTTTTCTTCATAGTTGAATATTTCACATAAATTTCAATAAAAGTACCTTCATTATTGCATTTTCAACTAACTAATAATTTGTTGGATTCTTTATTGCCTTCAATCGGGAAAAAGAATAAAGATTTCGTTTTGTTAATAAATGAATATTTCATATAAATTGTATGCAAGATTTAGGATTGTTGTTATAAGTCAATGCCAAAGTAACATCGATTATGAATGGTATTTTGTATTCATGTAACTTTGGTTCTAATTTACTGTTTTGTTAATTCTTAGTATTACCAAACACTATATAGGAATTAAAATAGAGTAAATTATAGTTTTGGTCCATGTGGTTGGCATGGTTTTTAGTTTTAGTCCTACTTTTTCCCCACACTTTTGGTACCTATGGTTTCCAAAAGCTTTCACTATTGGTCCCTCATGGTGTTACCGTTAGTATACATCCGTTAAGTGGAGTCGTGTGTAGGGATGCAAGCGGATCGGGGATTCCCCGCAACCCGTGGGGACCCGACCCGAACGGATCGGGGATTACCCGTCTTAGCGGGTAATGGAGCGGGGATGGAGATTATATTTGTTACCCGAAACGGGGACGGGTCGGGTACGGGTATGATAATATCCGCCCCGTTAAAGACCCGACATATATATATATATATATATATATATATATATATATATATATATATATATATATATATATATATATATATATATATATATATATATATATATATATATATATATATATATATATATATATATATATATATATATATATATATATATAATGAGGATCAATTGAGGTAAAAAAAAAGGTTGAGAACTTGAGGCCAAATCTACACCATCTATTATCTTAGATCTATGGATACAATTAATTATCGGTTTTATAATTATTAATTAATTTAAATTTTGAATTTTAAATAAAAGATAAGATTAGGGGTATTAAGGTAATTAATAATTACCCTAATTTTATCAAGTCCAATAATTTCTCTCTCTCTCCCATCAAATTACCCTAATTCGCTCTCTCTATTTGTCTCTCCCGTCTTTGTGTCTCTCGCCTCCTAATGTGCGTGTGTATTCATATGTTCAGCGATCTCAAGTGTGAAGCCTAGAGAAGGAATGGTAAATCAATTTCGTTCAAAAACCTTGACACCGTGACAATCAGAGATCAGGTATGATGTTTTTTTTCACAAAAGAATATGAAATGGTACAATAAAGTATAGTTTGATCTCCGAGAGCATGGCATAACCAGGGACTTTTGAGAATGACAAGTTCTACGAATAAATAATAATCTAGGAGTGGACATTTAATACATTGCGTCGACGGTATTGGCCTAAAATCCTCATACGGCTGCCGGATTTTTTAAAAAGGTATTTCCAAATACGCATTCTCTTTACCTTCTCCACCATATATTTAGTTTTGTTCAATTTTGCTTTGAAAAAATCCCAAAAGAACCGGACATGCAAATTTATTTTGTGTTTAGATCGTATTCCGTACTAATTTAAAATAAATATTCAATATAAAAGGTATTTTTAGAATGTGTTGTCATGATACGGTATGATACGAACACGCACACACATCAGGAGGCGATTATTAGTTATAATCATTTCTGATTATAACTTTGAATAAGTTTTAATATGATCGTAAACTGTGGGGTTATTCTGATCATAAACTGTGTGGTTTCTAAAATGGATTTTTAAAGTTGATATTTTAAGTTGTTTTCTGAGGTTTAAAAAAAAAACAGCCTATAAATATACACATAAAAACACCAAACGAGGTAGCTTTTTACATCTCCATTATATCTTTCAAGATCGTCCATTAATTATTCTAAAGTCAAGAAAAATAAATTAATGATTAGCAATAGATTGTAATGACTAATGACAACATATGTTTCGTTTTCTAAATTTTTTTGTTCAATTGTTGCTGCAAACTTCTTTTTTCCTGCTGCCGTCAAGAAACATTTCTAATGACACTCGTAATTTATGTGCCACTGCAGCCTTTAATCATTAATGATTATAACCGAAGGCTTTGATCATCAATGATTATAACCCTATGCTTTAGATGTACTACAAAAGATAAAAGCACCAACAGTAGATTTGCAGTGTTAATCATTAGTGATTAACATTGTAACGGTATGTATTTATGTGTTAAAAGTATTTTTATATGCTAATCATTGATGATTATAACTATAATCATTGATGATTATAACTAGAATTATTGATAATTATAAATATAATTTCATAAATAATTAGAACATCGGTTCTAATCATTTCTGATTATAACTTTAGCTATGTTTAATATGGCCATTAATCATTTATGTTTAATATGGTCATAATCATTTTCTGATATCATTGAATTCGATTTTGCAGGTGTGTATCCAAGAACAACAATGATCACGTGTGCCCACTATTTGTTTATGATTAAAAATGCCTTGTATTTTTTGGCTACATTGTGATGTAATCATCGATGATTAAAACCGCATTATGTTTTTTTTGATACATTGTGTTGTAATCATTTACGATTAAAACTGCATTTTATTCTACAAATATTTGCATTCTTTATCTTTGCATTGTGTTTTGTTCATTTAATATTTACAACTATATTCATAGATGATTACAATTGTATTCGAAGTTTTTCACGTCTACAAATATATTATAAATTAATTCAATATAAATATAAAACTACATTGTGTTTTATAATCATTAATGATTAAAATCGTATAAATCAAATTATACAATAAAAAATATATTTTGACCGAAAAATGATAATTACTATTTATTAATAAAACAAAAAAAATAAAAAAATAAGTAACACAATTAACGTTATATAATATGATATTATTAAAAAATAAAAATTAATTTATTTTTTTTGGTAACTAACAATCAGAATCCTAGATTTTAGGAACCAGAATCCTAGATTTTAGGAAATTATAAATTTGATATAATTTAATTGAAATACATAATTACTGATATGCCCTTATAATTTGATTGGTCCAGAACTGGCCTCGCGACCTCAACCTTTTCGTTGGCCTCAAAGGATCCTCCCTCTCTCTCTCTCTCTCTATATATATATATATATATATATATATATATATATATATATATATATATATATATATATATATATATATATATATATATATATATATATATATATATATATATATATATATATATATATATATATATATATATATATATATATATATATATATATATATATATATATATATATATATATATATATATATATATATATATATATATATATATATATATATATATATATATATATATATATATATATATATATATATATATATATATATATATATATATATATATAGGGGGAGGATCCATTGAGGCCAACGAAAAGGTTGAGACCGCGAGGCCAGTTCTGGACCAATCAAATTATAAGGGCATATTAGTAATTATATATTTCAATTAAATTATATCAAAATTATAGTTTCCTAAAATCTAGGATTCTGATTCCTAAAATCTAGGATGTTGATTGATTGTTAGTTACCAAAAAAAGTAATAAATTAATTTTTATTTTTTAATAATATCATATTATAAAACGTCAATTTTTTTACTTATTTTTTTATTTTATTAATAGATAGTAATTATCATTTTTCGGTCAAAAAATCATTTTCATTTTATCATTTGATTTATACGATTTCAATTATTAATGATTATAAAACACAATGTAGTTCTAATCATAAATGATTAGATCTCTAAAAACTAAAAATAGATACGATTGTAAAATATAAAATGAATAGAACACGATATAAAGATAAAAAATTCAAAATATTCTCAATCATGAATGAATAAAAACACATCTAATTATAATCATAGATGACTACACCTCTAACTATGAAGTAATAAACAATAACAAAATAAAAGTTACATCTAAATTCCTACATTTCAAGTTATATTTATTAATGAATATAATTGTAACAATAAATAAATTCACACATCGTTATGTTTGATTCGAATTTTCTTGTTACACCATACACTAAAATAGATGAGACACCCATGATCATTGTTGTTCTTGGATACACCTGCAGAATCAAATTCAAGGATATCAGAAAATGATTATAACCATATTAAATATAAATGATTAATGGCTATATTAAACCTATCTAAAGTTATAATCAGAAATGATTATAATAAATGTTCTAATTATTTATGCAATTAAATTTATAATCATCAATAATTCTAGTTATAATCATCAATGACTGTAGTTATAATCATCAATGATTATAGTTATAATCATCAATGATTAACACATAAAGAACTTTTAACATAAAAATACATACAGTTACAATGTTAATCACCAATGATTAACACTGTAAATTTACTTATTCATGCTTAACACTTAACAAATGTTTCTAGCCCCCCAAATTAACAGAGTTTTCTAACACATTTAATCATCGATGAATATAACTAACAGCTTACAAATACATAAAGATAAATACCAAATATTAACACTGCATAGTTATGGTTTATACGTATGAATCATACAGTTACAATGTTAATCACCAATGATTAACACTGTAAATCTATTTATTCTTGCTTAACACTGTATACTTATGGTTTATACGTGCTATCATTGATGATTACCAGAATGTTTACCTTTGTTCAAAAAAATAAACTATTTATTTATAAGAATGAACCCACCACTAGATGAACATTAGCAAAGTTTCATACAAATTTTAAAGAAAAGATAAGATATTTCCAACTTTATTTTCTACACGTACATGACAATAAAAAGCAAACTTCTAATAAAATATTGTGCATTATTTGCAACTTATCTATTTCTCACATCATCAATTCATCAAAAAACAAATTATTTTTCTAAGAGCATAATTGAATTCAAATATGATTACAAATGTGTTTATCTATAATCATAAATGAATATATACCCTTAATCATAAATGATTAAACCTAAATAGAGCATAAAAGGTTAAAACGTTTATTTTTGACATACCCATTGATCATTGAGTTCCATGCAACTATATCTCTGTGAGGCATTTTATCGAACTGTTTCCGGGCGTCTTCAATCTGATTGTTTTGCAGGTAACCTTGAATCATTCTAGTCCAGATAATTATATCTTCTGTAGGCATTTCATCAAACAAGCTCCTGGCTTTCTCCACTTTTCCATATATTGTGAAACAACAAATTACAATTGTCCATGATGCCACATCGAGAATAAACATTTTGATGAACAGGTGGACAATGAATTAAGATCACCCACATCAACATAACCTGATAACATGGCGTTGTTAATCAAAACATCTTCGTTTTTTCTAAAATTTCAGCTTGAATACTTGAAAGAAGAAATTAAAAGAAGAAACCATCAATTTCTGATTCTGTAAACCTGAATAGTATTGACCTTGTTAATCCATTTTGGTTCATAAAACCATCGACGCTAGACATGGAACCTGGAAGTAGCATCGTAGCCGTCGCCGATCATCAACACATCTTTGAACCTGCTTTCTTACTGGACAACCAACCGCCATTGTGTATCGATAGTATGCACAAGGACATGGGTTTCCTTTTGCCATCTTTTGTCCATACTTCCGCCATTGACAACCATCTGTAATCTAAAATGAAAATACTGAAACCATTAGTGACATGACGACTAGAAAACTAGGAACCCTAAATTGAAACTAGGTTAAATTAAGTAAAATTACCATGGATGCTTCTGAACGTGCCCGTACGGAAACACAAGCTTTTCGCATGGTGGAATCATTAGCTTGCTCGATGTTCTTGGTAGGGTTCAGTTTCGGTTACTTGTTAGAAACCCAAGCATCTGAATCCGGGGTGTTTTCATGACCTGTTCTCATTCCAATTCTGTCACCGTTCTTGGATAATTCAATTGTATGACGATGATTCATGAGAAGTTGGAGATGAATACGGCTGGTCAGGATGAAGGAAGTAAACCCTATTTAGAGAGAGAGAAAAAAAAATAGGGGAGAGAATGAGAGATTATAGGGGTTGATAAAATTAGAAAAATATTAAATTACTCTATTACCCTTATTCAATATTTAATTTAAATTAAATTAATTTAAAATGTATTTATAATTAGAAAATACATTTTAATAATAGCCGTAGATCTGAAATATTAGATGGTCCAGAACTAGCCTCACGGTCTCAACCTTTTTGTTGGCCTCAATTGATCCTGATTCTATATATATATATATATATATATATATATATATATATATATATATATATATATATATATATATATATATATATATATATATATATATATATATATATATATATATATATATATATATATATATATATATATATATATATATATATATATATAGTTAGGATCAAATGTGGATTACAAGTATTGTTGATTGTATGATGAAATCTGGAGCGTCCGATCGAAATGATCTACTGTTTTAAATTCAGGGGCCTAATTATAAATATAAGAAAATTGATTAATCAAGTTTTACAATTAAACCCTTCTGAAGGGCATTTTAGTCTATCAATTCTTATTTAAAAAAGGAAATACCCGATTTTTCTCCTAATTTGGTGGGATTTTCATTTAATACATATTTACCTTATTAAATGAAAATTTAAAACATATTAAAGAATTCGACTGCATATATTTTCAATATTTTGAGAATTTCAATTCCAAAATCAAGATTTAAATCGTATGGTTCTTAGAAAAATAATCTGTCATTCTTGAAGAATATTTACTAATTTTCTGAAAAAATAAAATATATTCTTGCAGAATACGAACTTAATTACAAGTGCAAAAACATACATTGCTGAAAAATATATCATGAATGTGCATAACTGACATTCTTGAAGAATACATTAACATTCTTGAAATAATAAAAGATATTCTATACGAATAATAAAAATGAGATAGAATTTCACAAATTTATATAGCATTCTATAAGAATATGAGCATTACAAAAAAGTATTTGTTCTTCATTTCATATTCTTATAGAATGAGAATGTGGTGATAATGTTTAAAAGGAATGAATGAGTCAAAGTAACATTCTGTGAGAATTCCTTCCATGAAGTCAAACTCTACACAAAAATTTTGATCCGTTACCAGAACCCCCTACTCCTTCCTTCTTTGTTTATATGATTGTGAAGAAACATTTCTGCAGATTAAACAGTCTCAAGCCAAGCCGTGTCCTTAGTTTCTGGAATATCGATCCTTTTTTTTCTGCGTGAACACATTGAAACGCTGCCATGTGCCATCGTTGAAGTACAGATGGTGCTTCCCCCAATACGAACAGCGGTGGCGGTTGGTTGGTCTGACCACGTAGGTGTGAGGAGGCGGGTACGGACACCTCAATTTCATGACGGCTATGTAGGATTTGAACGGGTCCGTATAAGAAGAAAACCTCACATGCTGTTATATTAGAAATTTCTAATAAATGAAAATAATCAGTAGTGTTCATCTATTTCATAACCTAAAAAAATCGATATAAAAATACTATTGAAATATGTATATGTACTCAATTTACGTTTACCTGAAGCTTGGTTTCAAGGAATGGCGAGCATGATACCACGTAAACCAACACCATTGAATATAATATTAAAATCAAATTGTTAGAAGATTATGATGCAGTCGAGTTTGGATTTCAAAATAGCGACTTCATGCCTTCGATCCATTATCTTCCTACAGACGGCGTCTTCCATCATCTTCCAGATCGTGGATTGTGTCTACAAGGAATGAAACAAATTAGGCGATTATAAAGGGTTTCCAATATTATAGGTTTTTAAATTTGGTTTGTTTAATTATTACCATAATTTTACGAACTAAAAAAATGAAATATTAATTAATTTAATTACCAATTCCGAAAATGCCCCTAAGAAATGATTGGATCAGAATGCATCATACATTCACACAATATTTACTCTCTACATATGAACCTACATATATATATATATATATATATATATATATATATATATATATATATATATATATATATATATATATATATATATATATATAGTAAGGAAAATTCTATTTCTTCCTACTTTATCCTCCTAATTCATCCTCCTAACCTACTAAATTTTGACATGTGGAATCCATTATTTCTCTCTCTTAATTTCTTCTCTTGATTTTGACACTTGTCTTGATCATGTGATTAGGAAGAAAATTAGGAGGATATTTTAGGAGGGTATAGAACCTCTCATAGAGTAAAGATCTAATGAGAACCAATATTTTCCGGAGAACCAGAGAACCAAATCTGGGCTTTTAGATCAAAATTTTGGATGGCTATGATGATCCATGGCGTATCTGTAATTATACGTAAATTCAATGGTATATTAGGTTTTTTTAATGATTCGGAGGGTAAATATGTCATCAAAATTAACCATCCTAATATTCAGCTAAATTAAATGCCATAAAAAGGAAATAATCTCTCCTTTCTCTCTCCACTCTTTCCATCGTGAATTTGTTTCCTTCTTTTTCTCTCGTTTCTGTTGTACAGAAGAAAACTCGGTGCCCTAATTCTTCTTCTCCACCTCCGACCCAGATCCTACTCTCACGATCTCACCGTCTCGTTGATTCTCGTTCTCGCTCCCGTCCAGTCGACCTAAGAAAATGTAGATTCAACGTATCCAATTCCTTCGACGTATCCGATTCATTCGATTCTTGTGAAGTGGATGATGGTCTCGCCGATCGATTGAGTGTGAGGTAGGAAGCTAGAGTGAACAACGGTGGTCAGTAGCGGGGAACAACAAGGACCGGCTGTTGTTCCGATTAGGAAATTTTACAACTGATTGATTCGACTACTTGTGCCCTAGTCGTCTCCTCCCGATTGTCCAATTTACAATAATAGTAATCGCTATTCTCAAGCGGCAAAAATTTCCCTACTCAACGAAGAAGACGATGAGACCGTGAGAGTTACGAGGTTTGTTGGTTTTGCAATCTAAATTTTATCGTTTTCAAATGTTTATTGTTTATGGCTTTATTCTTCTTACTTTCAATCCCTCAGATTATCATGTTTTTACTTTTTAGTATTTTGTTTAAAAATTTATTTATTGTTTGATTTCAATCCCATAACCTTCAGCCACATGATATTCTAATTGTTTGTTTTCTCGTAGTTTGTTTTATAGCTTTTGACAACAATCCAATTTTTAAATAATTTTTAATCAGTTTTATATATTCACGCTAATATTTTATTAAGGTTGATAAAGTAGTTTTAAATGCTATTGGTCTATTGCTCAAATGCTCTTGAATATAAGAGGATAATATATTCTGTTGATTCAATAAATGTAGAGAAGTTTTAGGTGAAGTGTGTTACCCTTAGCTTGCATAAAATATGTGTTATTTACGTTGTAAATGACCACAGCAGAAGATGGAGCAAATTTTTTTTATCAATTTCATGAGTCTCTTAGATTGAACAGTTCCAATGGAACCGATGTGTAACATCGATTGGTTTTAACTTACTAACGAGATTTTTCTGTTACATCGATTGCTTTTATCTGAATGTACTGATTGTTGATTTTGGGCATGGATGTACACATGCAAATTTGTGCACATATACACATGCATGTATGTGCATATGTACATAAGTGATCCCATTTCCATATGTGCACATATACACATTTACTATTTTTTTACCGTTTCTGATGTATAACTTTATGCATATATGTTATTAAATACATATGTACATATGTATAAATGCACATATGTATACATATGCATATGTGCACATGTGTATGTGCATGTAAGTGCATATGTGTATGTGCATATGTACATAAGTGATCCCGTTTCCATATGTGCACATATACATATTTACTAGTTTTTTACCGTTTCTGATGTACAACTTTATGCATATATGTTATTAAATACGTATGTACATATGTATAAATGCACATATGTATACATATGCATATGTGCACATGAGTATGTGCATGTAAGTGCATATGTGCATATATGTATATGCATATGTACATAAGTGATCCCGTTTCCATATGTGCACATATACACATTTACTAGTTTTTTACCGTTTCTGATGTACAACTTTGTGCATATATGTTATTAAATACGTATGTACATATGTATAAATGCACATATGTATACATATGCATATGTACACATGTGTATGTGCATATAAGTGCATATGTGCATATATGTATGTGTATATGTGCATATATACATATATGTACATGCATTTGTGCATATGCGTATTTACAAATGTGCATATCTGCATATATGTATGAATATAAGCATTTTTATACATATGCCAATGTATGTATGTATATATGTGCATTGTATGTGTCTGTGTATGCTAACATGTGCATATGTACGTATGTGGGCATATATATGTATTTTTTATGAAACTTTTTCAACATAAATTTTTATCCATTTTTATTAAAGTTTTTGTAGATTTTGAAGATTTTGCTGAGTAATTCGAAGAAGTGAAGATCAACCGAAGAATACATGACAATTAAGGATGAACAAATGAAGATATTTCGATATTTTGTTGTATTGCTTTGCTTGTTAGTTTATGGTTATATCTGATAAAATGAACGTATGTTATTTTATAAAAATGGTTTTGCTTATACTTCTTGTTCGAATATTTTTGTGAATTTTATTTCTTTATATATTTTATGGTTGTATGACATCCGAACATTATGAAAAATGGATATTTTGTGTGTTTTTTATGAAAAAATCTTGAATGTGCACATATGCAATTTTGAATATATAATGCAAAAACGTAAATATGTATATATGCATTCTGTTAAAAAAATTGTCATATCATAAATCTGATTATAAAAATCAATTTGAAAATCCAGTTTTTTTAAAATTAAAATTCTAATTTTTTTAATATTTCGAAAATCTATTTATATATATTTCGAAAATTTTCTTCTTTTTAAATTCAAAATTTTGAATTTCAGTAGCCTTAATTTTAGGAGATGGTTATTATAGTTGCCAAAAATAAAAAAATCCTGAATTAAATGAGATTTGTTAAATGACTATCATGCCCTTTTATGATTCAACCAATCAGAAAGAGTTCTCTGGTTCTCATGAAAAAAAGGGTTCTCATTTGATCTTGACCCTATATATATATATATATATATATATATATATATATATATATATATATATATATATATATATATATATATATATATATATATATATATATATATATATATATATATATATATATATATATATATAGAGTTAGTATTAAATGAAATTACTAATTACTGTACAAATGTAAGACATAACATAAGCCGTTAGATTCAATAAAAGAATGACTGAGATCAAAATGGCAATTTTGTAAATAAACCATAAAAATTCAACGCGCGTGTTTTAAATTATATCGTTGAAGGGCAAAATAGTAAAAGGAAAAAACGAATTCAAAAGGTAATATTGCATGTATCATGGGCACGATCACATCAAATCCCAACCTACACAGAGAATCACAATCCTAAAAACCCCCCAAAATCGCCGATCATTACTTACACCACCGTATTCTCTGAAATTAGGGTACAATCGCATACGAATAACTTCAAAGAGACGAGCATTTCGAAGGGAAATATGTCAAAAAGAAGAACTAGCCACCGATTAAAGGAGAATACACAGTTCAAGTTCAAAAACACTATGGAAAATCCAATTACAGATGACGATTTCGATGATGACTTTGTTGAACCATTTCCAGGTAAAGTTTACGTGTATTACTTGTTTCACTAAGAAAAATGGACTTGTAATTAACCTCATTCTTTGATAAAAACGATGAAGTATACAAAATATAAAACTAGGGTTTATGATAAATGGGTAATGTCGTAAGAATTTTTGGAAAAATCAAAGTTATGTAGTTCAAATAATGCAGTTTAAAAGACATTCTTCATTCTCAGAGAATTGACAAGCATATTGAACAGGGGGTTTTCATGAATAATCAAATGAATGTCGTTTTAATGTTGTGTATTCTCATATTGAATAGGGGGTTTTCATGAATAATGCAAGTTACTGTAGAATCTCTGAGAATCTAATGTATATGTGTATATACATTTCCCAGTTAATGTGAAATGCAAGTTACTATAGAAAAATGTAATTTAGCAGGGGAATTGTCAGCTAAAGTACATTGTTATAAAATCAATGACATTCTCAGAGAATACGCACTAAGAGAATCAAATAATTTCATTCCCTGAGAATGTAGTACACTAAACTTCAACTAGAGTCAGACAAAAAGTATTCCCTGAGAATGTAGTACAGCACATGCACATAATCTATTATTGGTAATGAGTGTTATTCTCAGAGAATACAATAAAATTATAGTGTATTCTAAGAGAATACACTAAAATGTGACAGTGAGAATACACATGTTGTATAAAAAATTGCATTCTCAGAGAATAAACTAAAATAATTGCATTCTCTGATAATGTAGTACAACACATTCACATAAGGTATTACTTTTAATGAGTCTTAGTCTTATGCTACCTTAAAGTTACATTAACATATATTATTCACTGAGAATGCCTTGCAATTACATATGTATTCTCAGATAATATGTTTATTACCATTGTAATATGAACTATGTTACCCTAATTTCAGATAAAGAAGCAGCATCAACAAAGAAAAAAAGTGACAACATCAAAGAAAAAAGAAAAGTGATTGAAATTTCTAGCTCAAAGCCCAATAGTAAGAAGGAAAACAAGGAAAAGAAGTCAAAGGAGAATAAGCAGAAGGGTAAAAGGGTTCTGAAAGAGAAAGAGAAAGAAAGCAAAAAAAGGAAAAGTTTGGAACATAAAGACAGGAAAGATAAACGAAGGACAAAACAGAAGATAGTAGAAGATGAAGATTCAGACAAAGAATTAGAAAGCAAGTATAGAATACTTAAAACAAGAATGACACCCCTGAAATTTACAACAGCTATAAAGTCATTGTCTATAATGCAAAAAGAGGCTGTCAAGAGAATGGGTCTAGGTAGTTTATTAGAAATAGACTTAGGAGAGTTACCAACAAATTTAACCTACTACCTTTTAGACAACTATGACCCATCATCAAATAGACTAGTGTTGGAGAATGGGGAACTAGAAATTACAAAAGACCTAATACATGACATTCTTGGAGTTGCAAAAGAAGGGGTGGATCTGAACACATTACCATCTTGTGACCCACAAGATAAGCTGTTCACGGACTGGAAAGCACAATTCCCTGAAAAAAGGTACACAAACACCGCATATCTTGACTTGATTACATCAACAAACATAGATAATCAACTATTCCGGTTGAACTTTTTATGTTTGTTTATCAACACGTTTGTGGAGTCGATGTTGATGGGTACAAGCCTTATCAAACCAATGGAAAAATTAGTCTTACTGGATGACTATTCAAAAATTGATTGGTGCGAGTACATAATGCAAAGCTTGAAATCAAGAAAAGAACTTTGGAAAAAGGATGATCCTAACTCCTACTACACAGGACCAATCAATGTTATATTGGTAAACCACATTATCTGCCATATGAATATATCATTTTCTGATAATGAAATGAAGTCATTCTCTGAGAATGACTCACTAAATTAAACAGTTTTGAGTAATTCTCTGAGAATGAGTCAGACACCATTCTCAGAAAAATGATCTACAACATCATCTATATATTTATTAATATTATAAATGTAACATAGTTATTAATTTGTATGCAGTTGACATATGCGTTTGCCATAAACACATCAGGAATCGTGATGTTGAGAAAAAGAACACCATTCATTACTCAAGTGACAACATTCAAATTAAGAGCAATTCAGAAATATGAGTTGAAAAACAACAAACTGGGAAAGGGTCAATTCATTCAAAGAGAAGTGGATGATGAAAGCACAGAAGAAACAAATGAAGAATATCAGGATGATGAGGTAAAATATCTGTTTGCAATCCTCTGTTTACATATATATGCTCAGAGAATATGATGGAAAATACAGTCATTCTCTGAGCATAAACACAATTTGATGGAAAATGGAAAAGGAATTTTCTTATAATACAGTCTGAATTTGTTTGATGGAAAATAGAAAAGGAATTTTCATATAATAAAGACTAAATTTGTTTGCAATCCTCTGTTTACACATATATGCTCAGAGAATATGATGGAAAATACAGTGATTCTCTGAGCATAAACACAATTTATGTCCTATGTAATTACATAATGTACAGAGTTTTACCATAAGTTTAATAGGTGTAAATGCTTTCTCAGGGAATGACTTCAAAATGGAATCTATAAAAAAAATAAACATAGAAATTACAAAATAAAATACAAATTATTATGCATTATCAGATAATGTAATTAACAGTGGAATATATAAAGGCATTCTAATATATTCTGCTGGAAAATACATTCATTCTATGAGAATAATGAAATTGTGTGAAAAAAATAAATATTTCAACATGTTTGTTCAACAAAATAGTCCAAATATATTAAGGGTAAATTGCATAAAAGTCACTAACTTTTCCAATTTTCTCGATTTTGACACTGCATTTTTAGTTTTTGCAATTAAGTCATTATGTTTTCAGAAAAGTTGCAATTAAGTCATTATATTTTCCAAAAAGTTGCGAAAATGACCAAATGACCGGATGGTAACAGGTTATCAGGTCATATGGTCAGATTTGCAATTTTTCAGAAAACCTAATGACTTAATAGCAAAAATAAAATATAGTGTCAAAATCAAAAAATCTGAAAAAGTTAGCGACTTTTAGGGTTTATTTCATAAAAAACACTATATTTTCAACTTTTTTTTGTTTAAACCTAAAACTTTATTTTTTTTCAAAAAAAACCTACATTTTGGAGAAACTTTTTAATTTATCCCCTTAACCGGTTTTACAGATTATACATACACTTTTTTTTTCAGAAAAAAACCCTAATTTCTTTTTTTTTCGAAAAAAAAACCCTCAATTTCAGTGATTTTTTCATAGACAATTTTTTCTTCGTTTTTGTAATTGACATAACTTTCATATACGATTTCCAAATTCTACGAACTTTATATCCTTGGAAAGGTCGTAAATAATACTACAACTTTGCTTTACTGACTTTTGTTTGAATGCGTTAAGATATTTTGCTACACTGGCTTGTTTTCTTATAATAGTTGTATCTTTTGTATACGAGCTTCGTTTTCGACGTTCTATAAGAAAACAAGCCAGTGTAGCGAAATATCTGAACATATTCAAACAAAAGTCAGTAAAGCAAAGTTGTAGTATTACTTACGACCTTTCCAAGGATATAAAGTTCGTAGAATTTGGACATCGTATATGAAAGTTATGTCAATTACAAAAACGAAGAAAAAATTGTCTTTATGAAAAAATCACTGAAATTGAGGGTTTTTTTCGGAAAAAAAAAAGAAATTAGGGTTTTTTCTGAAAAAAAAAGTGTATGTATAACCTGTAAAACCGGTTAAGGGGATAAATTAAAAAGTTTCTCCAAAATTTAGGTTTTTTTTTGAAAAAAAATAAAGTTTTAGGTTTAAATAGAAAAAAATTGAAAATATAGGGTTTTTTATGAAATAAACCCTAAAAGTCGCGAACTTTTTCAAATTTTTTGATTTTGACACTATATTTTATTTTTGCTATTAAGTCATTAGGTTTTCTGAAAAATTGCAAATCTGACCATATGACCTGGTAACCTGTTACCATCCGGTCATATGGTCATTTTTGCAACTTTTTGAAAAACATAATGACTTAATTGCAACTTTTCTGAAAACATAATGACTTAATTGCAAAAACTAAAAATACAGTGTCAAAATCGAGAAAATTGGAAAAGTTAGTGACTTTTATGCAATTTACCCATATATTAACTACTTGAACATGTTTCTTTATGGTACACACAGGGGTTTATTGCAGTATTTGGATATTCATATGTTAAAATTTTGAATGAGAAGCACACGATGGAGAAGATAATTACACAGGGACTGTTGAAGTTTCCAAACAGCAAACCATTAAAAGATTGGAAAAGGAAGATAAGAAAAGAGTTCAAAATAGAAGACATGGAAGATAATGCTGATAAGAATGAAGACACTGTTTCAGAGGCTGCAACAGAAAGTAATGATGACAATGATGGGAATGCCAAAGGTAAAGCACTTGTATTGGTTGATGAGCCAGACATTCTAAACCAGGTGTCACCAGAAATGAAAGTGAGAGATGATAAGATTGATGATGAAGATGCTTACACAACTCCAGTTACCAAAAAGAATGAAGGGTGGGACACTTCAGAAAACTTATCAGCTACCCAATCCTTCAACCAACCAGGAGTGATGGATGAGGTTACACATCTAATGGAAAAGGCAACAGGAGCAACAACTGAAGAAACAGTCCCTGAGAAGAAGAAAAATAAAAATGAAGAAGCTGCTGTGCCTTCCAAAGAAGAAGATGATGTGATGAACCTAGCTAAAAAACAAAAAGGGGAAACACAGCATGTCGGAAAAACTAAACGTATGCAAAAACCGGCACCAACATTGTGCTCTCCTTACGTAGAAAGATTAACCTCATGCGACAAGGTGAAGGCTGAAGAGTTAAACTTGTACAAAGCAATTTTATCATCAAACAAAGATCAAGAGTAAGATACATAGCTTTCATTTATATAAAAATATGTTTTTTTACAAATTTAATAACAAATCTGTTTTATTTATACAGCGATTTCGTTTGGGAGATGGATGATGTGGAACAACTAACAATTGGACATGCATCATATTTTCAAGTTGATGTGCCCATACATTGGGCAATTATTGATTGTTGGGCTGCATATCTAAACATGCTGGAAAAATACAAATCTGCAGAGGCACCGGCACGTTTGTTCTTTCACACTCATATGATGGTAAGTAGTCAAATTATTTTCCAAAGTTTAAGCCACATTACACCAAAATAACAACATTACATTCGGTGAAAATTGTGAATCAACAACTCATTCTCTGAGAATGAGATGTTGATTGTCATTCTCATAGAATACACATTGCTAAATGGAGGAATACTCATATATTACAAATATTTTGCAGTCTGACATGCTCTTAAATAAAACTAAACTTGAGTTTAATCGCTTGGGAGACTTCATAGAAATGATGAACATGTACATCCCACATTGGGAAGTGAAAGCAAATTTGATAGATGTTGCATTGGTAAGAAAAACAAATCTGTATATATTCAGTATGTATTGATAAATTTATAAAAAATAACCTCTTAAAATTATGGTTTTGCAGGTAATTTTCCCAATTATTGATGGTGACAAATATTACATGGTATGTTTTGACTTAAAAGAAGGCAACTCTACAATTATTGATCATATCAAGAGGAAAGGAACAGTTGAGAGAATGTATGGGCCCGGACCTAGAATACTGGTATGTTTTCAATAATATATTCATTCTCGTTTAAGTTAAAAAATTCATAACATGATTAAATTTAAATGCAGCAAAAAATTTTCTGTCACTGGTTAGCAAGTGTGTACCACCCTCAACATATAAAGTTAATGGAAGATGAGGCTTCAATAATGAAAATGGAGTGGCAAGTGAATGAACCAGGACCAAATTGTGGTGTTTATCTGATGAGACACATGGAGAGCTACAGAGGAGAGGTAGCAGGAAAATGGAAAACAGAATTGAATGGAAAACAAAGGAACGACGCAAGCTGCATAGGAAGATTAAGGTACAGATACATGTATAACCTGTTGACATCTTACTACAACCTGTACAGGGATGAGGTATTAACAATTGCATCCGAATATGCCAAAATGGATGTGTATAAAAAAGCAAAACTGGTTGATGAAAGAAAGGAAATTTTAAAAAAGAAAGTGGCTGATGAAGAATCCAAAGCTGCAAAAAAAGCAAAAGGAAAGAAGAAAATGGGATAGGATGAGGAGGTAGTTAAGACAATGGTTTTTGAGTCTATAAAACAATTGGTTCAAATTTTTTGTTAAGTATGCGTTGATTGAAACTCTTTACTATCTAGTTTTATATTTTTGGATTTGGTTTTTAAACAATTCATTCTTTTAGAATGTGAACAAGTACTTTAAATGAATTATTACAGACTATCTTGTTACATATTATGATTGCGATCATATGTTTTTATTCTTAGAGAATGGGGAAAAATACACTCATTCTTAGAGAATAGGGAAGAACAATGCTTAACAGACACATTATATTTGAAAATATATAGTGTATTCTCTAAGAATGGATCAACAATTTCACGTATTTAACAAATACATAAAATATAATGTACAATATTTAGAAAATAACTTATATGCAAAAGAATAGGAATGTTGAGAACATTTAACAAGACAACAAATTATGAATAAAACAAGTATAAAAAGACGTATACAACCCCATCCACACAAACATGCAGCTTTTGAGAAAGTAAACAGTGGAGTAATGAGTAGAATCTTCAAAATAATTGAACACGACAAGTAATGAAAAGAATACACTATATGCATTTAAAAAAAATTAATATACAATATAATTCACAGGAAACACAGACTATATTTTGGCTATAAAAGGAAGCAAGTTTATTCCAGTTTAACACACATCCGACAATCAAACACAAAATGACACTAACCATAGGTGATCGTGTTGAAGTGAAAGGGAAAGAGGCTGGCCTAATTGGTTCCTTCTATGCAGGTAGAATTCTGTCGTTCTCCTATGGAAGATACGAAGTTCAGTACGAGACACTGGTGAAAGACGACGGGACACCATTGGTTGAAGTCATCCCTAAAAAGAGAATCAGACCATACCCACTGGAGGTGGTGGCTGAATTCAATTTAGGGGAAATTGTTGACGCATGGTACCATGAAGGATGGTGGGTTGGCAGGTTCATCCGACAAGAAAATGATCGGTATATAATACAGTTTGATCGAGGGAATGAGCTGTATTCATTCCCTCGAAACAAACTCAGGCTTCACCAGGAATGTGCTTTCGATGAAATAACCACCCAATGGATGTACTATAAACGTTGAATGGTGAATGTGTACCATTCAAATAAATTATCGTTTCTTCTGAACTATTAATGAATATGTACTACTATGTTATGAAATAAAAAATGTGTTGTTGTACATATTCCTGTTAAGCAAATATTCTCTAAGAATGGGTTGTAAAAATTAGTAAAATCAAGCAAACATGTTAATAGGAAACCATAATTAAATTTTAATATATGTCATTCTCTGAGAATAGCATAAAAAATACAAAAAACCTTGAAACAGAAAACAGTAAACACAAAATTAATTGCTACCAATTCTATGAGAATGGAATAATAAGAACTGTGGTTTACAGGAAACACTAAAACAAATAACAAATTGATTTCAATTCTCTGAGAATGCAATAAAAACATAATAACTACAATGGTTTTGGTTTATCAGGACAATTTCTTTTGTCATGGTGAACCGTTTTCTTGCAACAATTACACAATCTTTTTGGTTTTGAAGATGCTTCACCCAAAATTTCAGATTTACTCTTCAGCCTTTTACCTCTTGCGCCAGATCCTTTATTTCTAATATCCGAAGGATTCTCAATTTCAACTTCATCAGGAAGTGAAACACTTAAAATCTTCTCATACTCCGCTTTCCTGCTCAAATCTCCTTGATTAGATAGACTTTCACAAAATGTAGCTTTAAGTTTCTTCTGTTCTTCAAGGTACTCACATAGCTTCACAGAATCTTTACTTAACACATTGACACAATGATCAACCATGGAAAATATGTCAATGACTGTCCGGTCAACATCGCCATCGGTGTGTGAAGTTTTGAACCGCTGCCTCAATAATTCTGAAGGAATAACATCTTTGCACCATCGCCTACATATATACTGATTGGGAATTTCCTCATATTCACAAAACTTCATAACACAAAAAATGTGCCTGCATAACAACCCATACTGTTGAAACTTCATACACTCACATGACAAAAATTGATCCTTCTTTAAATGCTTCACCTGACAATAATTCAACAAAAAACCAATTAGATAAAGATGAAAATTACAAAATCAAATCATATGAATACAATATAAGTTAACATACCTTATATGAAGAATCCTTATACAAAGAATCATAATGATATTCTTCAACGGTTGGGTTGTTATCTTCATTTAACACTTTCTTTAAAGTAACATTCTTCTTCTTCTCAAGGACATCGTAGTTCTCAACATCTTCATCCAAGTTGAAGCTCCTAATCAAACAAGTATTCTGAGATTGACACAACTCCTCCTGCACTTGGTAAAAGACTTTCCTTGTATACACTTTTGCAGCATGCCTTTCATACGGGAGACATGTCACCATTCTTGGATACTTTGAAGAAGTATTAAAATCAGCCAAGTTCTGGTTATGCCTTTGTCTCTCCATAAAAGAATCAAATGTCATCATAAAATTAAGAAGATATGACCCGGAAAGTGTAGAATTTTGAAAAGACCAATTTTGACTTTCAGAAAATGAGGTTGTCCTCATTAACCCAGACATAGGAACATCCCTAAAGAACGCTGGTATCCAACACCTACGCATACCGTACATCTTCTTTAACCACTTGTTGTCACATAGTTTAAACTGATTAATCATGGCCTGCCATCCATCTTCAAATTCCAAATCAAAGCATTAAATCGATCCTTGAATTGTTTGTTATTAAAAACTTCTGCAGGGACCTGTAAAGAATTTAAAATATAAACGTAGTTATTTCAATTAAAACATATAACATGTAAAACATTCTCTGAGAATGACTCAGACAAATCAAAGTTTACAAAACCATTCTCAGAGAATGGCAACTCATATGCTAAGAATAAAAAGCCCCTGTAAACACAAAACCAAATTTACTTTTTACAAAATTCTTTGAGAATTACATGAAAGTTCAAAAAACATTCTCAGAGAATGGGTGATCATATGCTAAAAATAAAACCCCCCTGGAAACACAAAACCAAAATTACTTTTTACAAAATTCTTTGAGAATGACATGAAAAAAAATATTAAAAAACCTCACCTTATATCCCAACTTTGTAGTTATATGCCACATACATAACTGATGATGTGACTCAGGAAAAACTAGTTCAATTGCTTTTTTCATAGCTGGATCTTGATCAGACAACAAAATACTTGGATGTTTAGAAAACGATTTTCTGAAACATGTAAGTAACCATACATACGAATCCGTGTCCTCTCTACTAAGCAACCCCGCAGCAAATGTGACACACTTTTTATGATTGTCTAACCCTGTGAATGGTACGAATACCATATGGTACCTATAAACAATAAAATAACACATCAGCACCACAATATTCAATATAATATTCCCAAAGAATTATATAAATTACAATATCAAATCAGAAAATAAAACCAACACAATAACACACCAAAAAAGCTAACCTGTTTGTATCAAAAGTTGCATCGAATGAGACTACATCACCAAACTCCCGATAGTTGTATTTTGCAGTCTCATCAGCCCAAAACAATGCATTCAATTACTTGTCTTCAACCCTATATTCAAATGAAAAGTTTGGAGAATATTTTACTCTATCCTCCATCAAATTCACAATCATTTGAGAATCACTACCCGCAATGAAACAATTAAGGTTGCGCATATAATTCTTGTAATCAATAGCCAAACCACCACGACTTGAACACCCACCTTGTATGCCAGTCATTAATCTATATGCCTTACCTCCTCCAACATTCTGTTTTGTCATGTTATAAACATAACTTTTCTGTGAAAAATCCAGTTCTCTACTAGCCCGTGCTAGATGCATATTTGCTTTACTAATCAATCTATGGTTATGTATCTCAACAAAGTCATACACATAGTAACCTTGACCACCAGGTATGATCTTAAAAACAATGTGGGCCTTACATTCAGTTCTATGTAAATCTTTTCTTCTTTTAGTTTTCTTCATTTGAACATCCATAGTATCCACATTGCCAGTGTTTGGTTTCCCTTCCCGATTACATAATAAATGACGAGATGTAACCACATCATAAGTCATCTTCTTAAGAGAACCTTTCCTTATATCAAAACCTCCTTGAAATGCATATTCATTATACATTGACACAGCAGCTTCTAATGAAGGATATTGAATTCCTTTTTTGGGCTTGATATGATCATCTGTTCTTGGTATCCAGTATGGTGTCCCACCAGGAGATACAAAATCATTACTAAAAACTGATTCTTCTTCATCTGAAAATTCTAAAACACAATGAAAACTACATTACAATTGATCCGTTATTGTCTGTTCTATATAATTTTTACTTACCAATTCTAGTAGAATGTAATCCTGTGTCAATATCCCCTGCAGGTATTGAAACATTTTCAGATTCCTTTGTTCCTGCATTGATTTCATATGGTTCCTTGCTACTTGTTTCACCATGCTCCATCTGTTTCTCAAATAAACATCCAAACAAATAAACATCCAATAAATATACATCTGTAAAATACTTTTCCCACATTAAATAACCAAAATACAAATAAATAAATACATATACTCTCTGAGAATGAAAAGCCATATCGAATTAATAATCCAAAATATCATTATCCTTATTACATATTTTTCAATACATCTTATTCTTAACCAAAAACTATAAAACTAGAAGGATCTAAAAGGACAATTCCTGCTATCATGATCAGCAATCTTATTACAAAATTTGCAAAATCTCTTATAATGACTCCTAAAATCTTCCATGTTGTAACCATCATCATCAAAATACAAGTCCCTTGAAAATTCCAATCCTACAATCATCAAAACGCATACACCTATCCAAAAAGCCATATAATCATGAAAACCAACATTCATTTAAAAACGTTATTAGTTAATTCTCTTATAATGTCAATAAACAACTAAAACACTTAACCATTCTCATAGAATACACATTGACTAGCATATACCATCACCATTCTCGTAGAATGCAGTTACACTAACATGTATATACATCATTCTCATAGAATGCTCTACATCTCCTGTGTCGTAACAAGACAATTCATTGGTTTACATAATTCACATCAGAATTCAGAGCAATTATATAAAATAAATACATAATTGGCTATATTATATCAATCGCAAAACGGAAATATCTCAATTATTATCATTCGCATAACACGATTATCGAAATCACCAAGAATCGTAAACAAAATTCATACCTGTGTGGAATTCAATTGATTCTCTACGCAATGTTCAACTGGTACTGTCAATATATAATCGCTTTGATCATACGACAACCACAAATTCAGTATTTATCAACAAAGAATTGATTCTCGAATCAATTTACTTTTACAATTGATTCAGTTATCGATTTTGATTTGATTGCAATCTGATTAGCGGTTACGAACTATCTCATTAGTTATTATTCATATTAATCTTATTTAATTAAGGAGACTCACGTAAAATACCGATCCTAACCTTCAACCTGGAAAGAACGTGATTCGGACGTACGATCGCACAGTATTTGCTATCCGCATTTGAACCTACATCTATATATATATATATATATATATATATATATATATATATATACACACACACACACATATATATATATATATATATATATATATATATATATATATATATATATATATATATATATATATATATATATATATATATATATATATATATATATATATATATATATATATATATATATATTATATGCCAACTAAGTAGATGCATACAACTCTAGAGAAAATTAAATGTTCAATATACTCCAAATAAGCAGATATAAAGATATACATGATTCCTTGTACAAAAACTAGTACTTTCTATATCTGAATATTAATACTTTCCTGCTCTATACAAACAAACCCAATTAAGTAGATGCATATATATATATATATATATATATATATATATATATATATATATATATATATATATATATATATATATATATATATATATATATATATATATATATATATATATATATATATATATATATATATATATATTATATGCCAACTAAGTAGATGCATACAAGTCTAGAGAAAATTAAATGTTCAATATACTCCAAATAAGCAGATATAAAGATATACATGATTCCTTGTACAAAAACTAGTACTTTCTATATCCGAATATTAATACTTTCCTGCTCTATACAAACAAACCCAATTAATTGGGATAAAATTTGAATTTTGTGGTGCATTTGGAAGTTGTCACGAAGAAACTAAAATCTACATTGCATGCGTTTGGCTGACTGAAAATGGAATTAAAGTTAGTTCCTTTTCTTTGTGTATCTATGTTTGGTTTGTAAATCTGTCACAAAATAGAAACAACAGAAGGATCGGAAATATGGAAGATTAACAAGAAAAACATAAACATAAAAAAAAAACAACTGGTGAGATATTACATACAGATTAGCATAGTGACCACAAGAATAGGGATCAAGTGTTTGAAGCATAACTAAAAACTAGAAAAAGTAAAAATGAATAAATCAATAGCAAGTCTATTACCCGATTCTTACTTTGAGAGATGTAGATGAAAAGAGACCAACGAAATCCTACCACTCATGGAATATGTAGATACCAAACAAATTCACTTCCATAGGTATCTAATCTAACAGCTTGATCTTATTATACAAATACCAAATCTAGCTTTCAATACTCGAATAATTTAACAACACCCGTACAAATATAAAATACAAGTATAGCAGCATAAATAAAACTCAATAACAATACTGAAAAGCACTATAAGTATTGATAATATATATTCAAGAAGTATTAGCATTCCAAAGGATTTATGAGGTTTCTCTTCGTCTCTTTATCTTGGCAACTCTAACCATGACTGCAACGTATATCTTGTCCATGGTTTCCTCAGCAAACACGAAAAGCTTCCTTCTCCACTGCTTCTTGAACAACAAGACTCCAATAATACCCCAAAACCCTGTTGCAAAACCACTCATTATGTCTACATAAAACAACCATACCTTCGCCTGGTCATCAGCTGCTTTGTATTTCTTCCTGCTTGTTGTTGTTGGGTCTTCCTGACTTGAGCAGTTCTTTGGCAATGGAGGTCCACATAGATCTTTGTTCCCAGCATATATTGACGGATCAATAAGGGTCTGCAATTGACTTCCTGTTGGAATCCGTCCTGACAATTTGTTGTTTGACAAATTCAAATGGCTCAAAAAGTTCAAAGCTGACATGCTTTGTGGAATCATCCCAGTCAACTTGTTTCCAGATAAATCAAGGGATTCTAACTTCCTCATGTTTCCAATATTGTCTGGAATACCCCCAATGAGATGATTATTAGACAAATTGAGACCAATCAACAGAGAAAGTGTTGTGAGCTCGACCGGTATTTCTCCGACAAGTTTATTGCTTGAAAGGTCCATGTTAAAAACTATATCCCAAGTTTTTGTATATTCAAGATTAACACCTTTTAGGACCTGGATTACTTTACTATCGGAACTGAGGGTATCATTACCCAAATCAACTTGGCTCTTCTCAACCATGGCATTCAATTCTCCTAGACAATGAGGTATGCTTCCTGTTAAGAAGTTGTATGCAACATCCAAAATTTGAAGATTTGAAGTTTTGCACAAGGACTGAGGAATTCTTCCAGTGAAGCTATTATTGTGTAACCTGAAAACTACCAAAGATGTAAGACTTTCTCCGATCCATTCAGGTATATTTCCAGACAATTTGTTATCACCTAAATCGAAGACTCTTAAATCTCGTAAATCCCCCTCTTGAGGAAGTTGGCCAATAAAGTTATTGTCATTCAATTGTAACCAAACTAATTGAGATTGAAGAGCTATAGATATTGGAATGACGCCGGACAACCGATTTGAGCTAACTATCATGGTAAGCAACCTTTGCAGATTCACAAAACACTTGGGAATTTTCCCGGTTAACCTATTTCTGGAAAGATTAAGATATTCTAAATATATCCTTCTGCATAATGACCTTGGAATCGAATCATTGAAAAGGTTATTTTCCAGAAATAATGCATGTTTAACACTATTATCAAACACATCACCATTTCCCCCATTGGGAAGGTTTTTCAAAGGTCCACTGAGTTTGTTGTGAGAAAGATCTAAGTAATGAATGATGGGCATCTTTCGTAACCATGTAGGCAGAGGTCCTGAGATTGTAGAATTCGATAACACTAACGTCTTGAGACTACTTTGATTTCGAAGCCACAGCGGAAAATCATTTCCGATATTGCAAGAATTGAGTCGAAGAGTAACCAATTGGAATGGAGGTTTCCACTCAGGTGAAACATTGAACCTCAACTTGATGTTTAAAGAAGTATCCAAGAGCTCCAACATCGAAAGGTTAGCAAAATGGGCTTCAAAAATTACTCCTTCTAAAAAATTATTGGAGATATCTAGAGTATGGAGTTTGGCAAGTTGCCCAAATGAAACCGGAATAGTTCCATTTAGTAAATTTGAAGACACCGAAAATGCTTGTAACGAAAGAAGCCCTCCAAGAGAGGTCGGTATGGGTCCGGTTAACCGATTGAATTCTAGATTCAAATATTTTAAAGCCGATAACGTTTCAAAGGATTCTGGAATGGAGCCATTCAATTGATTAAAGGAGAGATCTAGTTTGGAAAGTTTCCTTGGAAATCTTGGAAGGGGGCCTATTAACCGATTGGATCCTAGATTCACATCTGTTAGAGCTGCTAAATTTCCAAAGGATTCTGGAATTGAACCATTCAATTGATTAAAAGAAAGGTCAAGTTTGGAAAGTTTCACAGGGAATGTTGGAATGGGGCCTGTTAAGTAATTGGATCCTAGATTCAAGTATGTTAAAGCTGCTAATGTTCCAAAGAATTCTGGAATTGAACCATTCAATTGATTAAAAGAAAGGTCAACTTCGGAAAGTTTCCCAAGGAATGTTGGAATGGGGCCGGTTAACCGGTTATAAGATAGATCTAATGCTTCTAGGAATCTTAATTTTCCTAGAGATTCGGGGATTGGACCTGTCAAACCACTTCCAAATCCGCTACCCGATAGATCTAAGTATCTTAAATTGATGAGTCTGCTAAGTGGTTCTGGAATTGTACCATTTAGACTCGAATGCAAATTTAATTTCTCCAAAGCATATTGGGTGCAATCTGATACGCTTTCTGGTGATTCAGTAATTTCTATGTCAAAATAATTGTATGACACACTCAATTCTTTCAGGTGACATTGCCTCCAGATTCCAACATGCTCAATCTGCTTAAACTGGTTAAAAGAAAGATCAAGCTTTAGAAGGCTAGGCATAACAAGAACCCATGAATATATCCAGTTATATGAAAGGTCAAGGGCTCTTAAGGAAGTCATGTTTGTTAGAATAGATGGGAATATGACTTCAAGTGAATTGGAGCTAAGATCTAGATGTTGAATGTTGGAAAGTGTGCTAAGATTGAGTTGAGGAGAAGATATAAACGTATTATCAAGCCCACAACCTGACAAATGCAGTTCTGATAAAGAAGGGATTGTGTTTAGAAACTGTGCAAGGTTACATGTCAAACCAAGATCACTAAAGTGTGAAAGATCCAGGGATGCAAGGGATGTTGTGTTTTGAAAAAAGCCAGGGAGTGGACCTTTGAAAGAGTTTAACCCAAGATTCAGGTGTTTGATGTTGGGAAGTAGTCTACTCGAATTAAGAAAAGAACCAAGATTAGTATTGGAAAGTCGACATCTTGACAAACTTAACTCTTTTAACGAAGGAATCATGTAAAGCATCATGTCCATGCTTAATACTCCACTGAGATCTACCCAACTCAGATCAAGATGCTCGAGTGACGAAAGGTCAAAAGCCCATGTCATGTCATCTGCCATCAACCCCCAACCCGGCAATATGTTTAAACTGAGATCAAGAACATTTAAATTAGAAAGATTTCCAATGTGAGGAGGAATACTACCTCGAAACTCAGCATTAGAGAGATTGAGGTAGATCAGGTGTTTGAAGGATCCAATGAACTCAGGGATCCGGCTTCCTCCAAAATTATTCCCGCTCAAGTCCAAGTATTTTAGATGCCTCAACTCTGCCAATGAAGAGCTCACCTCGTTTCCAACCAAGTAGTTGCCGCCTTCATCAAAAGAAGATCCCATGTCTGCTCTGAGAGTAAGCCTTTCAACGGTCCCGTTCATGCTATCACAATGGACTCTTTCCCACTTGCAACAGTCATTGCCAACCCAAGATGACAACATTTGAGAGTCATCCTTGATGCTGTGTTTGAACTTAAGAAGAGCAAGGCGCTCTTGTTCGGAGCAAACACTGATATTTCCTACACCAAAACAAGTATATGTGGTCGCAACCAAAAAAACACATATGAAAAGAAGATGCAGCCCCATACCCCTCGAACTCCCCATTATCAAGCTCAACTCAGTTCAACTTAAAGAAGAAGAAATGGAGTAATAGGTTGTTATTCTGAACCGATGGGTCTGTATTACCAAGAACTAGTCTATTTATAAACCCATAAATGAAGACCAAGTTATTGCCATATTCCATAGAAGACTTGGAAGTCAACAGGCAACCGATAAAATATATAGATATCCCTTTTCCTTCAACATTGCAGGCCGGCATGCACACCTGTCTGTACATATAGATGTGAGATGTCCTTTTTCCTTTAGCATCACAGGCCGGCTCTATTTATACATATCAATATATACACACACCTGTGAAACCATCAATAATATGTCGTTTTGATAGAAAATTAACCAAATCTATTATCCGTGACTCTTGCTAATTTCCTCACTACTTCCTGGTCATCTTCTTTATTTATCTTTGTCCACCCTGCAATTTCTTTATAAACCTGTATCAATTGCATATATAACAAATCTGAAATTGAATTGCCCAAGGTAAAAGTTATTATTTTTAAATCGATTGCATCGAACTGCTGGATATGGTTGGGAAAAGAATGATGGCAGCTAGATGATTCAAACCGTTGAAGCTCATACCCATTTTCCACATAATGAAATTAATTGCCACATAGTAAGGGAAAAGTGACAAGTCATGGGAATAATACATATCTACAACTACAAGAAAGATAATTCAAAATGATTAGTCGTTTAAGAATTTGTTTATAGATTGGATAAAAGTAATGCGATTACATTTCCAAGCAACTTCCTCAGAAAATTGTTTATTTAGTCTAGACAGTCAAGATTGGCATAATTTGTCTAGGTTAAGAATAAATCGTCAATACGTATATAGCAACTTGCACCCTCTTTAGAAATGGTTATAAACTTTGGTATTAAAACTATAAACGATTCGTAAAACATAGAACATTATATACACATATACACACTTAGCCTAACTAAAATAATTAAACTAATTGAAATTACAAGAAAACTATATAAGAACTTTTGGTTAACATTAATCAGCGTCGGTTGACAGTGATTTTCTTATTTTGAGATTCATCATATCATTCTTGTCATGCCAAAACAATTCATAAAAAAGATTGTGAGTGTCTTGAACAACAATTTCAGAAGTCTCTACCCTTTGCTAAGGTACCTGCACCCACCGACAGTCATTGTTAAGTCATGTCATTTAGAAGTATAATGATAAATATGCTATCGTTTTATGGTAAATTTATTGGGTAGGAGCCGACTGCAACAGATACAAAATCTCTATTCTCTCATGCACTGTACATATCCCATTTATAATCAGTTTACATCCCAAATACCAACACACATTATATTCATCCAAAGATTATTTATTATTCATTATTTATCATAAGAGTAAGAGGCAGCAATTGTTAGGACGTTCAAAATTCATGAAACTCATATCGCCTCATTTGTCAAATTGAATAATGTGGAGGCTTGAGTTTAGTATTAACGATTTGCAATATAGCAATAAGATGTTAGGATCGAGACACTTAGCATACGAACACTGAACTCACACACTCAGCTCACAAATTAAGAACACAAGAATTTAACGTGGTTCGGTCTAATCTGACATATGTCCACCAGGTAACTAGGAATTTATATTCAACTACATTGTTGTGGTGTGGTACATAAATCTCTTCAACTGAAGCTCTATTTATACATATGAGAAGGTATTGTGATATGTGAAATCAAACTTCACCAATCTTGGACTCACCAACCTTGGACTCACCAACCATGGACTCTGTTAAAGTGTGAATGTTTGAACACACAAATGTCAAATATCAAAAAAAGAAGGAAGGAAGGTGCTGTCTAATTTTCTTTGACTTCATAATATTTGTTCACATTGAATTTCATCTCTATAAATAGAGATGTGCTACTCATCAGAAAAATGTACCACACTACAACAATGTAGTTGAATATAAACTCCTAGTTACCTGGTGGACGTAGGTCAGATTAGACCAAACCACGTTAAATTCTGGTGTTCTTAATTTGTGAGCTGAGTGTGTGAGTCTAGTGTTCGTATGCTAGGTGTCTCGATCCTAACAAGTGGTATCAGAGCCTTGGTATAGCTCCAGAGAGTGATTTTCTGTTTTTGGGTCAAAACTTTTTTGTCTCAAAAACGATTTAGGTTTACGCCGTTGGAAAGGTCTCGTTCCGCAGATTCCGAAAATATATTTTTTCGAATTTTTTGAGCGTCGGAAGACCTCCAAATCGCCGGTCAAACGTTCGCCGGAATAGTGACCGAAGAAACCAGATCGCCGGAAAAGACGACACTGTAGCGCCGGAGTTTGCCGGAGAAGACGACACTGTAGCGCCGGAGTCCGCCGGAGAAGACGACACTGTAGCAGATTTTCAGAAAATTACAAAACAGGTCCTGAAGTTCCAGAATTTGCAAAACAGGTCCTGAAGTTAAAAAAAATTTGCAAAACAGACCCTGAACTTTCAGAAAAATTGCAGTTTGGTCCCTCAACTTTGTCAAAGTCGCAAAACAGTCACTCAAACATTTGTTTTGGGCAGTTTAGCCAGAAAATAATTTGGGTGGGGATTATATTTTGCAAATAACGAGCCAAGAACAGTCGTTAAGTTCAGACAAGGCTTCGTTTAGTAAAGATTGAAAAGTTGGTGGAAGATGCAGATTGAGGCATTATGTGTCAGAAAGTTCAAGGTGTGGTATTGGTAAAGGGAGAAAATTAGAGAATTACAGAATATCAGACGTTCAGACAAATCCAGCGATGATCAGAGTTTCAGGGGTTCAAGAACAGATCATGGGATGAACAGATCAAGTAATTAAGAGAAAATCCGTTTTCGGTAGATCCAGCAGTGATTAGAAAGTCAGCAGACTTAGGTGTAATCACGGGATCAGAAAGTTCGGTGTTATTCATGACGTTGAGGTGTGGACATTCTTTAGAGTTGATGTCCAAATAGAGGAAATTCTGCTTCTGAGAATGTGTCTGGGTTTGATGCATTGGGACTCAGTGGAAGGCAGTGAAGACTCTTGGGTCAAGAATTCTGGTGCTTCATTTCACGCTACCCACAGCAGTGAAGCACTGCAGAATCTGAAGTTGGAGACTTTGGAAAGGTAAGACTTGTGAACAATGAATGTTCGCTGTATATGGTCGGATTACCGTCTGAGGGAGTAACCATCCCAGTTCAGAAGAGAAACAAAGTCCGGTTCACAGAATCTCATGGGCAGAAGAGGGTGACCTTTTGCAAGTAGGAAGCCTAGAGCTACAGGGAAGATTCAGGTTGAACGAGCGTGAAAGGTTCAAAAAAATCAGTCGAAGGATATTGTGGCAATGAGAGCACAGAGTATTGTTTCAGTTGCAGGGTTTTGCAACAGTGGGAGCATAGGTCATGTTTTAATCATAGGTCCAGGACGACAGTGGATTTAGAACCAGTTTTCAGCTGTAAAAGTCTCTCCGATTTTGATAACTTGCTAAATATGGAGAGTGTTGTTGTTTGTTCTCAGATTGTTCCAGGATTCGGTAGTTCATTTTCAGTGGGAGCCGATAGGGACAGAGAACGGGTCAAGGGCAGTTTAAGTCATGACGAACATGTTGAAACTCATGGGAGTTTTAACGGGCCTTTCAAGTTAACTGATGAGAAGGCCGGGGTAACTAGGAAGGAGCTAAGATCAAAAAGTGTTTTTTGGAATGCACAGTTGAAGCGCAGGCGAAGATTGTTTCGTGGCTTCAAGTGGGAGATTGTTGAGTGTGAAGCCACTCTTGTGGTTTGTCAAAGTTGGTGAATGTGAAGAGTTTGAAAGTGTAGTTGGCGAAGGATTTTTTCAAATGGAGTTGGCATCCCATTTTTGTTGAAGAAAAATTTCTTTTGTTCACATTGACTTATTACACATTCAAATGCATATATAAAGGATGCATTGGCTAGTTAGAAAATGCACCACACAACACCATGTAACAGAGAGTGCAGAGTAGCACCAAGAAATAAAACTCCTAGTTACCCACCGTGGACGTAGGTCCGTTTTGGACCGAACCACGTTAAATTATTGTGTTCTTAAATTTGTGAGCTGAGTGTGTGAGTTCAGTGTTCGTATGCTAAGTGTCTCGATCCTAACAAGTGGTATCAGAGCTAAGGTTTGGCTCCAGAGAGTGATTTTCTGTTTTTGGGTTGAAAATTTTTGTCTCAAAAACGATTTTGGTTTACGCCGTTGGAAAAGTCTCGTTCCGCAGATTCCGAAAATATATTTTTTGGAATTTTTCGACCACCGGAAGACCTCCAAATCGCCGGTCAAACGTTCGTCGTAATAGTGACCAAAGAAACCAGATCACCGGAGAAGACGACACTATAGCGCCGGAGTCCGCCGGAGAAGACGACACTGTAGCGCCGGAGAAGACGACACTGTAGCAGGTCACTGTAGCGTCCTGTAGCAGTTCACTGTAGCCGTTCCTGTAGCAGTACTGTAGCATATTTCCAGATATTGCAAAACTGGTCCCTGAACTTCGGGAAAATTGCGGTTTAGTCCCTGAACTTCGGGAAAATTGCGGTTTGAAGCCACGGAACAATCTTCACCTGTGCTTCAACTGTGGCTTTTGTATTTCCGTAAACTCCTTCTTAGTTACCCCGGCCTTCTCATCAGTTAACCTGAAAGGCCTGTTAAAACTCCCATGAGTTTCAACATGTTTGTCATGACTTAAACTGCCCTTGACCCGTTCTCTGTCTTTATCGGCTCCCACTGAAAACGAACTACCGAATCCTGGAACAATCTGAGAACAAACAACAACACTTTCCATATTTAGCAAGTTATCAAAAATCGGAGAGACTTTTATAGCTGAAAACTGGTTCTAAATCCACTGTCGTCCTGGACCTATGATTGAAACACGACCAATGCTCCCACTGTTGCAAAACCCTGCAACTGAAACAATACTTTGTGCTCTTATTGCCACAATATCCTTCGACTGATTTTTTTGAACCTTTCCATGCTCGTTCAACCTGAATCTTCCTTGTAGCTCTAGACTTCCTACTTGCAAAAGGTCACCCTCTTCTGCCCATGAGATTCTGTGAACCGGACTTTGTTTCTCTTCTGAACTGGGACGGTCACTCCCTCAGAAGGTAATCCGACCATATACAGCGAACATTCATCGTTCACAAGTCTTACCTTTCCAAAGTCTCCAACTTTCAGATTCTGCAGTGCTTCACTGCTGTGGGTAGCATGAAATGAAGCACCAGAATTCTTGACCCAAGAGTCTTCACTGCCTTCCACTGAGTCTCAATGCATCACATTCTCAGAAACATAATTTCCTCTATTTGGACATCGACTCTAAAGAATGTCCACACCTCAACGTCATGAATAACACCGAACTTTCTGATCCCGTGATTACACCTAAGTCTGCTGACTTTCTAATCACTGCTGGATCTACCAAAAACGGATTTTCTCTTAATTACTTGATCTGTTCATCCCATGATCTGTTCTTGAACCCCTGAAACTCTGATCATCGCTGGATTTGTCTGAACGTCTGATCTTCTGTAATTCTCTAATTTTCTCCCTTTACCAATACCACATCTTGTAATACCGTGTTATTAAAATTTAGAGATTTTGAGTAAATCTTGGTGCAATTAAAGATTTATTTGATTATAGCATGAGTTTGGTAGTTAAAAATCTCATTTGGTAGAAGTTTGATGTTGAAAAATGCTAAAAAGGAGTTACACGGGTCGTGTTAAAGTTACACGGGTCGTGTAGGAATCCCTTGTGAATGTTTTGAGCACACAGTGAGTTACACGGGTCGTGTAGTTTTGACACGGGTCGTGTAAAGATTTAGACTAAAACTCAATTGCACACAGTGAGTTACACGGGTCGTGTAACTTTGACACGGGTCGTGTAATTTGTGCAGCACGGGTCGTGTAATATCTACACGGGTCGTGTAGTTCTGCAGATCAAATTGCATTTTCATACCGTAAATTACACGGGCCGTGTAATTTTTACACGGGCCGTGTAATCGCACAGATCTGTTTTAAAAGTACGATTTTTATTCATTTGGGGTTAAAACCCTTTTCGTCTAAAACCTCTCAAAACCCTAGAAAACCACTTCTAAGCCTTCTAAGTCGATTTTAAGGCCTATTGATCACGAATTGAAGCTAGAGATTAGTTCCTTGAGCTTGAAAGGTAATTCTTCTTGATTTTTACTTCGTTTTGACGGTTAGATTTCTTGTTTTGAGATAGTTCCAGGTGGTTTTGATGAATCACTTGCTACTAGTATGAATTAGAGTGAGTCTACTTGGATTAGTGTGTGTGATGGAGTTCTAATTCGAGACCCAAGTTAGTAAAACACTTGTATTGTGTTTTAGGGTTATATGAGCTAAATTTGTGAAATTAGAAGTTACAATTAGGATAGTATTGCTATCTTTTGATTGTAACCCTCTATTATGATTCCAATTCCTTGATTGATATGAATATTGAGCATGATTGAGATTTTTCTTGAAATTGAATATTGAGTTTGAGTCATTGTGTTACAGCTAAAGCTAGACAGGAACACACACGAGGTTCGGGAGTTCCACATATCGACTCAACTTCAGGTGAGTAGTTATTTATTGATGATTATACTTTGATCTGATGTTATTCACAGATATGAAGTAGGCTATGATTTGATTTGGTTGAGAATAACCAAACTTTGAGTATATGAAATAAAGAGTTATAGTGTGTATACCACACTCGGAACTGAAATAGTCTGTTGAGTTTGAGTAAAAACCTGATAATGAATGATACAAACAAATAAACCTTAATCTACTCACTGAGCTTTCATAGCTCATATATCGTTTGTTATTGTTGTTTGTATTAGGTTCTGGTAGCGGTGACCGCGGGAAGCGGAACGTGGAAGGATAGCTAGACTTAGACTTGGACTTGGACTTTGACTTAGACTTACTTTTGTTGTTTTAAAATATGAAGTAAACCCGGTTTGTTAAATAGTTGTAAACAGTTGATGTAATAGTTTAGGACTTGAACTAAGCTTTTGATGACAACCTTGTGTATACTTGTTACTCTTTTTGGGAGTATACCTCTAATGATATTATGTTTACTAAAGAAATTGGTATATCCTAAATTTGAGGAACCGGGTGTTACAAGTTGGTATCAGAGCCTTGGTTTAAAGGAATTAAACCTTGAGATGGGTTTAGACTTAAACCAATGTGATTGAAAAGTCCCAAAGAGTCCCGAGTAGCTATCCTCCGCGGTGTAGTACAATTGAGTTGATTATACACTATATTGAGTATTATAGTGCTATACAATTGAGTTGATTATACACTATATTGAGTATTATAGTGCTATACAATTGAGTTGATTATACACTATATTGAGTATTATAGTGCTATACAATTGAGTTGATTATACACTATATTGAGTATTATAGTGCTATACAATTGAGTTGATTATACACTATATTGAGTATTATAGTGCTATACAATTGAGTTGATTATACACTGTATTGAGTATTATAGTGATATACAATTGAGTTGATTACACACCATATTGAGTATTATGGTGGTGAATACTAAATGAGTTAATTTTCTTTTTCAGTTAAAATGAGTGCTGGAAAAGAAAAAGAGCGAGGTGATCCATCAAGAGATAAATCGGGATCACGAGAATCGGGTAAAGAGCATCAACCCAAGGGAGAGCGACCTCCCGAGACACAGAGTAATATGCAAGCTATGATTGCTGCTGAGGTAGCCAAAGCACTTAAAGAATTTCTACCCACTTATTTGAGGCCCCAGACGGAGACTGCAACTGGAGGTTCTTCGAGACAACCACCGGTTCAACCTGAGCACAGGGAGGATCGTGAAGAGGTCTATACTGAAGCGGGCAGAGCTAAAATATCTGAGAAGACAAGGAAGTGTACTTATGATGTTTTCCAGAAGTGCAAGCCATACGATTTCTATGGGAAAGATGATCCCATAGCAGCCAAGAATTGGTTAACACATGTTGAAAAGATGTTTCGTACCAGTAAATGCGACGAGGTAGATAAAGTAGAGTTCGCAACAAACTTGTTAAAAGAAGATGCACAGTTCTGGTGGGAAAATCTGTGTATGGAGATAGGAGAGAGTTTGGCGTATACACTGAGCTGGGAACAATTTAAATTGAAGTTCACTGAATACTATTGTTCCAATAATGCTATGAAGGGAATAGAGGAAGAGTTTTTGAAGTTACAACAGGGGTCGAGAACAGTGCAACAATACACACTGGATTTCAATGAGAAGGCAAGATTTGCACAACATCAAGTTGATACCGAGGAGCGTAAGATGGATCGTTACTTGTAGGGTTTAAAAACCCAGATCCGAGAGTTTTTGCCGAGTTCCAGATATACTACCTTTCAACAGGTTGCCGAAGCAGCGAGATCGAGAGAAAGGGAGTTGCAAAGACAGGAGGAGGAGAGAAGAACTGAAAGAGAAGTTGGAGGATTTAAGAGAAAGTGGGAGGGTAAAGCTGTAGATACTCCTCAGAAATCCATTACCACGGGTTCTCAAGTCCGTGGTGAAACCAAGAAGAATGAAGAGAAATGGTGTAAGAAGTGTAGGCGAAAACACATGGGAGAATGTGATTCCCGAAACCTTCCATCAGTTTGTTTCCAGTGTGGAAAGACGGGACATATGGCTCGCCAGTGTACCGAGAGTCGCCCTGTTTGTTTTAATTGTGGGGAGAGCGGGCATATTCGTCCAAATTGCCCAAAGATGAAATCTGAGCCACAAAGAGATTTTCAGAAGACTGGTCAAGGAGGAGGTCGAGATCGAGATGATCGAAGAGATAGGGGTGGTGGTCATGTGAAAACGCGAGCTTTTCAATTGACTGTTGACGAGGCTAGAGATCGGACCGATGTTATCACATGTATCTTTAGCTTGAACTCTTTTCAAGCAAGAGTACTTTTTGATTCAGGTGCATCTGTGTCTTTTATATCAGAGTCTTTTGCTTCTAAACTAGATAATCCATTAGTTGAATTATATGAGAAAATAATAGTAGATGTAGCAGATGGTAGATGTGTTTTTGTAAAGAGTCATTATAAACAGTGTCAGCTTGAAATATATGGGATTGCGTACCCTATAGATCTGAAGCCGATCACTAATCATGAGTTTGATGTAATAGTCGGGATGGATTGGATGGATGATAATAGGGGTCAAATGGATTGTCATGAGAAAACACTTTCCATAAAGACACCGAGTGGTTCCCGAATGTTGATACGAGGTGAACGACGTTCCCGAAAAGTACCGATAGTGTCACTTGCCACGGCTAGAAGATATATAGAAAGAGGGGGTGAATTGATTATGGCACATGTGATTAGTGCTGAGTCAAAACATTCTGAAATAGAAGAAGTAGAAGTGGTTTGTGATTATCCCGATGTATTTCCCGAAAGTCTTCCAGGCGTACCACCAAGTAGACAAGTTGAATTTGTGATCGATGTCATACCGGGGGCGAAGCCGGTAGCTCGACCACCTTATCGATTAGCACCATCTGAGATGGAAGAATTAAAGAGACAGTTACAAGAGTTATTGGAACTTGGATTTATACGTCCAAGTTCGTCTCCGTGGGGTGCGCCTATACTCTTTGTGAAAAAGAAAGATGGATCTATGAGAATGTGTATAGATTATCGGGAGCTCAACAAGATCACTATAAAGAATCGTTACCCGTTGCCGAGGATCGATGACCTATTTGATCAACTGCATGGAGCCACGTATTTTTCAAAGATTGATTTGAGATCCGGCTATCATCAATTGAGGGTACAAGAAGCTGATATTCCGAAGACAGCTTTTCGTACGAGGTATGGCCATTACGAGTTCTTAGTCATGCCGTTCGGTTTGACTAATGCTCCTGCTGTTTTTATGGATTTGATGAATCGGGTTTGTCGTCCTTTTCTTGATAAATTCGTAATTGTGTTTATCGACGACATCCTGATTTATTCAAAGAGTCGAGATGAGCACAGATTTCATTTACAACAAATGGTAGATCTTCTTCGAGACGAGAAATTATATGCAAAATTTTCAAAATGCGAGTTCTGGTTACGGGAGATACAATTCCTTGGCCATGTGATAAATGAAGACGGCATAAAGGTAGATCCAGCAAAGATCGAAGCCGTAATGAGTTGGGAGCCGCCAAAGAGTCCAATGGAAGTTCGTAGTTTCTTGGGGTTAGCAGGCTATTATCGACGATTTGTAGAAAACGTTTCTCGTATAGCTATGCCCTTAACCAAATTGACCAAGAAAACGGAGAAATTTAGTTGGACTGAGGCACAACAATCAGCCTTTGAACAACTACGAGATAGCTTATGCAAGGCTCCAGTGTTAGCTTTACCGCAAGGAGGGGAGGATTATGTTCTTTACAGCGATGCCTCCTTTAGTGGTCTTGGATGCGTGTTGATGCAAAAAGGACGAGTGATAGCGTATGCCTCTCGACAACTGAAACCACATGAAAAAGCTTACCCAGTACATGATTTAGAGCTGGCGGCGGTAATCTTTGCGTTAAAGATATGGCGACATTATCTTTATGGAGTGCGATTTCAAATATATACAGATCATAAAAGCCTGAAATATCTGTTTGATCAGAAAGAGTTAAACATGAGGCAAGTACGGTGGATGGATCTACTAAAAGATTATGATTGTGAAATACTTTACCATCCTGGTAAAGCCAATGTGGTGGCGGATGCACTAAGCCGTAAAGAGTCGCCTATTCGAATAGTATCAGCTCGAATGGGGATTGTGAGTCGACTACCAGAGTTGATACGAAGATGTCAAGTCGAAGCCAATGACTTGAAGAAAGAAAGGATGATTGGTTATATAGAGAAACTTGTAGAAAATGCACAAGGAATCAAGACTTTCCAAGGGCGAGTTTGGGTTCCGAGACATGGCGAGGCGAGACAGTTATTGCTAGAGGATGCTCACTGTACTAGGTATTCGGTTCATCCTGGTAGTACACGAATGTATTATACCTTAAAACCATACTACTGGTGGCCGGGTATGAAGCGTGATGTGGGACGATTTGTAGAGAACTGTTTGACATGTCTTCAGGTAAAAGCTAATCATCAAAAACCTTATGGAGCAGTGCAGCCATTGCCAGTACCAAAGAAGAAATGGGATGAGATCACCATGGATTTTATCACCAAGTTGCCTCGGACTCCTCGAGGATATGATTCAATTTGGGTGATTGTTGATAGATTGACAAAGTCTGCTCATTTTATTCCAATCCGAGAAGATTATCAAGTATCAAAGCTAGCTGAGATATATACGAGAGAAATTGTGAAACGACATGGAGTGCCAACTTCAATAATTTCTGATAGAGATAGTCGATTCAATTCACATTTCTGGCAGAGTTTCCAAAAGCATTTTGGTACAAAAGCTTTATTGAGTACTGCGTATCATCCCCAGACGGATGGACAGTCGGAAAGAACGATACAAACACTTGAAGATATGCTACGAGCCTGCATCATTGATTTTGGAGGAAGTTGGGAAGATCATCTGCCTTTGGTAGGGTTTGCCTATAACAACACTTATCACTCCAGTATACAGATGGCACCTTTTGAAGCTTTATATGGTGCACCGTGCCGAACACCAACTTGCTGGACAGAGATGGGAGAGAAACCATTGGCGGGACCGGAAATTGTAGCTGAAACTGAAGAGAAGATACAAAGCATTCGTGAGCATATGCGGGTAGCCCAAAACCGCCAAAAGCAATATGCAGATAGAAGAAGAAAGCTGTTAGAGTTTAATGTTGGAGACATGGTAATGTTAAAAGTGTCCCCATGGAAAGGAATAATTCGATTTGGCAAGAGAGGTAAATTGAGCCCACGCTTTATCGGACCTTTCCAAATCTTAGAGAGAGTTGGAGCAGTCGCGTATAAACTTGAACTTCCAGATGAACTACGGGGTATCCATAATGTGTTCCATGTATCACATCTTAGAAAAACATTACATGATAAATCCACCCGAGTACCTTTAGCTGAAGTTCAACTAGATGAGAAATTAAGATATCAAGAGATGCCAGAGCAAATTCTAGAAAAGAAAGTTAAGAAATTACGAAACAAAGAAGTGGGATTGGTGAAAGTGCAATGGCGACATCATAGAGGATCAGATGTCATTTGGAAGCTGAAGAAGAGATGCGAACAAAATATCCCTTTTTATTTTAGGAGATTCCGAGGACGGAATCTTTTGAAGGGGGTAAGTACTTGTAATACCGTGTTATTAAAATTTAGAGATTTTGAGTAAATCTTGGTGCAATTAAAGATTTATTTGATTATAGCATGAGTTTGGTAGTTAAAAATCTCATTTGGTAGAAGTTTGATGTTGAAAAATGCTAAAAAGGAGTTACACGGGTCGTGTTAAAGTTACACGGGTCGTGTAGGAATCCCTTGTGAATGTTTTGAGCACACAGTGAGTTACACGGGTCGTGTAGTTTTGACACGGGTCATGTAAAGATTTAGACTAAAACTCAATTGCACACAGTGAGTTACACGGGTCGTGTAACTTTGACAAGGGTCGTGTAATTTGTGCAGCACGGGTCGTGTAATATCTACACGGGTCGTGTAGTTCTGCAGATCAAATTGCATTTTCATACCGTAAATTACACGGGCCGTGTAATTTTTACACGGGCCGTGTAATCGCACAGATCTGTTTTAAAAGTACGATTTTTATTCATTTGGGGTTAAAACCCTTTTCGTCTAAAACCTCTCAAAACCCTAGAAAACCACTTCTAAGCCTTCTAAGTCGATTTTAAGGCCTATTGATCACGAATTGAAGCTAGAGATTAGTTCCTTGAGCTTGAAAGGTAATTCTTCTTGATTTTTACTTCGTTTTGACGGTTAGATTTCTTGTTTTGAGATAGTTCCAGGTGGTTTTGATGAATCACTTGCTACTAGTATGAATTAGAGTGAGTCTACTTGGATTAGTGTGTGTGATGGAGTTCTAATTCGAGACCCAAGTTAGTAAAACACTTGTATTGTGTTTTAGGGTTATATGAGCTAAATTTGTGAAATTGGAAGTTACAATTAGGATAGTATTGCTATCTTTTGATTGTAATCCTCTATTATGATTCCAATTCCTTGATTGATATGAATATTGAGCATGATTGAGATTTTTCTTGAAATTGAATATTGAGTTTGAGTCATTGTGTTACAGCTAAAGCTAGACAGGAACACACACGAGGTTCGGGAGTTCCACATATCGACTCAACTTCAGGTGAGTAGTTATTTATTGATGATTATACTTTGATCTGATGTTATTCACAGATATGAAGTAGGCTATGATTTGATTTGGTTGAGAATAACCAAACTTTGAGTATATGAAATAAAGAGTTATAGTGTGTATACCACACTCGGAACTGAAATAGTCTGTTGAGTTTGAGTAAAAACCTGATAATGAATGATACAAACAAATAAACCTTAATCTACTCACTGAGCTTTCATAGCTCATATATCGTTTGTTATTGTTGTTTGTATTAGGTTCTGGTAGCGGTGACCGCGGGAAGCGGAACGTGGAAGGATAGCTAGACTTAGACTTGGACTTGGACTTTGACTTAGACCTACTTTTGTTGTTTTAAAATATGAAGTAAACCCGGTTTGTTAAATAGTTGTAAACAGTTGATGTAATAGTTTAGGACTTGAACTAAGCTTTTGATGACAACCTTGTGTATACTTGTTACTCTTTTTGGGAGTATACCTCTAATGATATTATGTTTACTAAAGAAATTGGTATATCCTAAATTTGAGGAACCGGGTGTTACACATCTTGAACTTTCTGACACATAAAGCCTCAATCTGCGTCTTCCACCAACTTTTAATTCTTCATTAAACGAAGCCTTGTCTGAACTTAACGACTGTTCTTCTAAACTCTGTTAAATAATCAACCTATTTAAACTACAGCGGAATACCGAACTGAGAATCAGAAACTGAAAATTTAAACTGAATCGATAAAACCCGACAAACGCTGTTGGCATTGGTTTTCGATTTCTTTAAATTTCTTCTGAGTTCAACTGTTCTTCACCGATTAAATAGAATTTTGATTCAACTGTTCTTGGCTTGTTATTTGCAAAATATAATCCCCACCCAAATTATTTTCTGGCTAAACTGCCCAAAACAAATGTTTGAGTGACTGTTTTGCGACTTTTACAAAGTTGAGGGACCAAACCGCAATTTTCCTGAAGTTCAGGGACTAAACCACAATTTTCCCGAAGTTCAGGGACCAAACTGCAATTTTCCTGAAGTTCAGGGACCAGTTTTGCAAATTCTGGAACTTCAGGGACCTGTTTTGCAAATTCTGGAACTTCAGCGACCTGTTTTGCAAATTCTGGAACTTCAGGGACCTGTTTTGCAATTTTCTAAAAATCTGCTACAGTACTGCTACAGGAACCCCTACAGTGAACTGCTACAGGACGCTACAGTGAACTGCTACAGTGTCGTCTTCTCCGGCGGACTCCGGCGCTACAGTGTCGTCTTCTCCGGCGAAACTTCGGTGCTACAGTGTCGTCTTCTCCGGCGAACTGGTTTTTCCGGCCAACTTTCCGACGAGTTTTGACCAACTTTGACCGGTGATTTGGAGGTCTTCCGACGCTCAAAAAATTCGAAAAAATATATTTTCGGAATCTGCGGAACGAGACCTTTCTGACGGCGTAAACCAAAATCGTTTTTGAGACAAAAAATTTTGACCCAAAAACAGAAAATCACTCTCTGGAGCTCTGATACCACTTGTTAGGATCGAGACACTTAGCATACAAACACTGAACTCACAATCAGCTCACAAATTAAGAACACAAGAATTTAACGTGGTTCGGTCTAATCTGACCTACGTCCACCAGGTAACTAGGAATTTATATTCAACTACATTGTTGTGGTGTGGTACATAAATCTCTTCAACTGAAGCTCTATTTATACATATGAGAAGGTATTGTGAAATGTGAAATCAAACTTCACCAATCTTGGACTCACCAACCTTGGACTCACCAACCATGGACTCACCAACCATGGACTCACCAACCTTGCAGCTACTTTGACAAACCACAAGAGTGGCTTCACACTCAACATAAGATGCATAAAAGATGACAAAATACAGCTTCCATCTAATCCACAAACAATTTCAAACAGGAAATGCATAATACAGGGTAGAGAAAACAAGTATGAACAATACTTATAGAAGGGAAAACATGGCAAATATAAATTTCAGATCAAAACCTATGAAACCAGTATGAGCGATACTAGTATGAAAACTATTTTATGACGTATGCAACAACATACACCCACAATCTGATTGAAACTTCTGTGCATGCAGGGCCGGTCCAATAAGTTTTACTGCCCTGGGCGAAATAACAATTTGATGCCCTTATACAATAGACAAAATACATAAAAGAATTTTATAAAACAAAAATGCATTAAAACTTATAGTCAAACCAAATCCATACTAATACAACCTGACAAAACTGTGATTTCAAAACTCAACAACTATAACAATAAAAGATAGAGAAAAGAAAGATACAACCTGACAAAACCGTGATTTCAATTCTCGAGTTCAAACAATAGGCCTCTTGAAATCAAAATCTGATTGGCATACATCATAAACAAACTAAAAGTTAGAAACCGAGAAACAAACTAAAAGTCTAAAGCTCTAAAAACCAGTGGACTTCAATTCAGAAATACCTGGAAGCTGGAGTCGACCTAGAGTGAAATTGAAATCTCAAATCAATTCAGCCAGGCTCCTGCAAACAGCAAACCAAAACTTAAAGAGGCATATATAATCTGATTTAGTGATCACTGATTTGAGAATCGAGAAAATCAGAAAAACAGCAGAAGAGGCATACCGAAAAAATCATAGCAGAAATCAGAAACTATATACAAAGATTGAGTTCGAATGAAATTCAAATAAGAAAAACAGCATACCGAAAATCAAATAATTACCTGGAGTTAGAATGAGTTCCAAACCGTGAAGAGCAGAAGAGGCGAAATCAGATTGAAACTTGAAAACGTGCCCGTCTTCCTGCGACTTCTGTCTTTAAAACCGTGATTTCCAATTGAAACTTGAATCAGTTGAATAATGATTATCTGATTGAGTGATTGATCGAGTAGCAAAAGAACATCATTTGAGTTACGTTTGAGTTCCGATTGAAACGAGTTCCGTTTGAGGCTTTAAGCGAAATCAGAGAAAGAGGGAAGGAGGGAAAAATCAGGAAGGAACCGTTTGAGCCAAATCATTGATTACCTCGATTTGATCTTTTGGTTTAATTACTTCCGAATTCCAAGGCGTCGATTAGTTTCCATGCTAGTATTCCCGCTGCAATTTTTGTTCTCGCTTTCAATCACACGAAATCAGACATCATCACCGGTTCTTGGACTATTGGATTTTAGGATTTTGGGCTTTAGGTACATAGAGGTATAAATGGACTAAAAACTTGTGATGCCCCCCTTTATATGCTGCCCTGGGCCTAAGCCCAGCTCGCCCATGTATTGGGCCGGTCCTGAGTGCATGTGAAACAAAATAGAAAAATAACGAGAATGATCAGAACGTTTATATTACCATGCATACAAACCAAACATAATTGAAGGACCGAAGCCAATTGAAATGAATTGTAGTCTTTAATTTAGGGCACAAAAGAGGGTTATTGATATAGGGATAAACCCACTGACAGAGCTGAGAGATGAAAAATGAAGAGTGAAGACAGAATAACTGATGGTAGGAGGATAGGATCAGGGAATCGATCTGGAGAAAAAGAGGCAGACGATCCAGAGATGCAGCGTGTTAAATTTCCAACTTCCGATTTCTTTATATGTACCATCCTTGTAGCTTCAGTTTGTTGGGATTTTGACCATGTAGGAATTTATCTTCTTCAATCTTCACTAAAGGAACATAAGTTTTGAATCAGACAATGACATGTAAAATATCTATTTTGCACTTCTTCACCAAAGGAATATAATTTTGAATAACAGATGGTGATCAAAGCAAATGAAGCACAAAATTTGGTGTTAAATGACAGTATGTATAATGCATAATTACCCATCTTCTACTTGGGTTTCAGGGATTTATGGGCAATAAGATCGCTTGGCATTTTCCAATTGTAGTTTATTTATTTGAATTTGAGCTCAAAGAATGGAACTTGATTAATTATAATCCCTGTGGAAAAAAATAAGCTTACAGTTAACTAAGAATTTAATGGCAATTGTATTTTGTTCCAGGTATGCAAACAGCAGGGCTTTAGTTATTATAGAAGAGAACGGAAAAGTTGTGAAAATCAAATTTGTCTTGAAGTTAAAATCTGAAATGGAACTCCTCTTCTGGGGAGGAGTAGAAGTGCTAAAAGGGTTCCATTTATAATGACCTAGGAAATTTTTGCAGGTTTCATTTCAGTTTTTGCAAAGTATCCATCCCGAGTTGCTACATGGTGATTATTGTTGGCGATTTATATTACCAATGTTACTTAAGCGTAATGGGTTAACTTGTTGACCAAATACAATCCTGACAAACATTAAACAAGTAAGAAAGGTGTGAAGTGCACATTTGTTTGAGTTTGATCAAGATTCAAATTACAATGTCATTTAGGGGCAAAGCCCCTGAACTTACGGGATCTGGGGGCAGTGCCCATGGGAACGGGGCCCAATCTGCCCCTGGCTGGGTTATATTGCTTTATTAAAAATGCATCAGAAAGTCGTTTTTTTCTAAAAATAGCCCAGTTTCTGACCTTTGTGATCACACTACCCGTGTGCGTGTCAAGCAGATTGCAGTCCAGAAAATGACACGACCCGTGTGGGATCACACGACCCGTATACGTGTCAAGCAGTTGCAATCAAGAAAATGACAATCCGTGTGGGATCAAACAACTCGTGTGAAGAATTTTTTCAGCTTTGAAACTGTCTTATGACAGTTTCTTGTCGATTATCAGACAAGTTAAAAGAGGTTTTTTTGGTCATTTTTCATGGTACACGCAGAAAACATCATCACCATCCTCTGTTCTTGTTCTCTCGTCTGATTCTTATCCAATTAATAGTTCGGAGTTCCACCGAAATACTTCAATTTGATAATGTTTCACGCTTATCAGATTTCCAAGCAATCATTCTACACCCGAATTTCTAACAATTACTTCGGTTGTAGAAAAAAAGGGGTGGAAAAACTCTATTCGTGATGAGAGAAGCATATGGTTAATAGCAATTAAGAAGGGGGGACTCACCAATAGGTATGAAGAAGTTTCAGGAGGTCACCAGTGATCTCGTGTGTTCTTCATGTTAGTATGTAATATTGTTTCCATACCATGCCGTTTGGAAATATTCATTTTGGCTGAAGGGATAGAGTGTGATTATTATTTATGGAGGTGGTGATAACGGTTATGGTTCGGGTTCATGATGCGAGAACTTGGGGATGAGGAACCTCGTAGTGGTTTCTCGTTGGGTAGTGCTATAAGCATTGTTTTGAAAACCGGACCGGACCGGCCGGTTCAACCGGTTAAACCGGGAACCGGTCAGGTTACCGGTTTTTTAATGTATAAAAACCGCCTGTTACATGAACCGAAAAAAACCGGCCGGTTCAGTTAGAACCGGTCAAAACCGGAACGGTTAAACCCATTAGACCGGTTTGTCATTAAGATTTCAAAATTTTAAACTACCAAAAAGACCCTCTCACTTTCAGCAAATGACGCTTCAATCCGCGTATTTGCCATAAGCACAAGGATACTTGAACGGGCTGCTCCCACCTCCTTTTTATAGGCCTTGCTCTAGAGTATACTTCATACTACCCACCGATGTGGGACAAAAAGTTTTGTCATCTTTGAGAAAAAAAGGATATTTGTCAAAAAACTCATAAGATTCTCAAAATATTTTTTCAACAATATATCTATCATCTTTGATAAATAAAATAATAAGTTGCATACTTCAAACTCATAAATCGATCTATAAAAAACACACACGGTGTTTATATATATATATATATATATATATATATATATATATATATATATATATATATATATATATATATATATATATATATATCCGGTTTTTTTGACCGGTCCGACCAGTCGAACCAGTTGAACCATCGAACCAGTAAGACGACCGGTTCGATCTCCGGTCCGGTTTTCAAAACATTGGCTATAAGTACCCTCTCCCCTTTATTTTGTACCCCTAAGACGCATCAAATCAAAATGAGTTTTAATTAAATTATTTTTTTAATCTATAAACCATCATTGATTTGACTACTTAATTTTTTTTATTCAATTTTTTCCTTTTGTTGTCTTTTCATTTATTATTATTATTATTATTATTATTATTATTAGTTTACGTCTATCTTTCAAATTTTTTTATTGAATAAAATTTCATTCCCTTTAGGATATTGGCATGATTCCTCGTTGAGTTTTTCTGGATCGGGTTATATAGTATGTGAATTTATTTGTTGCAAAAGACAAAAAAAAAACAACAAGAAAAAGATAAATTATTATTATTGTATTTCTAACCATCCACTCCATCATCTGGGGAAGGGGTTGAACATGACTTGACGTCCCTTCAAGTTAGACAACAAGAACTTCTGAGAAGTACTTTGTTGCAATTTACGAACGTTTATCTTCAGGTGTAACGACAATTGATTATACTTGAAGTCCCATTCATTAATCCAAAACACGATGAGTATATAAAGTTATGTCTTTATAATATGCAAATACTACTGATTACAATGACCGAAGACATTCATGAATATGTCAACTCAATGGCAAAAATCGAAGAAGGAAGTGAGCATAGAGCAACACTCAAGGAGCGAAGTAAGTTGACTAAAATTTGGTTTGAATTAATTAAAAACCTACATGGAATTGTTTGAAGTGCTACTAAAACGTAAAAATTATTGCTATTAAAGCGTAAAAATTATAAAGCTAAGATTGGTTTTGAATTAATTGAAAAAAAACTATTGTTTATTCTTACTAAAACGTAAAATTATAATAGTTAAATTTATTATTATGTTTTTCTAATAATAATAATAATAATTATTATTATAAAAGTTAAATTAATTGTTATTGTTTTTCTAATAATAATAATAATAACAATAATAATAATCTTTCTATTCTAATAAAACAAATCTCACATGCCACATCATTATAACATCCCATTTTTACACGTGTCACTTTTATAATTTTTTGGTGAGTTTTTTCCCGCCTAATGAAAAATTCCATTGGTAGGTATCCGATAGTGTTACCATTTTCCACCGATCTCATCCCTGAAAATCAGGAACATTTTCTGCAAATTTATAACAACTTACTTTCAACCGTTTCACTCATAAATTGCATGAAATCTACATCCTCTATCTCACTGCTTTTTTCTGCCTTCATTCCTATTCATCTATATCAAGAACTAATTTTTCAAAAATCAAATCACGTTTTCATCGATTCAACCTTTCAACTCCATCTATCCCGCTCACTCCCCCATAATTAGGCATGTCTCCAGCCTTCTTCCTAAATTGAATCCCGTGATTTATGGTATTTAAAATTTCCCCCAATTAGGCCTGAACGTTAGCTGTGGTGACTATGTATCCCACCGATTGAGTGCCGCCTTCAACCACACATCGCTTCTCCATCTATTGACCAGAACTCTCTACTCTGAAAGCCAATGCAAAGCGGTGTTGTACGTGTTTTCAAGCAACCAGGGATTGAATGACCGAGTGGTGAAGATGATTTCATAGAAGTTAGGTCAAAACAACAAATGTTGAATGATCAGTGTTTTAAAAACCGGTTCGAACCGGCCGGTTGAACCGGTCGAACCGGCTGAATTGAACCGGATTGAACCGGCCGGTTTTGGAAAAAAACCGGTTGAACCGGCTGAATTGAACCGGATTGAACCGGACAGTCTTGGATTTTTGTGTTTGTTTTAGGCATCTTTGTTTGATTTTGGCTTCTATAATGATTGTTTTTATATGTTGCATTCTATTTACGTTTGTAATACTAAAAAGATGACAAGTTTTGTAATCAATGTACGCAGGATAATTAAAAACATATAAAAATATAGAACCGGTTTGACCATCCGGTTGAACCGGTTAAACCGGTTGAACCGGAAAACGTCACCCAACCGGTTCAATTGGAAAACCGGTTTTTAAAACATTGTGAATGATCGACATGAATAGAGAGAAAAAGAAATCATGGCAAAATCACATGTCACAAATGTCTGTCAATCTTCTTTCTTTTTCTTCTTCTTTATATTTGCTTGGACAATAAGTTGGATTTTGCCATCACCACTTATTAAATTCCTTTCTCTGTAACCTTAAATTCCAAAGACTCGCTACCATTAGTCTCTTTCTCTCTCTAATATCTTAGCAGATGCTACCATCACCACCGTACAACATCAAGAAATGCCTACGGGGCCAGCATCGCACAGCCACTGCACCATTAACCGACCACTGGACAGAACACCTACCATCTCTTCTGCTAGATCTGAGTCGTTGCATTTGATATTCAGTTGCGTCTAAGTTTCTTTTGTAACTTTTACTACTGAAATAACCCGTGTTTTTCCTTCACCAGAGTGTGCCCTAAGTGTAAAGATTAAATAGAGTGGAAATGCAAATACGGCAAATACAAACCGCTAACAGAACCAGCAAATGGTAATAATCTTTGTTTTATCCTGTTATACTTTGACTCATTGATGTCGGTTTTCAGTGATAATAGATCCTTTTAATGATTTTTCGATAGTCAGAAGTGTACGAAACATGCTGTTCGTCAAGTATACCATAATCTCTGTAACGGTGAGTGCTTTAAAATTAACAAGTTCTTGTGTAGTTTTGTTCTTCATTCGTTCACTTCCATTTTTTTACTCTCTAATAATTTTAACATTAACCACAGCCTGTGCCAGGGAGCGTAATGTACGTGCTAAATGTTTATGTCGTGTTGACCGAATCCTTGGAAGGTTTTGGAATTCATCAAAATCAAATCACTGCATTCATATTCTATCTGAGTCAAATTCAATAATGGCTAATGTATTACTTTGATTGCAGAGATATTACTGAAGTAGAAGTGAACAGAAGTCAGAAGATGCTTCAAGCGGTTTGTTCAAACTTTAACATTCTGTTTACAATCATGTTTGATCATATTTAGTGTTTTAAATTTGATGAAATCCTGGTTTTGTTTCAGGCCATTAAAGACAAGAGATCCTTGATCGTGGTTTTGATTCCTTTCTGTATCATCAAACTACAATTGTAGTAAAATACTAAAATTTCTAACCAATTGTACAGATGAACAAAGGAAAATCACAAACAAAAGAACAAACCCCAACTGATAATGACCAAAACGCTCGTGACTTGACCCAAGGTTACTTTTTTTTATAATTAAAATTCTTATTGTTTTTCTAATTCTTTCTTTTAATAGTGATTTCTTATTGCTTTTTCGAATCTTGATGCTTGTAGGCTTTGAAAAAATATGTGGATTCTAATGACAAATCCTGCGAGGTTAGTTCATGGTTATGTGAGATATATAGTGACATTTTAGCGTAATATATTAATAATAGCAACGTACTTACGTTATACTTTCTGTGTGCATGTGTGTGACTGTTTGGTTGTATCTGTGTGTGTTTATATGGGGTTATTTATAGGAAGAAATGAAATTAAGTTGCTATTTCTTGGTAATAAATGAAAGTAAATTGTTGTTTCTAGCATTTACTTTGGGTATCTAATTTCTCATTTACTAACATTTTGTTAACTTAGGTTGATATGGTTTCTATTCGTTTATATGGGTTAAGGTCAAATTTGGTCACTTAACTTTTTGGTTTGTGCACATTTGGTCACTTAACTTTGTTTAAGTTCTACAAGGTCACCTAACTTTTTATTTTGTCCTGAAATGGTCACTGTAACCAGTTATAGTCGGTCACAGTGACCATTTCGAGAATAAATAAAAAGTTAAGTGACCTATTATGTAACACCCCAACCCTTTAGATAAAAGTTTTCAACCATATTTACATTACAAAATGAGGTTTAACTAAAATCATTACATTATTCAAAACACTGTTCGGGGTATTACAACTAAGTTACATTACCATAGTTTAAACATACCGCAAAATATAGGTCCTACTATCAAAGTCTTCTAGTCCTTCCAAAATCCTCTATACTAAATCACCTGGAAACATAACATTTCCAAAAACAAACAAAGATATGTAAGACATAAGGTCTTGTGAGTCATGTGGAAGCAAGTAATAAGCATAAGAAATGAACTGATAACTGTATTCTTCTTATTCCTTTTTAATTTCGGAACAAGACTTTCTGCTTTTCATTTCTATATGAGGAAATTCTCATAATTAATCTCCCTTCACAAAATGGAACGAATCCATTTGTAAGGGCGTGCTAAACTCTTCTCCCTTCGTGGCAAAGAACTAATCTAACCACAAGGGCGTGCCAATAAATCTCCCCTCATGGTAAAGAACGAATCTTAATCATAAGGGCGTGCTAAGATCACCACTTACCGAAGGGAGGTACCATCCCAGTGGCATCTTATGACCCCCTTCAAGCGGGTAAGGTCCTAGTCTGGACAATTATTTATATTACTTAACTCTGTAACTCATACTCATTCTACTATTATCTTATAAAGATATTACTTTTAACTATCATGCAAATGTGTAGAATATCATCATACTAATACAAACTGATCTTTAACTTATAGCTTTGAATCTCATATGATCTTCCATAATGAATAAAGAAAAGTTACTTGCTATGTACCATGTTAAATAAACACATACTCACCTTAGATCTTGTAAGAAATGTCTAAGTATTCAAAACCTCTTTTCCCTTCCCTTGCCTCTCTGTTGCTTGATCCGCACCTATACGATTGTTTGTATCATGACATGAACTTATATTTTCATGCTTTCATATCATATTAAACATATATCAAAGATTTGGGGATCAAACTACTCAATTAAGGTCATAATATAGGTGAATTATACAAGTCCAGGTCACACGGGTCGTGTTATTTCACACGGGTCGTGTAGAACTTACAGACCTCACTGATCAACATCACACTGGCCGTGTAAAACTTACAGATCTCACTGATTAAAATCACACGGGTCGTGTGATTTCACACGGGCCGTGTAAAACCTACAGACCCTTCTTCTTCATTTCCTGCATAACCTTTGATCCTTGGTCTGAATAGTTCCAGTTCAAAATCGATTCAAAAGACAACTATATCATGATATTAAGAACATTTCTAACCCTTTTATATGACCCTTATACATCTATAAACATTCAATTCATACCAATCATATTAAACCCGAATTCTAGGGTTCATGAGCTCAACTATCAAGTTTTTTAAACTCCAAACCACTTTTAATGGTTGAGTTGAGTTCCTTTGATGAGTAGAACACCAATTAAAGGTTAGAACTTTAGAGAAAACCTCACACAAGCTCTGAATTTCGAATTCATTCATACCCATCTAAACAAAATAGGTCTATAACTTTAAAAGATGAAGTTCTTACCTCAAATCACTTGGAAATCTCCAATTCCAAGTTGTTTCTTCTAAATTACTTCAGTTTCTTGAGAGTTCTTCAGAAATCGAGTAAGGTTTCTTCTCCTGGAGGGAATTTACGTTTCTAATGGAGAGAAATGGAAGCTTCTCTCCATTTATACTTCCTCATTTTGCTCAAATGACCAATTGGTCCCTCCAGTTTCCTTTTGTTCATATTTCACCCAAGAATTCTCAATATTTCATTTAGAGTTTTATTTTTTTACCATCTTACCTCCAAAACATAAAATTGTTTACATAAAGGTCGTTTATAAGGCTAAAAGACCAAAATGCCCTTTTTACAACTTTCTACTATAAAGATTCAAATATAGCAACTAAGTATTACATAAGTTATATTTCTACTTACCAATTAAAGGTTAGAACTATGTACCATGTACCCGGTCCGGTTCCTAACAACTGGTATCAGAGCTTTGGGTTTCGGAGGAGGTCTCAGTTTTAGAAATTAGAGTATGCTCTGTAGTTGCAGTTTTGTCTGATCTTCCACATCAGAAACTAATTTCTATTAATTGTATTAAAGGTATCTCGGTACTTTGAAGAGTACTGTTCTGTCACACAAAAGTACTATAAAATATTTGTCTCTTGTTTGTCGTAATGGCTGAAGACAAGGTTATAATCGAGAAGTTCAACGGTTCTGACTTTAGCTGGTGGAAAATGCAATTAGAAGCATTGCTATGTCAGAAAGATTTGGACGTGGTACTTGGAGACAAACCGGAGAAAATGGAAAAAGCTGCTGAAGATGCGTGGAACTCAAAGGACAAAAAAGCAAAGGCGGTTATTACATGGTCGTTGGAAAGGAGCGTCGCTTTCAACACCATGAAGGAAACCACGGCGCGTGGTATGATGGATGCTCTGACGAACATGTATGAGAAACCGTCGGCGGCTAACAAGGTGTTCTTGATGAGGGAATTGTTCACGACAAGGATGAATGAAGACAGCTCAGTTACGATTCACATTAACAATCTAAATTCAATTCTGTCCAGATTGTCATATGTGGGAATTAAATTTGATAACGAGACTCAAGCTTCACTGCTACTAGATTCACTACCTGATAGCTGGTCTGGAACAGTAACCGCTGTTACAAGTTCAGTGGGGACCAGTGGTATGATTTTTGAAGGGGTTAGAGATTTGGTTCTTGGCGAGGATGTCAGACGCAAGAATCAAGGTGGATCTTCTTCTTCTGAGTTATTAAATATCAGAAGAGGTAGAGGGAATAGCAGGAATAGTGGGAGCAGTGGGAGTCGGGGAAGAAGTTCATCTAGAACTTGGAAGAATGTGAAGTGCTGGAACTGCCAAGAGGTGGAACATGTTAAGAGTCAATGTCCAAAGAAAGAATTAAACAGTGTTGGTGCTGAGAATGTTTATCAGGAAGATGCATTGATACTCAGTATGGAAAACTGTGTAGACTCTTGGGTCATGGATTCAGGGGCTTCGCTTCACGCCATGGACAACGGAGAAACGATAGTGAATCTAAAAGAAGGAGATTTTGGGAAGGTACGGTTAGCACATGACGAGTTGCTTCAAGTAACGGGCATGGGAGATATTGATCTGGTTACTTCATTAGGAACTACATGGAACCTGAAGAATGTCAGGGTGATTCCGGAGCTGAAGAAGAAATTGATTTCTGTTGGTCAGCTGGATAAACAAGGACTGGAAGTAAGGTTTGGTGGTGGTAAATGGAGGGTGGTCAATGGAAATTCGGTGATTGCTCAAGGTATGAAGCGTGGGTCATTGTATATGGTTGAGGTACCTGCTGAGGGAAGTATGACCGTCCCGGTTAAGCATGACAAAATCTGGTTCGCTAAATTTAGTGCTAAGAGAGTTTATTTTGCAAACATGAATTCTGGATCCAAGGGGACGTTAGCTGAACGAGTCAGAAAGTCTAAACCATTTACGGGATTTTGTAACAGTGGGAGCACGGGGTGTGTTCCTGGTACAGTTACAAAGAGCCGTTGGGTTTTGAAGACTAAGACTGAAAAATTCTCTCCTGTTGGAAGTTTGCAAAGTTTGGAGAGTGTTAGTGGTCCTCGGTGTATCTCTGGAGTTGGTGGAGTGTCCAAACCGGTTGAGACAGAGGATGAGTCGGTGGTGGGATTAGCCACGGCTGAGTTGGAGCTAGTGGGAGCTTCAACTGGCCCTTCTAGTACTTGAAGAAGAGGGGTGGATGCAATTAGAGAAATTGGACTAAGTTTAGCTGGTTCTTAGGAGCTGGAGGCTTGGAAGACTTGGTTGTTTTAAGATTACTGGAGTTGGATGACAGTAGAGAAAGACTACGTTGTTCAAAATCTTCAAGTGGGAGATTGTTATGTGAAAGTGAAGATTTTTCACTTGGTTGGTGAGGTTGGTGAATGTCAAAGAAGAGTGGGTGAATCTTGTTAGGTAGCCTAATTTTTTGTTTTGATTTCACATTAACTTCCAACATATATAAATAGCATCAATGGGTAAGTTAGAAGATGCACCACTTGAGCTCAAAACAAGAGTTATAAATTGTAATCTTGTGAGTATTAATAAGATTTCTCTAGTTATAGCCCGTGGACGTAGGATTTGCACCGAATTCGAACCACGTAAAAATCCTTGTGTTCTTCTTGCTTTATTTTCGTGAGTTTGTGTGTGTGATAGTGTATTTCCGCTGCGTGTACCCGGTCCGGTTCCTAACATAAAACCTACAGACCCTTCTTCTTCATTTCCTGCATAACCTTTGATTCTTGGTCTGAATAGTTCCAGTTCAAAATCGATTCAAAAGACAACTATATCATGATATTAAGAACATTTATAACCCTTTTATATGGCCCTTATACATCCATAAACATTCAATTCATACCAATCATATTAAACCCGAATTCTAGGGTTCATGAGCTCAACTATCAAGTTTTTTGAACTCCAAACCACTTTTAATGGTTGAGTTGAGTTCCTTTGATGATTAGAACACCAATTAAGGGTTAGAACTTTAGAGAAAACCTCACACAAGCTCTGAATTTTGAATTCATTCATACCCATCTAAACAAAATAGGTCTATAACTTTAAAAGATGAAGTTCTTACCTCAAATCACTTGGAAATCTCCAATTCCAAGTTGTTTCTTCTAAATTACTTCAGTTTCTTGAGAGTTCTTCAGAAATCGAGTAAGGTTTTTTCTCCTGGAGGGAATTTACGTTTCTAATGGAGAGAAATGGAAGCTTCTCTCCATTTATACTTCCTTATTTTGCTCAAATGACCAATTGGTCCCTCCAGTTTCCTTTTGTTCATATTTCACCCAAGAATTCTCAATATTTCATTTAGAGTTTTATTTTTTTTTACCATCTTACCTCCAAAACATAAAATTGTTTACATAAAGGTCGTTTATAAGGCTAAAAGACCAAAATGCCCTTTTTTACAACTTTCTACTATAAAGATTCAAATATAGCAACTAAGTATTACATAAGTTATATTTCAACTTACTTGATACATATTTCCGGGTTTTCACATATTATAACTTCAATAAAGTTTAGTGACCAAATAAGCACAAACCAGAAAGTTAAATGACCAAATGAGAACAACCATCAACGAATAGATTTTTGGGACTTGAATATGTTACTCCAATAATACATTTTTTGTAAATGAACAAATGTGTTTGAGAGTTTTAAGTTGGAACCATGGAAATCGTCCCTATGTTCATTATACTCTGATAATTCATTTTTATAAACGAACAAAAAGAACTATGTAGATAAAGAAGAAAGACCGGTTGATCGTTTCTGGTTTGGTATTTTTTTTAATTTGTTGGTTTTAGCTTCTAGTAAAATGTTATAACTGTCTACAAAAGGGAAATGGTGATGTGTTACAACATGATAAAACATTATTTACAATTTATACCAAACTGTGTTATGTATGATTTAAAATAAGGATGCTTATTTAGAATAAGGATGAACCAATAATTTCGAGGATGCCTACAACCAATAAATATATTTATTCTAAATCATCTGTATCACACTATTTGATATAAATTGTAAGCAATATTTCATCAAGTTGTAACCTATGATCATTTTCCATTATTTAGACGGTTGTAACATTTTATAAGAAGCTAAAAGCAATCAATTAAAAAAATACCAAACAATTATAACATTTTATTAGAAGCTAAAACCAACGAGTTAAAAAATTACCAAACCAGAAATGATTAACCGATCCTTCTCCTTTATATACATAATTCTTTTTTGTTTGTTTATAAAAATGAATTATCATAATAAAATGAACATAGGAACATTTCCATGGTTCCAACTTAACACGACTCAAACATATTTGTTCATTTATAAAAAAATATATTATCGGAGTAATATATACAACTAATGAAAGTTCCAAAAATCCCACGTTTCAAAAATCAATTTGTTCAGGGTTAAAGTTCCCATTTAGTCACTTAACTTTCTGGTTTGAGCTCATTTGGTCACTTAACTTTATTTAAGTTATAATAGGTCACCATAACCGGCTATAATAGGTTACAATGACCATTTCGGGACAAAATAAAAAGTTAGGTGACCTTGTAGAACTTAAACAAAGTTAAGTGACCAAATGTGCACAAACCAAAAAGTTAAGTGACCAAATTTGACCTTAACCCTTGTTTATATTGACATGCTTTTAACAATGCATCAGTTCTTGCATGAGTTCAATGTACCTCTACATTACAAGTCACCATTGTTTACTTGACATCCATTCAATATAATTTGTATTTCTTTGGATTCTTCACATATTAAACTCAAGCTATCATGGAAGCAAGAATGTGAGTTGCAGATAACAAAGTTAGAACCGATAAAAAGTTAAATTTGTACAGCATATTGTATTATGCATAAGTTCATGTATCATGACATTCATTCAATATAATTTATATTTCTTTCAGTTTTTAAGAATTTTTAAGTTTGTCTACGTATTATTTAATATTTTTAATTGGTTATCCCGTGTATCACACGGGTTTTTAACCTAGTAATTAAACAAATCAAAACTATTAATAAAAAAGACAACAAACAAACAGAATTGGAAAAAGACAAAAATACAATAAAAACTCAAATTAGGGGGTACAAAATAAAACTAGGGGCATGTATAGATTCATCCTCTCTTTTCATTCAGCGATTTCTTGAAGATTTATGGTTAGGGTTTCTGTTAAAATTGAGGTCGATACAGTGACCTTGTAGAGTGTTGGGGGCTGAGAGCATCCACAATGGGGAGGTTTATTATACAAGTTTTTTCATGAAAAATCTTAATTTAAAAAGTTTAAGTTATCTTCATTATGGGAGAGGTTTTTTAAGAACTTTTTTATAGGACTATTATATGCATTGTCTATTTTTCATTGGTTAATAACATGTGAGATCCACTAAAATATGAAAAAGCTCAAGCCAATAGCTTGTTAATTAACAAGCTATGTGAAAAAGCTTGTGATTTAAAAAATTTCCATTATAGATTTTTCAAATTTTATGAGCCTTTTGGTGAAAAACTTTTTGAAAAAGCTCTCAAAAAGCTCTTATTGGAGGTGTTATGAGGAACCTCGTAGAGTGTTTCTTTGTTTGAAAACCTAAAATCAAATCTATGTTTTCCAACTTTTAGTTTAATCTTAATTTTTTATCAAATCTATGTCTTTTAATTTTTAGTTTAATTCGTGATTATTGTATGTTAGGCAAAATTGCGAAAATGGTCCATGTTGTTTGCTATTTTTTGTGGTTCTGGTCCAAACCTTTGCTTTTTTGTATAATTAGCCCTTTTGTAGAGGTTTCTTTGTGGATATGGTCTTTATCAAAACTGAAATGCCTAATTTACCCTTTTAATATCATTTTTCCTTTTCTTTCAATTACTAATCAATTTTATTAAAGAAAAAAAAAGTTAAATTAAATCCAATTACCACCCCTACCAATCTGACCACCCCAACACACACTCACATAGGCACACACAAACACACACACACACACACACACACACACTCTCTCTCTCTCTCTCTGTGTGTGTATGTTTCTTCCATCTTTCTCGATTGTGAACCTGCAACAGCTCTCCACCTATTCTCTACTTCTCTAATCATCCTTCGTCTGCAACTGCTAATAATCATCACCATTATCGCACACATCACTGCAGCCAACACCGTCGTCGCTGACTCTCTAACTCGTTTCTCCTTACACTCGCGATTGGACCGACTGAAACCCTAACCTCCAACCTCCTACGCCATCTACGGTCATCACAGACGTTCGACAATAAAAACTCACCGTCACCTTCCCGTCATCTCTCTCTGAGTACAACCCTCCACCTCCTCTTCGTCGCTACTCACCTCGCACCTCTTTTTCTTTGGGTCACGAACTCTAACCCTCCTTCGGATGCTATGACAGATGCTGGGTGTGGTGACGCTGGAATAAGAGTAGAGAGATTTGTGTGTGTGTGTGTGATACGGTGGTTAGGCAGGGAAGACGATTTTATCGAACATAGAACCATGTCGATGATCTGGACATCGTTTCTTGGTTTAATTTTTGACTTTGTTTTGGGTATGATTTTGGGGTTTGAACATCGCATATGGGCATGCTGGTTTCTATGTTTGAGAATAAATATCAAGATTTCTAGGCAAGATTTTTCAGAATATAATTTCTCTGGTTTTAATTTTTGTATTTAATTCTAGATACCAAGAGGTGATGGATAATGGCAGTGGTGGTTGTCGATGACAATAGTGGTGATGGAGGTGTTTTATCTTTTGACGTAGATGTTCGGAACAATAACACATATTGTTTGCGACGCGAAAACACAACAGAGGCTTAAATGAGCAATTTTTATCGGTCCAGCTCAGCCTAAACGGGCTGACCCATTGGGTCATCGATTGACCCGCTGCAAATGACTTATATGAACTGTAAAATACAATAGAAGTCCCTCACAACTCTCCCCAAAACTCTATCAAAGCTTAAATGTGTGTGTGTTCTTGGCGTTTGAGTGTCTATCGTGATTTCTTCAAGGATTCAAGTGTTTTTCAAAGGCAAACCATTGGAAGCTTAATAGCTTAAGATAATCTTGTAGTTTCTAGCTTTGGTTTGTGTTATGATGTTCATATGAAATATATGCATGAACCCTAGTTTTAGGATATGGGTTGATAAGTTGATTTAAGGTGGTGAGTGTTTAATCTCTTTGTGAGTAACTTTAATGGTGAAATGTATGGAAACAGAAGTCATAATAAATCATTGGGTTGAAACCCTAGTCGGTAAATTCAATATGCAAATTGATGGATGATGATGATTTAGGTTGTTATGATGAGATGTTAAACACAAGGATGTTACATCTTCATGAAAACTCCATCAAAATTGATGAAGTCCATTTATAGGATTAGTATATATGGAAATTATGATGATTCGTCAAGTTAGGGTTAAGGAACCTCTATGTGTTATTAGTATTTTGCTTCTAGCTAATATGTATGTGTGTATTATAACTCCTTAGGTATAGAAGGAGTAAGTTTCAAAAGAAGGAAAGCACAAGTGTTAGTGAAAAACTAGTTAGGCTTCTCTAACTAGAAAAGGTGAGTACATGATGTTTTTCTTGTATTAGGATACCTGATAAGTATGTTTATGGAATGTTTGTGCTTTCCAAATGAATGCTTATGTTATGTTAGATAATGTCTTTCTTATAGAAAGAAAGTGCTATGGCTTTGAGCCTAAGAATGTTTATGTGATTGATTTGATGAATGAAGAAATCAGTAAAAGAGTCAATATGACTAAAATTTCTCTAAACGAGGCTAATGAGGTATCTATCGAGGACGTAACTTCCTTTCACGAGATAGATAGCCAAAGAAAAGATACCGATGTGGATTGATTTGTTCTTTCTATCTTAGTATGCTAAAAATCTTGAAGTCATGAATCATTACCAATCATAGCTAAGAATGAATGAAGTATGGAGTTGTTTTATATGACTCAAATGAGTAAATGAATGTGAAAAGTATTTTCTTAATGTTTTATGTTAAATTATGCATCTCACAGGACTTTATACACTTACATATTTGTTTTATGCCATGTATGACAGGTTCTAGTTCTAAGGCACCGATGCATGGAAAATAATGATTAAGATGTATGAAGACTCTACAAGGAGTGTAATGTCTAAATGTGTGATTGTAATTCTATTTTTCTATCTATGCTTCCGATACAATGTTCGGTAACACCCATGGATTCGTTTAAAACAACTTGAATGTTGGGTTAATCCGACATAGTTATGTAAAATATTTATGTAAGAAAATGTTTAGAAAAATTTGGGTTGTTGTAGTTTGTATCAGAGTCATAGTTTGAGTGAATTAGGATTGAACCATTCCACTCCTAGACTTAAACTTTGCACATTAGAAAAGTAGAATGTCTTGTAGTAACTTAGGTAATTAAGACCTTAAGTTTTAGCAACTCATAGAATTACATGCCAATAAGATTATTGCTCTTATATTGTCTTCAATTTTAGAGTAAGTATGTATATACCTTGATTAATAAAGTATTGGAAATTTTATAGAAATGGCATGAACAAGAAATCGCCAAGAATCACATAACGAAGGTCGAGAACCTACCTGATTGTCACCTGTTGGCAACCGAAATCCCTGGGCTGATGAAGAAGCTAGTATGAGGGGTAATCATAACCCTTCTCCACTCACTCTAGAAGCTATCCAATAGCTTATTCAAGATGCTCGGATTCAAAGTCAATAAGATATGAAACGCCTTCTTAATGAGCGAATTGAGAAGCAATCAAGAATAGTGCCCAGAAGTGGTCGAAGGAGTTTAACTCTTGAAAGTAGGTCTCGAACTCAATCTTCAACTCATGGGGAATCTACTAACCTTGTGTCGCTACCTCATTCCCAGCATGTTCAAAGGCCCCCTAAAAGATGTACTTTCAAAGACTTTATGTCTTGCAGGCCTAAGGAATTCAATGAGAAAGAAGTCCTAAAATATCTATTCATTGGGCCTTAGATGGCTAAATGGTCTCGTTTCTATTACTTGAATAGTCAATTAAATCAAAAGTCCTAAATGGTTAAATGGAAAAAAAGTGACAGATTAAAGGATTAATTAGCACGATTAAAACTTTAGTAGTCAAATAGAGACAAAACCAAGCCTTTAATGGCCAATTAATTCAAAACTGCTTAATAAAAAAGACAATAGGCTAAATGGGTGTTTACGAATGCTTATTTAACTAAATAAACACTTTTGAATATAAGTACTTATTGACTTATATGTTGACAAAAAGAAGTTCTTAAAAATGTTTGGATTGACTTATTTAGTGGAAAAAATTATATGTTGATAAGTTAAAAAGTTAAAAAGTGTTTGGATTGATTTCTTTAAAAATCGTCTTTTTATTCCAATAAGTTATAAGGAGATCTAATAAGTAAGGATAATGATGACCTTACTTATATATTTTGATTTATTTGGTTATATTGAAAAGGAGTTTAAAAAGTAATTTATTGGCTTATTTACATTAATCAAACACACTTATTGATTTATTGACTTTTTAAAAACCAACAAATCAATAAGATGTTTTAATAAGCAATCTCAAACATCCATTGAGAATTCAAAGTAAAGTAATGGTTGTGAAACTTTGCCGGTAAAAATTTTATTCCTAAAGAGATGTTAGTGTTATACAGTAGCTGAATTTTAATTGGAGGCTTTACAAAAGGAATTATAGCTTTCACAAGACTGTATCACACCCATGAGTTATCAACTTATCATCCCTTACCACGAAATTAACCACCATCCAGCACCCCCTTACACTTTCACTTTTTTACTTTATTACCCTTTTTATCTATTTCAGTTTACTCCCCCCACTACTATAGAAAAACACAACCACCCCTTACCATTTCATTTACTATTTTATTCTGTACTATTTTCCACCTTTACGAGCATACGTGAACTTGATAGGGGGCTTACCAGTGAGGTTACTTTTCTTCTTTTTCTGTCCTCCAACAACACCATTATCAATCACAACCGAAGAGCATGCTGCCACATCATCAATATCCTTCAAGCTAAAATCAATGGTGGAATTCACAGTTTGAATTGAAGTAATGCAGCATTCTTTCCAGTGAATAGCCGAAAGGTCCTCAATTACATCATTCAAACTCAGAAACGCGTCTGAAGATACAAATTTGTCTTCTAAAGTTGAGTGGTGCGCATCCATCAATTGGATTGACCTAACCGCATCCATTAAATCATTCTGCAAATATACAAATTGTACCTTTTAAGATAATGAATTGACGAATTCACGGTTGTTCTGATTATTATTAACATTTAAGATCGTGTAACCTTTGGAACTTTGATGCTATTGAATCCATGCATCATAATTATCTGTTACAAAAATAGCTCATTAATTAGTTAGAGTTTTAATAGAAATCAAAGTAATGATTAAAGTTATGGATGCGTTTTAAATAACCTTTCGAAGAATTGGAGAAGTAACGACGTCTAGATTAGTCAGATTTAGGTAATCTTCAAGTGTCAATTGTGGTGCCCATGGTTTTCCTGTTGCTCCTTGTGATTCCATTGCTGTGTATTATACAAGCTTACTTTAATTTTATCTCTAACACGCAGTTTTATTGAATTAAAGAACAATCAATACGCAAACGTAACTATGGAAGCTATTATTTACTAATAAAAGTAAAAGAAAAACTATAGTATGATATCATAAGAGAGTTTGATCTAAATAAACATATAGATCCAACACAGAGCAAACCAATGACAACATAAGGAACAATATTATGATTATGCCTCGTTGTATCCATAAGGAACAATAATTCAGATTCCACTTCCATGAATCCATCAGATAAATTTGTAAAAATGAGTGAAATAAACCAACGACACTGCGACACATTTAATTAAAACCCTTCAATCGAATTGCTACTAAGATCGAAAATACTTATGGCACGATAGATCGAAATACAAAGAGAATTTCTCCTATTCAATTATTTCAGTTCATCATACACACTGATACACAAGATTAAAACTCATCAGAACTGAAGCAACTAACTGAAAATCGAAAATCGATCAATAAGAACATAACAATTGGATGCATACATCAATAGTAGTAGCAGATTAGATGATACCTGATATAACGAGAAAGGGTGAAAGAGGACGATAGCCGATTGCAGAGGAGGTATTGTCGTATTGAGCGACGACCAAGCGCCGGAAGTGGTTTAATTTTGGAATTTTGGCGGTTTGAGAGAAGATGACTCGTTTCAGGCTTAAGCAGAATTTTAAATTATTATACCCCTTTACATCATTGCTTTGTCCAAATAAACCCAAACGATTTACAGAGATACTTAAACTGACCCTAATTTATCGATGTAAGCAAAATAGACCCCAACTTATGCATTCAGGTATATTTGCCCCTTCTAGTGTTTAGGTAATTAGATAGCTAAAGTCGGTCACAAAGTTGGCAGTTTGAATAGAAGTGATGCAATATTTGTTTTGAATTTAGGTATGCAACAGAAGAAGTATCATCACTCTATACCATTGAGTGATGTATATTTATCATGTTGGCTGATTTGACATTATAATATCAACCAAAATCATTTTTATCAAAATATTAAAAAACAAATAGAATATAAATGTACGTAGTGCTTTATGATTATTCTCGTTAGCAACTACTATGATCATGTAACATTTGAAACTTTGGACTTTGGAAATCACACAACATTCGTAATTTTGGTAAAGAAAGCAAGTAATAATTAAAATTACGCACACAATAGATCCTAAATTAACTCAAATGAAAAATTATAAGCTCATTCAAATGTTCTAAGAGCTCCTGATTGAGATTCATAGTTTTCTTGTTGCTCTCTACGGTTTATCGTAAAAGCTTGCTTAAATATATATGTGGCCAATATGTGTTGTCTTGTTTCATATTTTGAGTTCGTATGAACTGTGTCTATGGAATTAACCAATGCTTTAAGAAAAAGGAGAGCTTCTAAATCATAACAATGAGAGGTTCGAGCACCCATTTTTCATGCATATCGATGGTCAAATTATCAATTATCCAACTAGCTAAATTTTGCAACTCCATAAATATTAGTATTGTTTATCATCACTATTAAATAGGTCACTAGTAATATTTGTAATGTAAATGAATGTTGGCGGAGTTTTTTTGGTGACATGCTTTATTTGCACATCATGTTCTATTTTGTCATCACAAAATGCTTTTTAAGCTTAAGGCTCAACAGTATGAATGTAGCAAAAAGTGTGGGGAGGTGAGGGTATTGAGAAATATTTCAGTTATGGGTTAAATGTGTCAATTCATGAAAGTAATGGTGGATATGTCATCGTTTCAGTATTGGTTGTTATTATGTTAGCTTAGGTGGTAGTTAGTTAGGCATAATATAGTTCACTTAGTTGATTAGTTTCTTTTATATATATACCAGGCGTATCCCCGCGCGTTCCGCAGGAATAAAAATATTTGATAAAAAATATTGACATATTATATAAGAATCTGAAAACATTAGATCTAATATAAATACGTAGGTTTAGTTATAAATATCTCATCACAATATATATCATGTATCAATTATAAAATTTTCATCACAAAACCCAAACACAATATCAAAATCATATATTTAATATAATTATAATGTTATTAATATGTTAATTTAACCAACATCAATGAAACATCCAATAGTAATTTTGTATTATATATGGATAGTGTAATTAAAACATAAGAAAATGTCTTAACATGAATTAGCTTAACATCTAAAATAAAATAGAAATAAACATAGTAATAATATTACAAATGTTTCCATTGAGAAATAATTGTATTATTATGAAAAATTTTCTTCATTAGTTTCATCAAAGGTGATGAATAACAATTTTTGCATATTTTATTATTTAATTACATTCGAATCATTACATTTCATTGTTTACCTTATCTATTATAAAAACTAACAATATACTTTGACTTGTAAACAATTTCACAAAATCAAACTTAAAGACTCTCTTTAAACATAACTAACTCTCATTGATAATTAAAGAAAAAAGAATCACTTTTGTCTCTTGAATAATATCGTAGTATGAATTTTATGAATTTGATATACATATAACATCATGCAAAAGATAGTTCTCTATATTTCTCTTTTTCATCCGATGAACACATAAATACCTACAAAAAAAAAATATTAAGATAAGTTAGTAAATAATGAAACTAAACCACGAAATCTCAATGGATGTTAGCAAAATATATAAATGTGTTTCAAGTCTTATTTTCCTTCATCTTATTCTTTAAGCCAAGCAAATTAATTTATCTCAATAAACTATATATACATCTATATTAACCATAATCAACTATTAAATATCATAAGTTAGAAAAACTCTTATGTTGTAGTAATTAATTAGGTGAGAATTGAAAGGTTTTTATTTATGATTAACCAATATGAATTACTAACCAGTTAATTAGATTAAGTTGAAGAGTTTGGTAGTTTCAAAAAAACATGGTTCAAGATAGATGACATATCTTGAACCACATTGAATTGTAATGTATTTATTATAATAATTATAAAGATTATAATGATAAATTTAAAAATAAAGAAAGATAACGATTTAATCACTTATAATTAATTTAATTAAATAAAAGTTTCAAAATTAATATATAAGATATAATTATTTTTATCAAACCATATGCTTTTATTTCTATATACTACTTAAAAGTCAAAAAGTTTAATCAATATAATATATTTCAATTAAAAACATTTCATTAAGTGCTTAATTGATTAATTTAAAAAACTTAAAACCTATTCAACTACCATCATTTGATACTCATAAATTATAACATCTTAAATAGACTACTTAATATTATTAGTATGCAAGCCAAAAACTCTTGAATGATTGTAATTAATTAGTTGAAAGTTGAAGGGTTTTGGAAGTTTCAAATAAATATGGTGCACGTATGATTCATATCTTCAACCATATACCTTTAAACACCTCTATTATATGATTTTAATGATGATAATGATAATGATAATGATAATGATAATGATAATGATAATGATAATGATAACGATGGTAGATGGTAGATGATTTTGGTCATTTATTTTAGATAACATTTTATAACGAATTAATGTTAAAAATGTAACAATGATCACAATGAAAACAAATAAATTCATAACTGAAGAACGATCAAAAAAGCTAATAATTATTTGACCATCATCTTGGCAAATCAAGTCAATAGATAATCTATTGATAGTAACATCATTCTTCATTCAAATAAACCAACATGTTGATTTCAAAAACTTAAAAAATTCAACTCATTATATTAAGAACCAAGAGAGATGAAATAGAGATCATATATTTTTCTTCATATTCATTGTCAAACTAATAAGAAATACAATCCATCGTTATTTAAATCTCGAAAATAAAAATCTAAAAAAGCAAGAATAATAACAATTTTAACTAAAAGTCAAACAATATAATATAATCATCTATTTTAAGTTAAGTGTATATGAACAATCCAACATTAAAAATATAGTATAACACATTGACATGAACTATGTTAGAATCTAATACAAACAAATAAAATGTATTAACAATAATACATAATGTCACAACTTTAATATTATTTTCCTTGCCAAATAATGCTAATCTGAAAAACGTAAAAGATGTTTGTTTGCTAAAGTATTAAGATGTTTTGTAGCTAAAGCTTTTTTACTTGTATTTATGTGACGATTTTTTACCTTTTCAATGTTTAATTTTTTTACATGACAATAATGTCAACTTTTATATCATTTTTCTTGTTAAATAATATTAATCTTAAAAAAATTCTACAAAACCAAACCATTAAATACTTAATTAAACAACATAAGCCCAATTATTCAAACATTATAAAACATTTTTTGATGAATATGGATTAGAAAACATTATATATATATATATATATATATATATATATATATATATATATATATATATATATATATATATATATATATATATATATATATATATATATATATATATATATATATATATATATATATATATATATATATATATATATATATATATATATATATATATATTACATACTTGTGGATCAACAATAGATTATCGAAGCATTGAAAATCACTAATTACAAAGAATAATCAATTATACTAAATGTATTATATATCTTTCTAACGTTATGTTGAGGTAGAACCAATATGCACTTTATCTCTTCACGTTTCTTCTTTCTAATACAATATTAACATATGTACCTCCAAAGTATATGTTAGCAACCATGTCGTTTCTCTCTTGCCTCTTGCCTCTTGCCTCTTGCCTCATGACTTATGATTTGTTTTAGTTTCTTCATGTTTCTCCTTTGTAATACAATATGAAAATTTGAAATTTCAAAGTGGGTGTGCTCTCAAGTCAATTTTTCTTCCATCATATTCTCCAAGATAGAATCAAATTTATATGTGAACTATATATGACTCTTAGATTAATTAGGTGTAATAAGTAACAATTAAGTATCATAGGTTAAAAGACTCTTGAGTTGTACATGTTTAATTATATGAAAGTGAAAAGCTTTGTAAGTTTCAAATGAATATGGTGCAAGAATGAGACATATCTTGAACCATATTCATAATGGCCTCTATTATAAGAGTTATATATATATATATATATATATATATATATATATATATATATATATATATATATATATATATATATATATATATATATATATATATAGATATATATATATATATATATATATATATATATATATATATATATATAGAGAGAGAGAGAGAGAGTGTGTTAAAAGTGTTAATGAGAATATAAACTTTCTTCATCGTTGTCTCTGTAAAATGGTATCAGAGCAATCCTTTCCGCAAATTTCTTGATTCTCATTCATATTCAAATTCTTCTTTATTCCTGATTATCATTAATTAGTCGATTGATTCATTGTGCTTCTATTCATCCATTGATCATGTCAGATACAAAGAATTCTCAAACTAGTTCATGTGAACAAAATTCAGTCAATGATCCTTATTTTGTTCATCATTCAGATAATCCTGTATCCATACTAGTTTCGCAAATCCTGACTGAAGAAAACTATGCTTCATCGAGTAGATCCATGAAGTTTGCTCTATCTGCTAAAATCAAGTTCGAATTGTTGATGGTTCTCTTCCCTAACCGAGTAATTCAAATCCAGCTCAATTGAAATTGTGGTTTCGAAATAACAATATCATCATTTCTTGGATTCTAAATGTTGTTTCCAAGGACATCTCTACTTCAACCGTTTATTTGGAAACTGTAGTAGAAATGTGGAAGTAGCTTCATGATCGGTTCAAACAGAGCAATGGACCAAGGATTTTTCAAATCAAAAGAAACCTCATGAATCTCACTCAAGGTCAGGATTTTGTACACAATTACTATACAAAACTCAAAATGTTACGCGAAGAATTGTCGAATTATACTCAGATCAGAGGACAAAATCTGATCAAATACTGTTAATGGATCCAATTCCATCTGTAAATCGAATATTCGCATTGGTGATGCAAGAAGAAAGGCAACGCCATGTCAATACAATTTCACAAAATGAATCTGTTATGACGTTTAATGTGTGAAGTCATACAAATCTGCAATCGGTTCTTCATCATCGGTTAACAAGAACCATGGGAAAATTGTAATTATGGAAATAATTTAAAGAAAGATGCTCTATGTTGTACTCATTGTAAGAGTATTGGGAAAACTCAAGAAAAATGCTATTAATTACATGTTTTTCCACCAGGATATCGCACAAATTATGGCTATAACAAATTAAATGTTGCTATAGTTGAAGATCAAGTTGATAATTCCACAGAAATGCATACTCATGGTCATGACGTCATTACTGGTCTTACAAACGATCAATGCTAATAGCTTATTGGCATGTTATCTAGAAAGTTAGCATCTGCAAATGCTGTCACACATGCTGATATCACTCCAGTAGATAACCATTTTTATTTTGACTATGAATTCTAGTTTTTTCCAATCAAATATTTGGATAATAGATTCAGGAGCTACAAATCACGTCTATAATGATAAAGACATGTTTCTTAATATGTGGAGTGTTCAAAACACAAGAATCAAGTTACCAAATCAATTAGTTATCAAAGTCGATAAGGTGGGTGATATTCAATTAAATGCCAATTTGTTTTTAAAGGAGGTTCTATCTTCCTTAATTCGAATTGAATTTGATATATGTTACAGCATTAACAAATCATAATAAGGAATTAATTGTAGAATTATATTATGATCATGTTGTGATTCGACAAATTATCAACAAGAAAGTGATTGGCAAGTGTGAGGTTAAAGTTGGTTTATACCTACTTCAAAATCAGCAAATGAAGTTCAAGTATGTTCGATTTCTACTTAAAAATGGCATAAACGTTTGGGGAATCCATCTTTCAATAAAATCAAGCAACTTGGTAGTGTTTTACATTGTGATAAGACTTGTACTTCTAATTCAAGTACTATGTGTGTTCTGTATGTCTATTAACAAAACAAAAGAAGCTACCGTTTGCATCTGAAAACAATATCTCAATTAAGCCTTTTCAGTTGGTGCATTGTGATATTTGGGGTCCATATCACATAAATTCTCATCAAGGTTATAGATTTTTCATTACTATCGTTGATGATTGCACTTAATACACTTGGATATATTTGATTAGACACAAATCTGAAGCACAAACTCTTATTCCACAATTTTTCTCCATTATACATATACAATTCAATGTAAAGATTAAAATGTTGAGATCCGATAATACAAAGGAGTTGAAATTTGAGGATTTTTTTAACAAAGAAGGTGCCTTACATCAGTTTTCATGTGTTGAACAACCTCAACAAAATTCCGTAGTTGAGCGAAAACACTAGCATTTGCTCAATGTGGTTAGAACCCTTTTTTATCAAGCACACATTTTGTCTGTATAGTGGTCTGAATGTCTTCTTATAACTACTTTTCTCATAAACCAAACACCTTCTCAAGACATTGACAACATGTCCCCTTATATGAAATTATATAAGGAACATACAAGATATTCTTAGTTGAGAACCTTTGGTTGTTTGGCATTTTCTTCAATTATATCGTCCCACATATGAAAATTTGATCCAAGAGCATGTGCAACAGTGTTTCTTGGTTATCCACCATATATGAAAGCTTATAAGCTTTTAGATTTGGAAACCAAACAAATTTTTATATGTCGTGATTTTGTTTTTCATGAAGATATCTTTCCTTTTCAAACATATTCTCCACGAGATTTTGAAGATATTATTGGCCATTGCAACTCAAAAATTGGTCATAGTGAAGATGTTATTGACCATTGCAACTCAAAAATCTTGGCCATTAATTCAATTAGAGGTGAATAATGTTTTTTTCATAATGGCGATTTACAAGAAAAGGTTTATCTTCAAATACCAAGGGATATTCTGGTAATAAGGGTAACTCTGGATGTGTTCCTTTGGTTTGCAAATTAGAAAAATCTTTATACGGTTTACAACAATCTTCACGCCAATGGTACTCGAAATTCTCTTCTTTTTTGTTGTCTGAAGGCTTTACTCAATCAAAGGCAAATATTTCTTTATTCACTAAAGGGAAAAACATTAATTTTGGTTTCCTTATTAGTGTATGTCAATGAAATAGTACCAATTGGTGCTTCTATGGTTGCTATTGAAGATATAAAAACAAGATTAAGTGTTAAATTTTGTTTAAAAGATTTTGGACAGTTGAAACATTTTCTCAAGCTTGAAATAGTACCAACTGGTGCTTCTATGGTTGCTATTGAAGATATAAAAACAAGATTAAGTGCTAAATTTTCTTTAAAATATTTTCTCAGGCTTGAAATAGTACCTACCTAGAAAAACTTTTGTCACCCAACCTGCCCCACCCCAGCCACCTTTTGCCCACCCATTTTTTTTTTTAAATTTTAACCACCTACTCGCACCCCCCCCAAATACCCTCATCACAACCACCACCACCCACCTCAACCATTCTACCTTAGCGACCGGCACCAATCCACCCCAACCACCCTCACTACGACGACCACCACCCACCCCACCCCACCCATTTCCCCTATATATTTTTTAATTTTTTCACATCCACCCTACCCCTACCCACCCTATAATTTTTTAGTTTTTTAATTTGTTATGCATATATTCACATGTGAATAATTGGGTTTAATGACATGTTAATAACTTAATCATATGTGAATATTTACATATGATAAGAAAAAAATTTGGTATGTGTATATTTACATGTGAAAAATAGGGTTAATCACATGCGTATATTTATATGTGAATAATAAGATTTATCACATGTGAATAATTATATGTGAATAACAAGATTTAATCACATGTGATTAAATACATTAAGAAGAATTATTAAAAAATAATTCGATGTGTGAATATTCAAATGTGAATAACAGGTTTTAATCACATGTGAATAACATGGTCTAATCACATGTGAATAAAAGGGTTTAATCATATGTGAATAACATGGTTAATCACATACAATTGAAATACATATAATAAGAAAAATTATTAAGTAATAAAAAATTCGTTATGTGCATATTCACATGTGAATAACAAGTTTTAATCATATGTGAATAAAAGAGTTTAATCATATGTGAATAGTTTAATCATATGTGAATAACAATGTTTAATCACATGTGATTAAATACATATAATAAGAAATTTTATTTAAAAATAAAAAATTCGTCATGTACATATTCACATATAAATAACATGTTTTAATAATATTTGAATAACTAGGTTAATCACATATGATTAAATATATATAATAATAATTATTATTTAAAAATAAAAAGTTCATTATGTACATATTCACACGTGAAAAACAGGTTTTAGTCACATGTGAATAATGTGGTCTAATCACATGTGAATAGCTTAATCATATTGGATCATCCATCTTGCAGTTTATGAAGCCGTTTTATTTTTGCAAAAGACTTGGTTATATTGAGAACTTCATTATTATTATTTTTTTACAATTTTATGATGGTGTTAATAGACCAAAATAACCATTGATAATCAAAATTTTGATTTGCTTTTAAACTTAGAACGTGATTGATATATCTATTCAAAATCAAATAAATTTTGGGTCAGAATTTAATGACAATATATAATATTATATTTTGTTTATATAGATTGAGTTCAAGCTTGAGCAACAGTTGGACTCATTTAACTCGATCTCGATTCATTTTTTTAATGATTTGATGACTCACTTACACCTAGGGGTGCAAACGAGCCGAGCCCAGCCTGACCAAGCTCGGCTCGGGCTCATTAAGAAATATACAGGGCTCGGCACGGGCTCAGCTCGTTACGAGCTTTATGGTCTCAAGCTTGGCTTGGACTCGTTAAGAAATATGCAGGCTCGGCTCGGGCTTGGGCTCGGCTCGTTTATTTCCTGACAAGCCTAAACGAGCTTAAGCTTGACTCGAGCTCGTTAAGAAGCTCTTTTACTCTAATGTAGAAAAATAACAACTTACTTAATTTATATGACTAAATATGTTTTAATTTTAATTTATATAAAAATAAAATAAATTTTATATTATATATAGGCTCGTTTAGGGCTCGCGAGCCTAATCGAGCTAGGCGACACAGGCTCGAGCTCGTTTAACAAACGAGCCTTATATTAAGCTCGAGCTCGGCTCGTACTCCTTTAAAATCGGTCTCAGGTGGAGCTTTTAGCGAGCCGTTCCCGGGTAGCTCACGAGCCGGCTCGGCTCATTTGCACCCCTACTGTTACACCCTGCATCTACTGTTCCCGTTACCGAGGGTTTTAACGACTCATTGGTTTCGTACTTAAAAACTGAACTTGCCAAAAAGACTAGTTTAGAGACAATTGTATCTGATTTTAATTCCGTTTTACTGAGCAATGAAAGAATATTATCGTTTAAAAATTGATGCCATAACCTTGAAACAAAAACTTCTTTATATGGTTATGTTTTGAAGTTTCGGTTTTGGTCTTTCTAATTCTAGTACTCGTTTTCCTTCCCTGGATTGTGATACTTTTGTGGATAAACTTTAACATCAATAATGTTTTGAGTCGCTTACAAATGTAGTTTGATATGAAATATGCAAAAAGAAAAAGTTGTAATTATTTTTGAACATCGGCAACAAAAAAAGAGCAAAATAAAATTGGAAATCCTACCGTAAAAGCCATAAGAATTAAGAGTGGCGCTAGCCAAAAGCTAGAAGTTCGGGGTCAGTTTGAAAAATGGCCATGTCATGCTTTCCCAAACACACGAGTGCTTCAATACCATCCTTGTTCGGAGCATCAATAAGAATAAAAGTATTTTTCCTTAGATTTCCTGCATGGGTTACTTTTATGGGCTTTCCCCACCCAAAATCAATATCATATACAGGATATCCACACAAACTTGAACAGATATAAGCGCCATCGCTTTTTCTTAGTTGTTCTTCTAAATTATTATCCAAAAAAATACCAAAGAGAGTTTCAATGTTTCTTAGGGCTTTGAATTGCATCTTTTGCTTCTTAAGCTCACTGACGAATGATTCCGGGTTCATTTCACTTTCCTTCTTTGTTAGAATCTCCAAGGGTATGAAAAAATTTCCAATGCTCTTTTCCGGAAGCTGCTCCATCATTTTGCCTCTTAGGTTAGCTAGCTGGCCAACACCCGTCGGTTTGAAAGGGCCTGAATTGTTTTTGGTAGCTGCTGCCACTGCACACTTGTAAAGTAGCCAAGTTAAAACTTCGACACGAGTAGGGTTTGTGATCGGTTGTCTAGATTCTGCAGTTATGGCTTTGACTTTCAGTTTAAGCTCGTGTATCTTTGAGTTGGGGAACATGAAACTTCTTGTCAAGACACAATCGTCCGATCTCTCAAGGGTATACCTTGTATTATTTAGTTTCATGTATGGAAAAGTAATAAACTGAGGGTCAATGGAGAAATATTCATGTTTCTGTTCTCTGGAGCAAAATCGTGTCATTTTAGCCCAATCGTTTATAAAGTGAGCGAAACTGCTTCCATCTGCAACCTTGTGGGACAACGACACTGCCACTGCTACTCCTCCACATTCAAAATGGTTGACTTGAACCTCCAGTGGGGTTACTTGATCGTCGCTTTGAAGATCATCCTCTCCACGGTTGGAGTCGAAATTTACCAGACCATGTGGAAAGAATTGGTCAAGATCTTTATGCTGCGAATTTTGAAGGAAATCCGAGAGCGTGCTATCAATGGATGCTTCAAGGAACTCAGCTCCATTGTCGTTGCAATCAACATAGGATGGTGCCACTTTGGCGTGCGTACCAGCAAAAGGGTAGTACTTTGTTAACGTTTGAGATAATGAGTTCTTCAAGTCAAGTGCTTTATCATGGGAACTACCAGTATTTGGGTAGAATGTGACTATCGGTATAAATGTGCCGGGCGTGATTTGATCAAGCAACGAAAGATTGTAAGTTTTGAGGTGGGAAGGGGTAAGAGAAGAGGGTTTGATGATTTCTCTTGAGACGATTGTATGAAGCTGCCTTCTACCAAATCGTACCAGATTGCATATCATCGTCATCTTCCCAAACAACGGCTTTTATTTAACCTCTTAGTTTCATATCTTGTATGGGGATAATTAGTTTTATTACATTCATAAATTAGTATGCACGCTCTCGACCATGGGAATCTTATCCCAAAAATGAAGACGAGTATCAATGATAAAACTAACACCTCAGAAAAATAATATTGGTCAACGTGAAATCACTTGTCACCAATGTTTTAAAAACCGGTTTTATAATCGGATCAGTCTGGTGATCTTTTTCGGTTTAACCGATTCAACCGTCAAGTCAAACCGGTTTCGAGAATTTTTATGTGTTTTTATTGTTTTCCTGCATATATATATATATATATATATATATATATATATATATATATATATATATATATATATATATATATATATATATATATATATATATATGAGAATTCAAAAATTCCTGAGATCTTAAGAACCTTCTGTGAACCACTAGATCAAAAAAATCAATGGTTAAGATGCAAGTTGGCAGTTTCGTAATTACTATTAATTTCAATGATACATTTGACGTTTTAAAAAAGAGATTAGGGGTAATTTAGGTAGAAGCAAATAAATCAGATCCTCTTAAACAGGGAAACACCGTGATTATCTCAAAACCGTCCCTCCTCATCTCTCTCGATCTCATTTTTTCTACACATTCTCGCTCGGATTCTTCACCCCAGATCTGCACTTCTTCTCAGGCCATCCTCGTCGCCATCCTTGTTCGTCGTTGTCTTCAATCTCGTCGTCGCCTCCTCCGCCGCCGTCTTCAATCTCCCTCTTCGACGTCTCCTCATTCGCTGCCGATTTCAAGCAAAAAAAATCCTAAATCAAAAACGGCATTCTAATCTCCAGCGATTTAGGTATTGGGAAAAAAAATTAAAATAATTTTTGTTGTGTGTATCCAATCTGATGCAGGTTAGGAGATTTAGGGTTTGATTGAGGGTCATAGCAGAAACGAGGTGGAGAAGAAGAAGCGGATTGCAAACCGGTGGCCTCCTCCCTAATTTCACGGCAGGTTCCATCTCTCTTTCTCTCACGTCGTCCTCCTCCTCTCTCAATTCAATTCGATTGTCGGTGATTTACTTTAGAATGAAACTTGGCCGGTGTAATACCGTGTTTTTAAATTATAGAGATTTTGAGTTAATCTTAGTATGATTAAGATTAGTTAGATTGTTGTATGAGTTTGGGTGATTAAAACCCCAATTGAGTAAAGTTTGGAGTTGAAATATGCCAAACCAGGCTACACGGGTCGTGTATGGTCACACGGGTCGTGTAGCATTCCTTGAGAAAGCATGCAGCAAGCCTTTCAGACCTACACGGGGCGTGTGAGCCTACACGGGGCGTGTAGGAATTGTCAAGAAGTAGTCCGTGGGCAAATCAGACCTACACGGGTCGTGTGACCCTACACGGGTCGTGCACGGGTCGTGTGACCCTACACGGGTCGTGTAGGCCTGACAGCACTATATAAAGTGCAGAAAATGCACTTTTCGGGAAAGATAGACCCATTTCGATATCCAGAGCTTCCTAAGGTGATTTTCCGCCAAATTGAGCCAGGAGATGCGTAAGGAAGAGTAGGGAGACTTCAATCTAACCCCGTAAACGTGCTCTTGATTCCTAAATCATCAAGGTGAGTAATTTCTTGATTTTGGGGTTTCGAAACCCTAACTTTCAATTTCATGATTTTGCCATATATTGTTATATATGTTGTTAGTAGATTGTTAGTAGATGCCTTTGGAGTGATTGGTGAGATTATTGTCGAGTTTCTACGGTTGAATTAGTAGAACCGCGAATTTGGGGGTTTCGGTAAATATTGAGTTAATATTACCGTTTATACTCCTTTGTTTCCTCTTTTGATTTATATATCTTTGAGTTAGACATAATTGAGATGATTGTGGATATTGGAGAATTGATTTAGACTATGGTGAAATAACCAAGTCTAGCGAACAGGAGCCCGGTACGCGTAATTCGGGGGTTCCAAACACTAAGTTGTTATCAAGTGAGTACTCTTATGTACTTGAGTAGAATTCTACCTTGTGGTAAACTGAGTATATATATATATATATATATATATATATATATATATATATATATATATATATATATATATATATATATATATATATATATATATATATATATATATATATGTATATATATATATATATATATGTATATATATATATATATATATATATATATATATATATATATATATATATATATATATATATATATATATATATGTTAGGTTGTTATTGTCGTAATCCAATTTGTGGAGTAAATTGTTATCTGTGAATAACCACAACCTAGTTGAACATACATATTGATTGTATAAACAGAATAGATTTTAGTGTAGTAACATTAAAGAGTTTTGAGTCAAATTGCATAGCCATGAGGGCTATTGAGCTATAATAGAGTTGGAGTGATTATGTTATCTGTGGATAACAAGAGATGAGTTAGAATCTATATTGAGTATAATAGTAGAGTATATGATAAATTGGTTGAGTTAAAGAGTCTTTGAGTTTAATTGTTACAGGCATGAGAATTGCTATGATTGAGTATAAGTTGGTTGTTAAAAATGAATATATGTGAGAATGTAGTCGAGTTACGAGTTGTACTAAGCGTGGTATTTTTATTGAATTGACGTTATTAAATATTAGCTGGTATTGTAAAGCTAATATGTTTGCAGATTTCAGAGTTAAGAGAAAGTGGATAATTGCTAGTGAGATTAGCAAAAGAGAATGATAAAGATATTTACTGAGAGGGATTACTGGAGTGTAATTGAGATTACTCACTAAGCTTTATAAGCTTACACTTGAGTTGTATGTTGTTTTGCAGGTATATGTAGCTGTGATAGGGGAAAGCATGTGATAAAGAAAGATGGACAACTTAGAGCTTGTCCTTTTAATTGAAGTAGATTTATTTGTAATGACTGGTTAAGATTGTAAGGACCTTTTATGTAATTATTGTGATGATAACATCTTGATCCGTGCTTTGATTACAAGTATACCCATTTTGATGTATAAATTATTAAAAAAATTTTGGGTGTACTTTGTATGAGAAACCGGGTGTTATAAGTTGGTATCAGAGCATGGTTTAAGCGAACTAGGTCTTTGAGTGTAGAGTCCTAGACTTAAACCGAGAAAAGAAAGACCCCCTATCACATGCTTGGAAAAGATATTGCTACAGATGTGAGTGTATTAGTTGAGTATAACTTTTCTGTTATAACTATTATTTGTTATATTCTGTGTGTGAATATAGATATGGAGACAGATGAGGACGATTTGATGAATTGGTCAAAGCTGGTTGGACCAATAGTGGATGATGAGATGAGATTTTAGCCGATATGAGATATCACCTAACGAGGAGACAAGAACTTCAGTTGATAATGAGATGTCAACTGAATACGAGATGAGATACTAATTGAGATGAGATTGTAGCTGATTGCGAGATTCCAGCTAATGATGAGACGAGATTCCGGATGAGGCGAAATTTCAACAGATAATGAGAAAGAGTATGAGCATAGGTTGAGCATGAGCTAAGAGTTGAGGCACGTGAGTGTAGCCGAGTACACTCAAGAGTTGAGATCCGAAGTATGCGAGTTTCAGCTAATGAGAAGACAAGATTTGTTGCTTTGAGGTATGTAAGTAATTTTACTTAACATGTTAGTTGTAACATGTTGAAAATGTTTAATTGTTAATAATACATGTAGTAGAATATGTGTGAAATGTTTGGACACATAAAAGATCAATTGAAATTACATGTGTTAGAAAATTGTGGTTATAAAGTGTAGTAATTGGCATTGAGATGAGAATCTCATGTCCATTTGAGGTAAGATTTACATATCACATAACGAGTGCTTTGTGATTATGTATAACTGAGATTATAAGTGGTTGCTTAACGAGTACTTAGTAACCTTGAAGAATTGTGTATAAAGAAAATATATATACACGGTGAAAAATTTATAAACCTTTTGATATTGTATATATATGTATATATATATATTGCTAGTTGTTTCATAGATATGACGAGATTTCTGTATACGAGTACTTTGTGGTTGAGACCACATATTTTGTGGGACCACATAACTAGTACTTATGATTGATCACAATGAATGGCTGAGATAGCCAAAAGAGTATGAGTTGAGAAAGACGATAAGTGTGTAGTTGATTGCACACCATAGCTGATTATGAGTTGACATGTTTAGTGTTGAATTTTATGATTTGGAGTTGTCACATAATGAGATATTTGTGATAGAGATGTCAGAGGACATTTGAGTAACCACATAAAGAGTACTTTGTGGTATAATTGAGAGGACCTAAAGTGATTCATATAGGCCTTATTGGCCTAGAGATTGAGTTAATTACCGAGTAAAGTAGTTGAGACCACATAATCTGTGGGGTCACATATTGAGTAAATGTGATCGAGACCACATATTTGGTGGGGTCACATAATGAGTAAAGGTGGTTGAGACCACATATGCTGTGGGACCACATATCGAGTAAAATGGTTGAGACCACATATTTTGTGGGGCCATATAATGAGTAATTGTAATTGAGACCACATGTTATGCGGGGTTATATAATGAGTAATTATAATTGAGACCACATGTTATGCGGGGTTACATAATGAGTAATTGTAATTGAGACCACATGTTATGCGGGGTTACATATTGAGTAATTGTGATTGAGACCATATATTTGGTGGGGTCACATATTGAGAAAAGGTGGTTGAGACTACATATATTGTGGGACCATATAGCGAATAAACGTGGTGGAGACCACATATTCTGTGGGGCCACGTATTGAGTAGTTGAGGTTAAGATCACATATATTTTGTGAGAGCACATAACAAGTACCTTGTGGTTGGAGTAATGAAAATTGTTATGACTCAAACAAAAGGAGGAGTGACGGTGAGTCTATATGACTCGAGACCGTAGTGGAGACTCGCTAGAGTCAAAGAGGAGATAGATTCAAAGCGGAGAATGGTACGAGGTACCAAGATCTGATCAGAGGACGGTCCGAGGAACCGTAATATAGTGTTGAATGATGAGACCAAAGGATGGTACGAGGTACCAAGAGTTGAGGCAGAGTAGTGCTATAATGGTCGTACTTGTGTGTAAACAGGCATGTACTTTATGATGATGCGGAGTAATGAGACATGTACTATCCTTGCGTGCGGATAGATATGAACGTCGCGGTAAGCTTGTGTGGCTTGAAACCTACGGGTTGAGAAGAGGACGAATCAGAGGCTGAGTAACAGTATAGAGGTATTGTGAGATAATACAATGAGTAATACTGTTGAGAAGTATTGTTGTGAGTATGTGTGTTTATCATGTAATAGTGTTACGAATATGTGAGATTTCTTGCATATCGAGCGAGATAGAGTTGTGTAACCACATGATGAGAAAATAAGAGTGAAAAGAGTATAAGAGTAATTGTAGTTGTGATTAATAGGATTCATTCCTTAATAATCAAACTAATTACTGCAAATGAGAAAAATGTGTGAATGTCGAGATGAAAATACTATTTATTCGTATGAGATGATGAATAGCAGATTTTATTATAATGATTTTGAGTTCTTTTCTTGAGATTAATGAGTTAATAGATTAATGAGATATGATCTCACCGTAGAAATTACGGTGTTAGATGTTATGATATTGAGTCGTGTGTAGAGATTACGGTGAGCCGTATGTATTACCTAATTGTGTCACTCGGATGAATTAGAGATTGATGTGATAATGACGAAGAGGTGGTGAGAATTTATGCGGTTGTGTTGAGAATTTATTTGATAATAAATTATCGAGTTTAATAGAGTAAATGATTTATTGAGAAGATGATGTGGATTATCCATATAAAAGATGATATAATAAGTGATTACATTGAGAGAAACAACATGAGGTATGTAGTTGGACTGGGATGAAGAGGAGCCATTCTCGGTTGAGAATTTTAAATTGTATATTGGCTGAAAAACCTAATATGTGTGTTGAAGTGGGAGTGGAGACAAACGAGCTTTCGGAGAAATTGAAATCGGTTGTGGTGATGAGACAACTGCAACGGGTCTTGCGTGACCAAAGTGTCGAGAGTTAAATAACAAATTCAGAGAAGGCGTGAGTGAAACTCTAGATTTGTTTATAATATTTTGTTAATTCTGGATTTTTAATCTTAGTGTTGATAAATTGTGTGACATGAGTGAGACATTTTAATGTCTATGTCTTTATGTTGTATGAGTGTTTCTCCTACCTTGATCGCTGAGAATGTGTTAATAGGAGAAAGTGTAACTGGTATGTTGGATCTAGAAGAATGAATTGAGAGAGTATGAGTTGTAAACGTTGAGACCGTTTTTCTTATTGAGTTAGAATAAATCATTTCAACGAGATTTGAAATGGAAGTTGAATTCTAAATAATTAATTAAGATTAATAATACAAATAGAATGGATGGTTTACTGAGAATATGACTCGATGTGAGCCATAAATATGAGTGTATATAAATGAGGATAGTGATTGAAGTATCACTTGAAGAGTAAGGTGAGACACCTGATTGTCGACAAAGCTAAAACAAAAGGTATGTTCTAAAAAGAGTAAGGATTTGCCTACGTGGCAATGATGATAGCTAATATGACTATAGAGATCATCTTGTGAGAATGATGGCGGGTGTTACCTATATTATGAGTAAATGAGATGTGACAGTATGTATATGTCATATGAGTTGACGAGAGGATAATATCATTGGTATACGTAATGTTAAATTCCGGTGGTGAGGTGGTTGTATAAACCATACCTATTCCAAGAGATTCCGAGGACGGAATCTTTTGAAGGGGGTAATAACTTGTAATACCGTGTTTTTAAATTATAGAGATTTTGAGTTAATCTTAGTATGATTAAGATTAGTTAGATTGTTGTATGAGTTTGGGTGATTAAAACCCCAATTGAGTAAAGTTTGGAGTTGAAATATTCCAAACCAGGCTACACGGGTCGTGTATGGTCACACGGGTCGTGTAGCATTCCTTGAGAAAGCATGCAGTAAGCCTTTCAGACCTACACGGGGCGTGTAGGAATTGTCAAGAAGCAGTCCGTGGGCAAATCAGACCTACACGGGTCGTGTGACCCTACACGGGTCGTATTACCATTTATACTCCTTTGTTTCCTCTTTTGTTTTATATATCTTTGAGTTAGACATAATTGAGATGATTGTGGATATTGGATAATTGATTTAGACTATGGTGAAATAACCAAGTCTAGCGAACAGGAGCCCGGTACGCGTAATTCGGGGGTTCCAAACACTAAGTTGTTATCAAGTGAGTACTCTTATGTACTTGAGTAGAATTCTACCTTGTGGTAAACTGAGTATATATATATATATATATATATATATATATATATATATATATATATATATATATATATATATATATATATATATATATATATATATATATATATATATATATATATATATGTTAGGTTGTTATTGTCGTAATCCAATTTGTGGAGTAAATTGTTATCTGTGAATAACCACAACCTAGTTGAACATACATATTGATTGTATAAACAGAGTAGATTTTAGTGTAGTAACATTAAAGAGTTTTGAGTCAAATTGCATAGCCATGAGGGCTATTGAGCTGTAATAGAGTTGGAGTGATTATGTTATCTGTGGATAACAAGAGATGAGTTGCAATCTATATTAAGTATAACAGTAGAGTATATGATAAATTGGTTGAGTTAAAGAGTCTTTGAGTTTAATTGTTACAGGCATGAGAATTGCTATGATTGAGTATAAGTTGGTTGTTAAAAATGAATATATGTGAGAATGTGGTCGAGTTACGAGTAGTACTAAGCGTGGTATTTTTATTGAATTGATGTTATTAAATATTAGCTGGTATTGTAAAGCTAATATGTTTGCAGATTTCAGAGTTAAGAGAAAGTGGATAATTGCTAGTGAGATTAGCAAAAGAGAATGATAAAGATATTTACTGAGAGGGATTACTGGAGTGTAATTGAGATTACTCACTAAGCTTTATAAGCTTACACTTGAGTTGTATGTTGTTTTGCAGGTATCTGTAGCTGTGATAGGGGAAAGCATGTGATAAAGAAAGATGGACAACTTAGAGCCTGACCTTTTAATTGAAGTAGATTTATTTGTAATGACTGGTTAAGATTGTAAGGACCTTTTATGTAATTATTGTGATGATAACATCTTGATCCGTGCTTTGATTACAAGTATACCCATTTTGATGTATAATTTGTTAAAAAAAATTGGGTGTACTTGTATGAGAAACCGGGTGTTATAGCCGGAACACCGATTGATTTACTGAATTCGATTGTCGATAGAATTCTTGGAAATATATAGAAGTAAAATATTTTTTTCTAATATTTGAATGTATATCCTTATGCTGATATTTTCTTTCATATATACGTTTGTTTTGTTTCTACAGATAGTCGCAAATTGCAAAAAATTTAGCAGGAAGAACGGATAACGAGGTTAATTAGCGAATGTTTTTTGAATCGGTTCTTTTTGAAGCAGAAGGTTATGGTGAAATAAAATGACAAAACACCTTGTTGAATTCCAAGGAAAACTAAGGAAGACGTGTTTAAGGGCATGAAAATGGTAATTAATTCATGATTTTGATATTTCATATTTCCAATTAATTTGATTTCGACAATCCCTCTGGATGAAAATTGGCACCTGTGGTAAAATTAGTTTCCACATTAACCATACTTTCACTCCTTTTTGTACTTTATGTGTCTCTAAAAAAATCAAACCCCTCAAAGTTTCACGATCGGAACACCGACTTGGACTTTTTGGCTGGAAATGGGACAACTGGAAAAAACGACGACTAAATTAAGAACAACTTTTTGATTGGTAATTCGTTCTTAGTTTCCTTTTTCTTCTTTCTGTTCAATATCAATTGGATCCTCAATCGATTCTTGGTTTAAGTTCTTGATTTACAATTATATGTATACATGCAGATTTGTGCACATATACATATACACATTTATCATAACTATACGTATACGTGTGTATCTATGTGCATATTTTATAAATGCATATGTTCATATATCAATATATATGATATATATATATATATATATATATATATATATATATATATATATATATATATATATATATATATATACACACACACACACACACATAAATACATACGTGCATATGTTCATAAATGCATACATGCATATATATGATAACTTGTGTATATCCATGTTTGTGCATATGTTCCTTTGAATGTGAATTCATGCAGGTGCATGTGTATATGTGCAAAAATGTGTGTGTACACATGTGTGCATATGTGATTACATGTGCAAAAACGTGTGTGTACATATGTGTGCACATGTGCATATGTGCATAGGTGTTTATATCCATATAAATGTGTATGTGCACATATGCATATATGCTTATATATGATAAAATAGATGTGTATTTTTTTATATTCGTATATGCATGTATGTATTTATTTTAATGATTTTGAATATACATGTATATTAATTTTAATTAATGTTATTGCAGATTTTGGAGAAGTTATCGAGCAAATTGAAGAAATGAAAATTGAAAATTTGAGGAATGAAGACATCATGAATTTTCATTGTATCTTTTATATTTTTTGTATGTAACGTTCATTATTTTCCAACCGGGATCCAATAATTTTCTTTTAAATTTGCATACTTAGATGCAATGTTTTAAAAATCGGTTTTTATAATCGAACTGGACCGGTGATCTTTTCCGAATTTTTATGTATTTTACTATGAAATTAATCAAAAATTGTATCATGTATGAGAGTCGAAGACACAAGACGGCAACATCACATACGACATATTTTATTTTTATAGTAGAATGATTTTAATTAAAGTAGTTAAGACTTAGTCTTTAGCTCAAATCAAACACAAAAACCCAAGATAAGACCCTTCCATTCCAGTTCACTAACAACCGGTTCAATCGAACTTTTTTTACCAAAACTGGCCCGGTTCAACTAGTTTTTTGTATCAAAACTGGCCAGTTCATTCCGGTCAAGAAATCATCATAAAACCGGCTCTAATCAAACCGACCTCATCTCTGGTTCCTGTTCAATCTGCCTGATCGATCTGTTCGAACCGATTTTTAAAACATTGCCTAGATGTAGTATTTGTTAAGCTATTTTGTCAAACTCAATAATTCTAAAATTTAATAAACATCAAGAAATACTTGTTTTATTTCTCATATTCTCAGTTGAAAATAGTCTCAACATGCTTTAGATGAAAACCTTGATTGCTCTACATTTCAAACTTTTTCAATTTGGGTTCAACGTTTAACAAGAGTAGTGTATATATATATATATATATATATATATATATATATATATATATATATATATATATATATATATATATATATATATATATATATATATATATATATATATATATATATATATATATATATATATATCACTACAAGAAAACAGCCAAATAGTAACGGAAAAGTGCTACGGAAGACCTTTCCGTAGCCAAATTGTTACGGTTTATGCTACAGAATGACTTTCCGTAGCAACTTTACTACGACATTTGCCACGAAATGAAAATTCCGTAGCGAACACAAGAATAACTACGGTTTTTGTCACCAAATCAAATTTCGTTGCTATATTGCTACCGATTTTGCTATGGACTGGATTTTCGTTGCTATTTAGCTACGAAAATATCTATGAAAATACAATCCGTATTTATTTTGCTACAAAAATAGCTACGAAAATAGAATCCGTAGTTATTTTGCTACGGGATTATAATCCGTTGTTATTTTGCTACGGAATTATAAAGAGTTTTGTGTGTCTATCTCCAAAAAAAAAAGGCGCCTTAATTCACGCTGTGTTTTTTCATTTAGCTTTAAAAATACCGCCTTTCCTTTTCAAAATGATTTAAGGTTTTCTTTCCTTTAAAGCCGTCATCTACCTCAACCTTCACGGATTCAACAAGTTATTTTATTAAAACCTCAATCGAAATCATTCTTCAAGTAATCGATGTCTTCATTTAGTTCACTCTTCACCATATCTGTGGTGGTACGTTGCTTCATGTTCTTGACTTACCGATTGTAGACGAAAAGGGCCGGGAGAGGTGGTTCGAGTTGGTGACGAATAGGGGCAGGGGAGGAGAACACCAAACGGCTTTCCATGGTCAGTTTCTCATGCTCTGTCTCACTAGTCGCTTCTCAAGTAAGGCATTCTTCGACAAACGCCAACGTTCGAGGTCGGGTAAGGTCAGTTTCTCATAACGATTTATGGTTTTTTACTGTGTTGGCTCACCATTCCTCCTTAGACTTACATCGATTCCTCTCTTGGCTCTTTGAGAGTTCACTGTCATTCTCGTCTCAAACAGACCGCCCCAGGTATGATTCTAGGGTGCCATCGACTTTCCCTATTGTGCGATTCCACCAGGTACACACTCATATTCATCTGTAGTTTTAACAAGTATAAATCGGCAGGTATGTTTTTATCGACCCCCTCTCCTTCTTCTATTTCTTTTTCATTGATGTAATTTGAAGAAATGATTACCGAAATCTGCAGATAATACGAAAAGTTGAGGTGCGTTGTGGGTATGCTGGGATTTTGTCAATTGGATGTTGGGTTTGATTTTGGGATGTTAGTCACAACTAATCACTGTCATTGCTGATTTTTTTGTGGCATATTGAAGGTTTTCTATTCGATTTCAGTTGAGCCTACACGTTTTTCTAATCTTTTTCTTCTAAAATGGTGATTTAAATAGCTATCTTTTCGAAGGTAAGCATATCTTCAATTTGTAATCGTGAATAACCCTTCAGACTGCGTTCGTTATTGATCTCAACATAACATTAGCTTTAGTTTCATTTGCATGTTTACTTTCAGGATCGTAATGCACGGCTTACGGATTATGAAGTGGAAAATTTATTTCGTGCACCTGAGCTCGATGATGGTAGGTTCGGCTTTAAAAGCAATTCTTTTTTTACATTTTCAATATATATGATCAGAGTTCACTCCACTACTTATTAAATGATTTGAAATGATATCCTAACCAATCTTTACACCACACTGGTCTAGAACATAGATACGTCCACTTGTCTGGGAACTCATTTTCTCATCGAGGAACACAAAGTCTAGAACATGCATTGAAAAAGATATTATTAGACTGCTACCACATTTCATAAATGTTACTTTACTCGATAATGTTTTATAATATTTTCTTTTAATTGTGACTCATATATGATAATCCTTTATACATATAGCAGCTGGAAAGGGTAAACATGACATCTTAACAACTAATCTGCATTGTGCAAATTAAGAAATAGACATCTATAATCCGACAGTAAGTTGTACTCTCAACTTGCTTTATATATAGCTTTAGTTTTTCATTTTATTTATGACATTGTGACCTTTTTATGTGTTTCACCACAGGCATTTTTTAGAGCTTCTAGAATTGTGGGAAGGAAGTCTAAAGAAATCAAGGGACAATAAACTCTTACATATATATAACATTAAACTTACGGTTGTTCTTAGAACTGTAGAATGGTTATATGGGTAGGCGAAAACGTTAGTTGACATACAATATATAGTTTGTGTAATGGTTTATCTATCTATATATGAAATGCTATTTTCTAGTATGAGACATTAAATGTGTGATTTGATATGAATATTTATAAATTTAGTGTGTGTGTGTATGTGTATATAAAGAATTTTTGTTACGGATTTTACTACGGAACCCTGACCATGGAATTTGCTAAAGAATTTTTGTTATGGATTTTACTACGGAAGCTTAATCACGGAATTTGCAACAAAATTATTGCAACGGAATTTGCAACAAAACCCGCTACAGAAGTAGCAACGGAAAAAGAACCATGGAATTTGCTACGGACAAACGGCTACGGAAATCGCTACGGAGTCCACCTATGGAATTCGCTATGGAATACATGCGCTACGGAATCAGTCCGTAGCAAACTTGCTACGGAAATAAAAGTTCGTAGCAAACTCATTCGCTACGGGCTTTATTGTAACGGAACAATTCCGTAACAATTTCCGTTGCAAACCTATTTTGCCACGGAATTTCAAGGTTTAGCAACGGAATTTGTCCGTTGCTAAATCGTTGTTTTCTTGTAGTGTGTGTATATATATATATATATATATATATATATATATATATATATATATATATATATATATATATATATATATATATATATATATATATATATATATGTATTGCAATTTTTTTGCATTTGGGTTAAAAGTCCATGCCAAGTGGGACCATGCACCCCCTTGGAATACTATGCATCCACGACTCAGAAAAAGTTAACATCAGTCATCACGCATGTACGCAGGCACATGCATACGCACACACACGCATGCACACATGTGTACACACGCATACTGCATGCATATATACATACATACATACATACACACATACATAATACATGCCAATGTGGGAATAACCCACTTGATAGGGGCTTTACCTCTTGGATTGGAGGTCCCGGGTTCTATCACTGGCATAGACATATTCTAATAACTTAGAGTTCTAACTTCTAACCATTAACCAGCCGTTAAAAAAACATGTATATATATATATATATATATATATATATATATATATATATATATATATATATATATATATATATATATATATACACACACACACACACACACAATCTCTCTCTAGTCGGGTACACGTGGAATGCAACAGTATGTGAAAGAGTCGCTTGTGAATAATATATTTTTCAATGACTAATTTCCTTCCTGTAAATAGTTTCTCTTGGAAAATTTTCATTTTGGAGATTGGGGTTTAGGGAGGGGTTGTACAACAAATATATGTATGTGTTTTGGTTTAAAAATATAATGTCAAGAGGAGGGGTGGTGTAACAAATATAGCTACGTTGTTGTTTTTGGATATAAATAAAAAATATATTGTCGTTTTCTATAAAAAAAATTGAAATGATTGGGTAGTGTTGTGGTTTTAAAAGGAGAGAAAATGGTTAGGGATTATAACAGAACTAGGAAAGTGTACCTAATCGGTGATAATAACTTTGGTAACTCCGGGTTGTCGAACACTAGATATGAGTATGATTTGAGTTCAATAAATCTAATTATCAATTCATCCAAAACATAAATATAAATGGGAATCAGAGAATTTAAAATAGGGATCTTAAGAATACAAACAAATTGGAAAATGGAAAGAAAAGAGATTAAGGTGCTCTTACTTAGACTTGATTATCCCCTAAGTTTTGGTTCTGATAAGTGAAATGAATATAATTTTCTTGTTCATTGATTTCTAGTTTTATTAGTTGTCTTCGTCCGACTAACTAATCATATAATCATAAGGACCTCCATTGATCTCAATGGTCATGACAATCAAGTGAGTATATTGAATCGTCATCTAATGCAATCTATTCTAACACATTAAAGTTTATATCATTATAGCCTAACCCTATGATTTGGTTCATCTCTACCCATATATGTCTCATGGCCATAAGCAATTATGATTCAAGCAATGCAATGTGAATGGTCATCTTAATTTTATTAACTCGACAATAGGCGATAAAAATAAGAACTGTAACACATAAGGGTTGTTGACTAAACAGACATGATAAAATAGACAACTAGTAATATTTTAATTCAAAAATCAACTCATAAACTAAAAATTTATCAATTCTAAATAACAGCCAATAATATTTAGCACATAATTTGAAGAGTAGAGCCTAGGGAAATCATAAATAGAATGCTAATCGTAACCGAATAAGAAACCAAATGAAGTCCAGGCTCGTAATTCTTCAAGCCCTAGTTTCCATGCTTCTTCCACCTCGAGATGCCTCTTCTGGTTGTTCTAGAGTGTCTAAAAACAACCTAGTAACTGATACTAGGTCTACGGTGTGCGTGGTTGTGGTATCGGGTATTTTTAGTGTGGTCAACATCAAACAGAAGGCCTTTATTTATAGTAATTGAGATAGGCTTCTACGTGTCACATTATTACACAGGGACGCATCGTGTTGAGTGCTCAATGGATTCCTCGGTGTATTCCATTCCTGGAATCCTGTATCTCAATGGTTCTGATCGGCAAGGTGGATTCCAGTTAAATGCTTTATTGCAAGTGTCACGTAATGGGGGTGGATGTGTTATCTTGAGTACGCGATCGCATCGTCATCAATGTTCTAAACATGTTATGCTCACGATGTATGACCCATCCGAACGCGTCGTGTACGGGCTCTGAGCAGACTTCCAAGTTCTTATGTTACGCATTTGCTTTAAGCTCTTATTTGCTCCTTTATACTCATTGATTCCTTTTAAGCTACATAATGGTATTTCAAAGAATAATTAGTATCATTTATCTTTATTCATACCAAAACATAGGAAAAAAGCAATTGATATTGCGTAAAATATGTATACAAATAAAGTAATATCAAAACACATCACACTTAGGCTTTGCTTGTCTTCAAGTAAACTAGAATTTATCCCAACCAACAAAAGTTTACTTAAGCATCATTTCCATATACTTATAAGATCGAGCATTTCATTACTAATTCCAACAATGGTCATTATTGTACTAAGGGCATCTCCAACCCAACTCTATAATGAGTTTACTCTATTTTAAACTCTATTTTCCTCCGACCCACCTCTATAACTCACTCTATTTTTTGGTTTATGAATAGTATTACTCTAAATATAGAGTAATACTATTCATTTACACCAAAAATAGAGTTAATGTTTCACTTGTCATTTTTAGTACTTTAACTTTTATTTCTACACATTTTTAGTTTAATTTAAATATAATAACAAATATTTGCAATTATGCTATATATTAAATGAAACTAATTAGTTATAATTATCAAAATTGAATATTTATACAGCGAATTCATATAAAAGTTTACGTATAATCAATAGAATGAAAGATTTTGATAGTTTTTGTAAACGAATGAAAAACATATTATAAGAATATACCTTAAAGTAAAAATAATGTGAAAAATAAAGGTGGGTTGGAGATGACCCACTTTTTACACTATTTTTTTACTTCAAAAATAGAGTAAAAAAATACAGGTGGCCTAGAGATGGTCTAAGACCGGTAGGAGTACTTATCACGGAGCCTCTGTGATGTCCTAGTCAGCTCCCCATCACACCGTGAACACCGCCCTAGGTGTGGTGTGATGGGCGTGATCGTGATGGTATGTGATAGGGATCACGGCTCATCACAGCCAATAATGTTTTTTCCTTTTTTTTTTCTTTTTAATTCTCACTCAACCAATTAGAAGCTAGAATTTTTTTATTTTTATAGAATTATTTTTATTTGGAAAAGATGATGTGGTGTGATGTGTATTACTTGTATGTTGTGATGAAGTGTGATAGGGAAAAAAAACTGATGTGAATGTGATGGGTACTCGCACTCGTCTAAGAATCAAATACATAACCACACACTGAGTAGTGCGTTCTTCAGGATTGACAATTCATCCCTCCATGAATGCGTCGGTGAGTACCCCAAACACCGCCTCGCCCAATTCTCTGATTGTATGTTCCACATTCCGATATTGTCCAGCATGATATAGATCGCCAACCAAGCCTTAGGGTACACCTGAACACTACTAAGAGCCATCGTGTCTCTCAAATTGCATCTCGTTCTTCTCGTCGGATTCCACTGCCCGCCGTCCATTATGTTCCATACAAACAATCCGTTCTAGGGCTTTTTTTAACTGGGTCTAGGTAGGTTATGAAGATGATTTCAAATTGAGTTATTTGTAATGTTTAATTTTGAATTTTACCCGACAACAAAGAATGAGTAGCCATCGATATGCCAAAATTGGACGGTGTCCTCCCGATTTTAGAACACGATTTCAGCAAAAGACCGGAATTCGGCGTGCATGACGGAGGTTGCAAGATATGCGTTTCCATTATAGGGTTTGTCGGGAATGATTCCGAGGTCATAAACTCAACTGATCTAGAAGTAATCTACTAGCTTCAAAGGAGTGTCTCCAGCGAAAAGTGACACATCATTGACTGCATATCTTTGTTTCCAGTTGATCCAACGAGCCGAATTCGATAACATAATCGTCTGGCTAGGTTTGATCAACCCGTAATGGTGTTCGTTCTAGGTCCGCTCGCCGTTAAGTTCCATCTAGTTCAAGAATGAAAAAGATCATAGATGGGTTGTACGGTACAAGTTGAGGATGCAGTCATCGGACATTGAACCACCTTATGGTTCTGGCATGCATGAGGGACCAGGCGATCTGGGTGGTCAGGCCACCGGGGGGAGGACCAGAGACTCCGATTTTTAAATTCCGGTAGTGGAGGATGTCGGTGGTCATGAGGACACGCCTGGTGAACCATGAAGACACGACGACGTAGAGCTAAAGTAGAGAGAGTGAGTGTCGGTGGTCTAGTGGTGACCAAATCTGTGTAATTTACTCTTTATTATATAAACTTCATGATAGTGGGGCTCTTAATTCATAACAACTAGTATCCACCCGTGCTCCGCACGGATTTGGTTGACACATTTTAGAATTTTTTTTTAAGTTATTAATTTGTCTTTTTCCCTTTGCTTTGGCTTCTTCTTTTATATATAATATCGTTGCTCCCGTGCTATGCATGGGAACCTTCGATCATCCAACTTAACATCACGATAGCTCTCACATGCCTTTCAATTAGTATGCAAGTTGCATAACTATCAAACTGACATTAATAGTATGCTTTAATTTTTCAATTTTTATTTTAGAAACATACTTTCATATATTCGTGTATTATAGCATCCAGTTCTTGTACTTTTATTTTCTTATTTAAGCACCATACTTTGAAAAATATACCCAACAATAGCATTACATTTATACTTTCAAAATTTTTTCTAATTACAATATTATTCTTAAAAAAAAACCTAAAAATTGCTTTGTATTTGAATGACATTGATACACCATTGTATTTCTATTTTTTCTTAATACTACCAAAAATGTACCCAATAATAGCATTGAACTTTCAACTTTTTTTCTTAACCATGGTTGGAGTGGCTTTTTGAGATTCTTATGTTGGGCATTAAGAGATAAATGGAACTTAAATAACATGCAAAAAATAGATCACCAAACCTTGTTCCATCATCACTATATGCCATTGTTGTGCACGAGCGATTAGAAGCTTCATAATCAACTCGGGATTCTATGTTATCATATAATCAAGCTATTATTTTCCCATCAAGAGCTGTTGAAAAAATAAACTGAAAAAAAATACGTTTAAGTAAACAATTCTGAATCCACCCAAACAACAATAAAAAAACATAAGATCCATCCGCTCAATTCTACTTGCTTTCAATGGCAATGAAGCATTTGTCTAAAGTTGTATGTGCAAAATGACGATAATGCCCTTTACAATTGATACCTGAGATGGAAGTTCTTTCAACTTCTACTCCATTTGTGCATCATCAATGAGTAATGAAATCACATCTTCAGGAGCTAAAATGTCACCCTGTATGTGACCACCAGTCATCACAAGTTGCTGAACAGTAGTTTCCTTTCCTGGCTAGCCTTGTGTAAAATCTTTTCTTCAACTGTCTCTTTGCAGATTAACCTGTACACATTTCAAAACAAAAACTTTCAACGACCTATAAAACCTTGGTTATATATGTGAAGTCAATCAAGAAAAAAAAACTAACATCTTTGGTCTGACCCAACCGATGGGCCCTGTCCATTGCTTGTAAATCGAGTGTTGGAATCCAATACTTTCATTAAATATGACTGTATCAGCAGCAGTGAAACTGATCCCGACCCCACCAGCTCTTGTACTCAGCAAAAATATAAAGATATCATTCCTGCTTAAAAGTGTGTTTTTTTATTATCTTAAAATAATAGAATCATGCTAAAAAATACGACTTACTTCAGAGAAATCTTGTATAAATTCTTCCTTTTCCTTGTCAACTCTTTCAAGTCCCTTTTAAGGACTTCCCTGAACTGTTACACAATGTAACAATTATAGATATTAGAAAATAATATAACTTTAGTAAACTTTCGTGCGATAATTTTTAATATAATAATTATTTATAAAAAATGTACCTGTTCTGTTCGATCCTCTGCTATCACATCCACAAATCCTGCATCTTTAAGCATCTAAACAGCAAAAGTAAATCAATTAATACACTTAAAATTGTCACATTAAATTATTTTCTTGTTTTTAATATTTTAAATGTGGTAATTCACCTTGCCATAAGTTTCAACATCACGAAGATCATATCCTTTTTGTTTAATGTATTCTGCAAAATCTTGAGATGGTTTTCCAAATTTTCTACAGTAATCACTGATCAAAACTTTGCCACCTTGCTTCAACCACTTGTAAAAAGTTCGGAACAATGCAGGTTTATCCTATAAAAAAATCATGGATATTTCTTTGACTTAATACAGAAAGAACGACCTAATAGGTTTAACATTTCAAAATTTTCCTAAAGTGAGCCGTCATTTTCTCAAATAATTATTTAAGACATCAGTAATCCATACAACACTTTATTAATTCATTAATTTAAAGAAAAAAAGAAAAAGAAAAAGAAAAAAGGGTCTTACTTGAATATGGAGGATGGTGTCACGGCTATAAATGACATCAAAAGTATTGTCTGGATATATTTTCTTGGTACAGTCAGCAACTTCAAATTCAACAGAACATTTGAGACCAATTGCCCTTTCAAGGGCAAAAGAAATCATATTTACAGAAAGATCGATTCCAACAACATCAACAGCAAATGTTTCAGCCATGTAGAAATCGCCTCCACCAATGCCACATCCAACATCTAGAACTTTCTGGCCCGGTTTTAGATCCAACATTGCAACAAATTCTTTTGTGGTGTCTGTAAATAATAATAAAAAAAATTGATTTGGGTTGTGTTTTGTTTCATAATAAGAAATGAAAGTAAGATGGTGTAATACACAACTAAATGAAAGTATGATTTTTTTTTTGCATTTAGCCATGTTATAAATCACTTTATTCATAAAAAGATCGATTCTTGTCATTTTAGTAATAGTTTTTGTAATCATATTCTATATATCAGCTATTTATGAAAGTTAAACCTTGTAAACATGAACCGTTAAATGTTTATTTATGCAACAATACATAATTTTTTTTACCAATTTATGAATCTGATCTTTTGATTCTAAAATGAAACAAAGTTAGAAAAAAAGTGACATGATGTTGCATAAATATGCATTTAACCCGAAAAATAAAGCAACTAAAGATTAAAAAAAAAGTCAATTTTGTAATATTACCTATTCCTCCTGTACTCATAAACCCTTGTCCAAATATTCTAAGGCTTCTGTGATGTCAACATAAGAGTGTTCATATATGGCCCTATGTATGTATATAAAAAAAACTTGAATATCTTAGGATCGACATAAAAATCATATATTTATTTAAAGCAGATCCCCAATAAGTTTCAACTTTTTTCAGCAGCAAAAACTCAACCGTAAGAAAAGATTATAAAACATTATGAAAAGTAAAAAAAATAATAATAATAAACATCGGGTATTTCTCTTTATGTTTTTAAGATGAACATAATCTTACCTTTGGGACTAAAAAACCCCAAACATGTACCCAGTTAATAAAACAAATCCAAATAATAAATTACCAAATCAACATCTATACAAAATTGAAAGAAATTTAAAAGATACTTTCCTGTAAATTATAATCAAGACTAACACCAACTCACGAATTGCTTCCCTATATTAATTATGAATGGAAATGAATCAGAAGTCATATAATAAAACATAATTAGAAAAAAAAAATTTAGCCCTACAGAAAACAATCAGAAACATAGTGTATAGTCCTATGGGCCGACTTCTTTTACTTTCTGCAAATGAGGAACAGGTGGAATGGGAGAAACGTGGAGGTGTCCTGAAGCGAGGTCGAAGAGAGGTGGTGCCCATTCACCACCATGGACTTTCTCCTCAAAATACTTAACATTAAAGTAGAATATAGATTCTTGTTCAAGCCTACACGAACATGTAATTGTAATAAACATGGATTAGAATGGATGATAACTAATTAATAAACACACACTTCATACCATAAACATATCAGAAACCTAATTACAATTTCCAGCCTCACCGTTCAAGCATTGATAAACGTCAAATACAGATACACAAAGATCGAGTGAGAATAATTACAGAGAGAGATTGCTCGTCTTTAGAAATTGAAGTATAAGAAACACCAATTCTCTACTCACCGACGACATTGAAACAAACTATCATCAACGAAGCCACAAAAACAGAGATCAAAGCACCTAAAACCAAGTACTTGGAATGTATTTCTAGGGTTTTCAACTAAGGGGATGTCATCGTATAGATGGTTCAGCGGTGTAATAGAAGAAATAATAAACGATTTTTATTACTATCACATGGAATTATCCCCTCTACTCACTGACTCGATGCAATTTTCAGTAACCAAATTGGTATGATTAGGGATCAAAAACCTTAAATAAAGCCTCCTCCAAGATGAAAAACTGAAAAGAAATAAGAAAAAAATTACATACCGATTATGTGTGTTGGGCTCCGACGATTATGTGAAGCGATTGCTTCGGCTGAATTCGACGGCGGCGGGAAGAGGACGACAGGAAGAGGACGGTGGTGGGAACAGAACGACGACGGTGCCTTGTTCGATGGAGGCCAGCGAGAAGGGGAGGCGAGGGTAATAGGAGGAAATTGTAAGCGTATAAATGAAGTTTTATTACAACTGATTTCTCTACCAGTGTCTTCGAGACTGGGTACCATTTCTGTTTAAAAAACCCCCCAAATTGATTTGGAATTCGGATGGTAGATCAATGAATTGAGGAATATGATTATGTGAAAATGAAAAAAACCCAAAGAAAGTATCTAAAAGAAATTTACGAAGTATCTGGAATCGAATTGGAGGTGCAAGAAATCATAAGAAGAAAACAGAAGTCCATAAGCAATCGAAATAAGCAAATTCAAGGGAAGAAGAAATGAAACCGTCATAAACCTTCACTTCATAATAATTACGCTTTTTCAACCCCAAAAACACATACCTGATGAAGATGAACCAGAAGGTGGAGGTGGTGCGATGATCGATCGACAGAGGAGCAAGAGATTTTAGCTTCGACGAAGGGATGTGTCTCTGTTGCTTAAATTTTTACCCCTGCCAAGTAAACACTGAAGAACCCGATAATCTCTGCCTTTGCCACCCTTCCAACCATCAAACAGATGGCGGATCACATGGTGAAGCAGACAGGAGGTGGCGGATGGAGAAACATCGAAGGAAGCAGGAGGTGGAGAAGCAAGAGTCGGTAAAAGCATAATCCAAAAAAGTTATTACAGATATCACGTAAACACATTCTCATCGATTGTACTAATTGCAGCAATTATTTTACAAAGAATTGAACAAAGCACAATTAAGATTGGAAAAAAAGAAAAAAACAGAAAAACTATTTCCAAACCTAAATTGCCAATCCAAAGAACTTATTCACTTGTAACAACAGCAACAATTGTTTCACGAATCATCAAACATAGTAATTATAATTCTTTTCCAGAAAACAATAAAACAATCTGTATCATTTGAAGAAGCCCAAAAACCATCCTTAAACCTGTATCACCAATTGTACTAAGTGCAAAACCTATTTTACAAATGATTGAACATAATACAACATAGATTGGAAAAAAGAAAAAACCTAACGTGTACAAGTCCTAATTGGTCCGAAAAGCCAACCCCTCTTAAAAACCCCAAACCCCCCACCCTCCATCAAATCTTCTAGAAATGTGCTGACATTTAAACTATATAAGAATTCACATATGCAATTTTAATACTTTTGGTTAATCGGTTTGGTAGTCAAAAGTTCACGTGATATATCCAAGGCTTGAAAGTTAGGATATGATAGTTAGAATGGTATTCTAGTTTGACCAGATTAATTGATTTGGATATGCACGATTTTGAATTAGTAGTTATATACTTTATAAGAATAGTTGAATTTTTAAATAGGATTGGGTTAATAGTTTAGAATTAGATTAGGGCTATGTTTGGCAGACTAACTGAAAAACTAGCTGCAAGCTGAAAAACTAGCGGTAGCTAGAAAACTAACGACTAACTGAAAAACTAGCTGAGCTGAAAAACTAGCTGATAATAAATGACGTTTGGTAAAAACTAGCTGATAAAACTAGCTGGAAATCGTAAAATGACATAAAAGGACATGCATAAAATTAATCCAATATTATAAGAAAATGAAGCATATCCAGTGTGAGGGTAAAATGGGAACATTTTGAAACCGCTACTCAAAACGTTACTATTAGTAGCGTTTAAAAAACCTAGCTTGTTAGCTAGCTTATAAGTTAGTTTTTGGATTCCCAAACATGTCAAACTAAAAAAGCTCGAAAAAAAGTTAGTTTATACGCTAGCTGTGGCGCGCCAAACATAGCCTAGGAGTCTTTTTCTTCCTGTATATATAGGATACGTATGTTTTTTTTTAGGTGTCAATTCCAAGTTCCGATTCAGTAATAAAAGTCTTTTTCCTGTATTTTTGTTTTTCCCTGTTCTTGTTTTTTTCTGCAACAAAAGAAGTGGTTGCTGGGTTTCTTTGTTTACACTTGGTATCAAAGCCTGGTGCTCGTTAAGACGACGCTGGTTTGAGAGTCGACTTTCGAAGGGAGACGGGGAGTACCGTCTGAGACTACGGGGGTGACCGATGATAAAGAAAGGCGGTTCGGTTGTGATGATTTCGGGATTGTTTTGAAAGAAGTCATTGATCGGCTTGTTTGTGATAAGGGGAGACCGGCATAGGTGCGTGAAAACGGACAGAAATAATCCGCCAAAGCAGGGGCTTTGGATTCAGTTCGTTTGGTAGGTCGAAAGAAAACGGTAGAAGCAGGTGGCTTTGTTTTCTTGGTCGGTGGAGATGCCTCTTTGAACAAGGGTGATCGAAAGAAGGAAGATATTAGAGACACTACATACACGGTGTGAACATTATGGCGTTGGAGTTCAAATCGGATGGCTTTGGACGTGGCCGGGGAAGAGGTCGGGGATCCAGGAAAAGTCGGGATGGTAATGAACAGTTCCAGCGGGATGCCATGTTAGATGTTACGAGTGCGGTGAGTTTGATTCGGGTTGAACCGAGAAGACTTTAGACATGATCTGGGTGAAGGTTGGTGTCTGGGAGAAGGTCGAGATGATTCAAGAAGATGGGAATGTTGTTGTGAATGAATGACATGAACAAACCGATTAAGAGGGTGATTGTTGGTTAATCGGTTTGGTAGTCAAAAGTTCACGTGATATATCCAAGGCTTGAAAGTTAGGATATGATAGTTAGAATAGGTATTATAGTTTGACCAGATTAATTGATTTGGATATGTACGATTTTGAATTAGTAGTTATATAGTTTAGATAAGAATAGTTGAATTTTTAGATAGGATTGGGTTATTAATAGTTTAGAATTAGATTAGGAGTCTTTTTCTTCTTGTATATATAGGGTACGTATGGTGTTTTTTTAGGTGTCAATTCCAAGTTCCGATTCAGTAATAAAAGTCTTTTTCCTGTTTTTTTGTTTTTCCCTATTATCGTTTTTTTCTGCAACAAAAGAAGTGGTTGCTGGGTTTCTTTGTTTACAAATACCGTGGTGATTTCCCAAGCAATACCCAATCAATCGCATACTTCACTTCATGCATATGTCGAACACTTTCTTTTTTCTAATAACCATTTATGTAAATATTAATGAATTATTTAATATATCCATATATAACACGGTACATATGTATTCATCTCTTTATAAACACATGAACAAAAATAGGATAATCTTTTTTAAACTTTCTACACACATATGTCCTATAGGTGATGTTTTTTAGCACACTTCTATTTTCTCACCAATGCACACGTAACTCACAAAAAGTTGCAGGTGGTTACCCTTCCTCCTGGCCAAACATTGGCAAAAAAACAAAAAATGAGCAAAATAAGAATCGCAAATCCGACCGTAACAGCCATAAGAATCAAAAGTAGCCAAAAGCAAGAAGCTCAGGGTCACTTTGAAAAATGGCCATGTCATCCTTCCCCAAACACACAAGTACTTCAATACCATCCTTGTTCGGAGCATCTATCATAACAAAAGTATTTTTCCTTAGATCTCCGCCAAAGGTTGCTTTTATGGGCTTTCCCCACCCAAAATCAATCTCATATGCAGGATATCCACACATACTTGTAAAGATATAAGCGTCATCGCCTTTTCTTAGTTGTTCATCTACATCACCATCTGAAAGAATACCAAATAGAGTTTCAATATTTGGTAAAGCTTCGAATTGCATCTTTTGCTTCTTGAGCTCATTGATGAATGACTCCGGGTTCATTTCACTTTCCTTCTTTGTTAAAATCTCCAAAGGTACGAAAAAATTTCCGATGCTCTTTTCTGGAAGCTTCTCGATCATTTTCCCTCGTAGGTTTGCAAGTTGGGCAACACTAGTGGGTTTAAAAGAGCCTGGAGTGTTTTTGCTAGCAATTGTCACTGCACAGTTGTAAAGTAGCCAAGTCAAAACTTCGACACGAGTAGGGTTTTTGATCGGTTGTCCAGATTCTGCGGTCATGGTTTTGACTTTCAGTTTAAGCTCGTTTATCTTTGAGTTGGGGAACATGAAACTTTTTGTTATGATACAATCGTCCGATCTCAGAAGGCTATACCTCGTATTATTTACTTTCATGTATGGAAAATGAATAAACTGCGGGTCACTGATGGAGACATCATCTTTCTGCTCTTTGGAGCAAAATCGTGTCATTTTAGCCCAGTCGTTTATAAAATGAGCGAAATTGCTTCCATCTGCAATTTTGTGGGACAACGACGCGGCCACTGCAACTCCTCCGCATTCAAAATGGTTGACTTGGACCTCTAGTGGGGTCACTTGATCATCGCTTTGAAGATCATCTTCTCCACGGTTGGATTCGAAATTTACTAGACCATGTGGAAAGAATTGGTCAAGATCTTTATGCTGCGAGTTTTGAAGGAAATCTGAGAGCGTGGTATCGATGGATGCTTCAAGGAACTCAGCTCCATTGTCGTTGCAATCTACATAGGATGCTCCCACTCTGGCGTGCCTACCAGCAAAGGGGTAGTACTTTGTTAATGTTTGAGATAACGAGTTCTTCAGGTCAAGTGTTTTATCATGGGAACTACGATAAACGTCGGTGTTTGGGTAGAATGTAATCATCGGCATAAATGTGCCGGCATTGATTTGATCAAGCAATGAAAGATTGTAAGTTTTGAGGTGGGAAGCGGTTGGAGAAGAGGGTTTGATGATTTCTCGAGAGACGATGGTGTGAAGCTGCCTTCTACCAAATCGTACCAGATTGCTTATCACCGTCATCTTCACAAACAAGAAACGGCTTTTGTTGATAATAATCAACCTCTTAGTTTCATATCTTATATGGGCATATATAGTTTGTTTGATTACGCTTCCCACATTGAAAATCTATTCCTCAATTGACCAAGAGAAGTGGTGGGGCAAAAACCCCAACCACCATTATTTTTTTATAGGGTGGCAAAAAGTCGATACAACATAACAAAAATACACGACACAAAACGAAATTGGAACGAAATCGAAAATCGAATTCGTGTTCGTGTTGTGTAAAAGAAACACACCGTGTCGTGTCGTATTCGTATCTGAAATTTGAAACGATAATAACACGAAATATAACACGATCTTACAGAAGATATTATGGAAGTTGATAGCAAGGAAATGTTACACATGAAGCGATGAAATCACAAGTTTGAGACATTTAGTATTATTTTATGTCATTTCATGTTTTTTTTGTCATTAAATTCGTGTTTGTCGTGTTTAAATTATATTTTTTGCGAGAACTTACGATTGACATTGTGAAATTGGTTTTTTTATTAACTTTTGTCATGTTGTCGTATTTTTCGCGTTTTTTCTTTTTCGTGTTCGTGTTAACGAAAACTAACACGACATCGTGTCATGTCATGTTCGGGTTGAGTAAAAGTAATTCATGTCATGTCATGTTAACTAAAAACATGAAACGATAGCACGATTTGCCACTTAAATCTTGGAAATAATAAATTTTCATGATCACTCATTTTTTAATTAAATAAATATTATAATTAAATTAAACTAAACTAAACATGAAATATTAATTACTAAATTAAAAATAATAATTTAAAAAAATGAAACACTTCATAAAATTACAAACGTAAAATAAACCGACAAACTACATATTAAATAAAAACGACAAACCACAAACGTAAAAAAAAACTACGACCGATATTTTTTTATGATATCGGCTTTCTATTTTAAAATCATCTTGAGTGTTTCCTCCTCGAGACCCTCTTCCGGAATCATTTAATTATTGTTTTTGTTCGCGCATTCGTTGTTTTTCTTGGTCGGCTTGTTTTTTTCTTCGTAATTTTTTTTTCAAATTTCATCCGAGGTTTAAATTGTATCTTTCAAACTCCAAACGCATAAGGGAGACGTCGTCGTTTTTTTGTGACCCCGTCCCACTAGACGAAGTTGCTTTTCCTTTTCGTTTCGCCGCATTTCTCCTCGTCGGACAGACGAATTCGGCAAACTCAAGCTCGTCCTCTTCAGTCTCCCCATCGTTTTTATATTGATACGAGCGTCCGATAATGTAGTGTATAGAGTGGCTTATCTATGACGTTTACGATCACTTTCTAGTTAGGCCCGAAACATCGGTTTCATTGTTCGAATATTGTCATTTTTTACAATTTTTTACTATTTGCCAAAACTCCACATACTTGAACAACGTTCCTTTGTTATAGACTTGTAGATTTTTAAAGCTTTCTCGAAAATGTTTTGCTCCGTTTGTCTGCTCCTCCTCTGATGGGTTCGTGGGTTATGGATCTACCCGTTGAACTTCATTACTGCACAGTAAATATCGTAATATTTGGTAGTTAACTAGTCATTTGAACGATACGACTAGCGAACTCTTGGTGAAATTGTTCGTGTATGCGCATCGTAATACATTGGGTATATAATATTGTTCAAAATCGAAAACATTTGGACGATGTCGATTCGATTGTGGGGTGTTGTTTGGGGAATCTTAGGAAGACATTTTTTTGAAAGTTTGTTGTTGAGTGAAATGTATATAAAAATGTGAAAAATGTGGTTTAAGTTGTGTAATATATATATATATATATATATATATATATATATATATATATATATATATATATATATATATATATATATATATATATATATATATATATATATACACACACACGAAGCGGTGGTTGAGATGGCTAAGGCACCATGCCTCCCTTTTGGGAGGTTGTGGGTTCGAAACCATTCTCGCGCAAGTTTGGCAAAGATATTACGCCAGTGCTTGTGGCCTCCGTGCTAGCCGGTTTAGTGTGTACCCGGGGCTGGTTTCCCGTCACTCAGTTACCTGCAGGACGTCACTTACGGGGTGGGGCGTGTGCTTGCACCGAGGTTCGCTGGTTGCGCGTGTGGGTCTAGTCTCTATGCAGTCTCCTTGGAGAAGGGTTGGCGAACGAAGAACTGTTAGTTAGCCTAATGAACCTAGCGTAGCTGTAGTATATTACGACTCATGTAACCGGATTTATCCTTAACTTGCAATATATATATATATATATATATATATATATATATATATATATATATATATATATATATATATATATATATATATATATATATATATATATATATATATATATATATATAAAGGTTGTAAAAATCGTTTGATGGTAGCTTGGTGGTCTAGTGTGGTTAAGAGATTAATCGGATTAATCAGGGATTAGTCGGAGATTAATCGGGGACCCTAAATTGTAAAGGAATTCATTTAAAAATATATAAATATAACAAACTAGCAATGTTTGATTTATTTATTCCAATATACACATCAAAGATTATACATTTGTTTGTTTTTATTCTTTAATATTGATTTTTTTAGTTTCTTGAGTTAATAGAGAGTGTTTGTGTCGTTATTTAAAAATAAGAAATAAATAATAAATTAAAAAATTAAAAAATGATTGCCAAGACCGATTAATCGGCCGCCAAGGCCGATATTTGACCGATTTTTGCAGCAAACCGTTAAGCTGACCGACTATGCCTAATCGTAATCGGTTAAAGACCGCCAAACGATTAATCGCCGATTAATCGGCCGCCAAAGCCGATTTCTGCAACACTGATATATATATATATATATATATATATATATATATATATATATATATATATATATATATATATATATATATATATATATATATATATATATATATATATATATATATATATATATATATATATATATATATATATATATATATATATATATATATATATAGAAAAGTTCAATAAGGGACTAATATAAACCATGGTACCAAGGGACTAATCTCATCCACACGATTATACACTTTACGGTGGACATGTATCTACTGGATTATAAAAAAAACCCACTTCGTTTTTTTTCGTTTTTTTAATTTTTAGCGCTTATTTTTTATCGAAAAAAAATCTGAATATATAGAAATTTATAACTTTTTATCTTCTACAAAAAGAGATCCATACTGATATACAAAAATGATTTTTTTTTTCGAAATTTCCGCTAGTTGAGATTCACATGTAAATCTGAACTGTTATTTTGTTCACTGTTGACATACACAATGACATATGATATTGTCATGTGAATTTGAATAACTTTTTGTGAATGTCAATGGAATTAACTTATGAATCATAGTATATTTATTATAAATTATTAAAATATTGAATTGTTAAAAAATTTCTAACTAAATTAATTATATTCATATTTTGGAGTATATTTAAAATACCATATGATATTGATATGGGAATCTAAGTAAATTGTTGTGTGAATGTAAATAATTTATATCGTGAATGAGAGTAAAATCATTATAAATGGTTAAAATGTTGAAGTAGTAAAAAACTGTTAAGTAACTTCTCAATACTATATGATTTTTATATGTGAATATGAATAAGTTTTCGTGTAAGTATGAGTAAATCCATTTGTGAATAAATTATATTACTTATAAATGGTTATAATATTGAAATAGTAAAAGTTTTAAAAGTAAAATAATTACTCATATTCAAATTTTTACAGTTCAGATTCACATGTGAATCTGAACTGTTATTATGTTATTCTTTGTTGGCATTCACAATGACATATGATATTGTCAAGTGAATCTGAATAATATTTTGTGTGAATGTGAATGAAATTAACTTATGAATCATAGTAAATTCATTATAAATAAATAAAATGTTGAAGTGTTAAAAATTTCCTAAGTAAATTAATCATACTCGTATTACAAATTATATTTAAAATACCATATGATATCAATATGTGCATCTGAGTAATTATTGTGTGAATGTAAGTAAATTCAATTGTGAATCAGAGTAAAATTCATTATAAATGGTTAAAATATTGAAATAGTAAAAAACTTATAATTAAATTCTCAATAGTATATGATATTGATATGTGAATATAAGTAAATTTTCGTGTAAATATGAGTAAGTCCACTTGGAATCAAGTACATTACTTATAAATGGTTATAATTTTGAAGTAGTAAAAGTTTTAAAAGTAAAATAATTATTCATATTCAAATTGTTACAGTTCAGATTCACATTATGAATCTAGACGAGTTGTACTTACAAAAAATTTTTATTTTTTTATATATCAATATGGATGTCTATTTGTAGAGGACAAAAAATTATGAATTTTGGTATATTCGGTTTTTATTTTTGAAAAAGAATAATGTCGAAAAATAAAAAATAAAAAAAAAGGAAGTGTGTTTTTTATTATAATCTTCTACATGTGCGTTGACGTAAAAAATTTACAACCTATTTTTTGGCCGTTGATGATTTTGATTCCGACGATCGAGATTAGTCCCTTGGTACCATGGATAAATTTAGTCCCTTATTGAACCATATATATATATATATATATATATATATATATATATATATATATATATATATATATATATATATATATATATATATATATATATATATATATATATATATATATATATATATATATATATATATATATATATATATATATATATGGAGAGAGAGAGAGAGATGGTAAATTTAAAAAGAAATTAATTTTTTTAAACTAGCCGTTGAGGAGGGCAAAATGAACAAAAAATTTAACCGTGCATATAACAAACTCATAAGGGTCGGAATCTGCAGTGATCATCTAGTGAACCGAGATGATGTATCCGCACGAGTTTTTTGTGCCACATCGGAGCCTACGGTGTGAGTTTTTTGCAAGTGATCTCCAGCCTAGCTGGTAGTGATGCATCGGGTTATATACCCGCGTGGGTGGATGGTCCTGGGTTCTAGCCTGGTTGATGCGTCATGTAGGAGATTTTCTTAGGTGTGACGTACAGACAGAAATCCAGACAGCCGACTAAATACCGAAAATAAACGGAAAAAGTCGTCTAAATATCACTATTTGCTAGGGGTAGCAATTCTCGACACGACCCGCGACACGATACGAACCCAACACGAAAATAAACGGGTTTGGGTTGAGATTTTTGACCCACCAACCCGCCAACCCGTTTATTATGCGGGTCGTGTTCGGGTCAGTAGTTGGGTTTGCGGGTTGACCCGCCAACCCATATATATATATATATATATATATATATACACATATATTTTAATATTTTTTTCTTTTCAATAAAAATAAAAAATGAAGCTGAAAATGACCCGCCAACCCGCATATGAACCGTCAACCCGCCAACCCACCAATCCGCTAACCCGTATATGACCCATCAACCTGAAACTGACCCGCCAACCCACCAACCTGTATAATTAAACGGGTTATGCGGGTCGTATCCGGGTTACCTGCCAACCCGCGACCCGCCAACCCAAACCCGACCCAATTGCCATCCCTATTTGCTTTGACAAAATCAACCCACATGCAATAAGTAAACTCTCTCTCATAAAGACTCGTTGACGCCGTCTATATTTACTAATTAAAATTGTAGTTTATATCTTCAACATAAATTATATATAACTTTTATCATTTATTTTCTACGTTCTATGATTAATTTTCCTTTTATTTTTAAATATAGAAATTTACATTTGTTCAAACATAAATCAAAGCTCTACGACTAGAAATGACCTGACTCGTTGGTAGTAAATACAACAAGAATAATTTAATATCTTTACTGAAAAAAAAAAAAACCCTGAAAATGCTTAAAACTCAAGTAACTTCAAACCGATACATTAATAGTTTATGTGCATGAATTAAACGAATGACGACATCCTAACGCTAACATACAATTAATTTGGTGAAATCCTAACATAAGCATACCATTTGAACAACCTAGTTATCATCAGTTTATAATATATGATTATAACTTTATTAGTACAATAAGTTATACTCACTTTATTCAACAACCTATCTAACAATAATTATATACCTGTATAGCTTTAATTAGAATTTTGAAATCAAATTAATATTAAATAGTTCAGAGTTATACATATGTAGAGAAATGTCAATCACATATTATAAAATGGATTAAAACTAACTGTGTGTGTGTATAAATATAATCTCGACACCTTTTGCTTATTTTGTTGAAGTTTTATTTACATATACTTTTTCCTAATTAAATTAATTGTAGTTTTGAAGAAACTGTAGGAATAGGCCAGACGTTTGAGAGATATTGATTCAAGAAGATAAGAGGAAATTCAGTTGTTAAACCATGAAATCTTATATACCATAAGATTCTTTTTAATTACTAAATTAAGCACTGTATATATCTAAGCCATCGTATTTGATTTTTTATGTTGTAAACATAATTGGCAAAGACGTCCCGTCATGCAAAAACAAGTAATTCATGGATATCTTATAGATAATATGAAAATAATATACAAATATATAATTTTGAACATTATAAAAAATACAGGCTTCTGCTTTCGAGATCAATATAATATGTGTCGAATATAAGTTATATTAATTATATTATTGTTCAAATTTTAGATAAAGTTTACTGCAAATATGTATTCAAAAACTTACCAAATTACTAAAAGTTATGAAAAACCAAATTAATATGTCGAACTACTAAAAGGTGTAAAACTACATACTCAAAACATGAAAAACATATTTGATAGAACTCTGCAAATATAAGTGTGCATAATAAAATATATATTTTTTGAAATAGCAGCTACATAACGGAACCATAAACAAATAATAAACACAAATTGATCACTTAGTCAATCTATCAAATAATTCATTGATTTCATTCACACTCGTGTAGAAGGAAATCCAATCTGTAACATGGAAATGCCTGAAAATATATAAATCAACGTGAAACACATCGGAAAAGTTAATATAAGTCAACATTCAAGTTCAAACATTCAGACCCATCTCAAAAGATGGATGACAGGGACGACAATCCAGAGTTATGACCAATGGGTGTGATTAATCCGACGACCGTTAGAGCCATCATTTTATGACCAAAATAGCATTTTCTTTTGAGCCTATTTGTTTTTTGTCATTTAGAAAAGACAAAAATAGTTCAGTATAACAAACATTTTTAAAAATTCTTTTATATTCAACTTCATAGCTGATAAGACTGTACGGTATGGTGCAGTTTGAAGTCATCGCACGACACCGACGTGGAAGACCCATGCCGCCGGCATCATCGCCCCGTGATGCCAGCATCGCCTAGCGGCATGGGCTCATCCACAGCGGCGTGTAGCCGAAGAAAACCGGCTATTTAAAAAAAAAACTCAATTTATTTAATACAACTAACGGTTAGTTTCTAAAAAAATCAACTATAAACCCACATACAACCCACAAATAAATTCACATAAACCACAATCAAAAACTCTCAAATTTCTTTCAATTTCACACAATCAAAACAATATCGGATCCATCTCGTAGAAAAAATGAATGGCTTGTTAACGTGGGCACGACGGTCCTACATTCGATGGAAATGGTCATTGACATTTTAGAAGAAGATGAAGAGGAGGAGGATACCGCACAAAGTGCAAATCCGCATATGCGAGTCAGGTTGTCATGCGTCAACTAGCTTACGGTGGTGTATCGGACTCATGGGATGAATATTTCCAAATGTCCGGACGGATTGCACGCGAAAGCCTCGAGGAGTTTTGTAGGTGCGTCGTTGATATATACGGTCTACGGTACTTGCGCAGGCCTACATTCAGCTACGTGCAGACCTTATATGCTGATCACGCACATCTTCATGGCTACTGGCATGCTTGGGTGTTTGGATTGTCTTTACTGGGAATGGGGTAGTTGCCCTACTGCATGACACGGGCAATATATGCGGGGTGATAAATGTCACGCGACCGTCATTCTCGAAGCTGCAGCGTGCCAGCGTCACAGGATCTTTGGTTTTGGCATGCGTACTTCGGTACCCCGGGTTCTAACAATGATATCAATGTTTATCAAATATGTGACAATTTTAAATTTTGGTCAACGAAAGTCAACCATAGTCAAACGAAGCGTACGTTAATCCATATGTTGAAAAGTTATTTTCCATAACTTTTGCGATGTATTATTAAATATTATAATACTACGTATGCTAATTCAAAACAATTATCGAGTAAACGCTGAAGATACGGATAATAAACTACTGTAGCGTAAAAATTCGATAATCATACAATTATTATTTTGAGAATAATAATATTCATAAAACGATCTACTCGTAAATACGAACCTGTGGATATATAGAACGTCGAAAACGGAGTTCGTATGTGAAAGTTACAACAATCAACTCGCTGTGAACGGATAAATGTACACAGGGTTTGGACTCAAAATACAAAATGTGGTGCCTTAATCATCAAATATGGAATAACAAATCATATATTATGGAACGTAATACTATCTAGTATTTAATTTCAAAGCCAAATACAATTTTCGGTAAAATGCCGAAAATCGCGTAATCGGAAGAATACTGCGCTTAAACGCGTATTTCATCGTTTAACTAGTCATGATTCAATATAAATAAATGTTTAACAATGTTTTTATATAATATATTTATTTAGAACATCATTTCTTCAAAAACTCATGAAATTACGCTAAAACGTTTTACGATTTTATAAAAAACTACTTATTTTTATATAAAATAGTGGCATTTTTATAAAACCAACCCACCCCACCCCACCCCCTCCCTTTGGACGACCATGAGCCATCATGGGACACCCATGTCTTGCTTTTAAGAGGCATGTCTCCTTATTTAAATCATATTGTACATAAAATAAAAAAAATGAATTTAAAACTCATAAACACCAACTTTTCATCTCATTTGAACTTACACCAACACCCAACATCTTCTCCCATCTCTCTCTCAACTCTCTCCACCCACCACCACCTCTCAAACCCACCACCACCATAAACCACCCATCTCCACCACCATCTTCCACCATTTCAAGTGTAAAACACCTCTTTTTGGTAAGATACTCTCATCTAGTGATTTTAAACATTATTACACCACTTTTATCTCATTTACACACACTAACATCTACATAAACCCATTGGATAATAGCTTTGTCCAAGAGTCATTCGAGCTCCGAAGCTTAAATATTGTCTTCTACCGTAAATCTCGCAAGAACAACCTTGTTTTTAAGTAAAGCACGCGTCAAGGGTGAGTTCATACCCCTCATTTTCATCTTTTCTAAACTTTTTGGGGGAGAATACAAGTTTACATGTTAAAAATGATGATTTACACAAGTTTATATGTGTTTATATACTATAATTAATGATTTACACATGTTTATAAAACTAGTAGTTGTGTAAAAACGTTTTTGACATGACATATGGTTAGATCTATGTATTATGAACATTATGAGGTATTATATTTGTGTAAAAGTTACAAAACTATAAATAAATTGTGTAAAAATACTAGATCTTTAATATAAACGTCATGAAAACGAAAACTAGTAAAACTACGTTTTTGTAACCGGAAACACTACTTTCTAACAAAATGGTTATAACCAAGTTATTACACCATTTTTGTGGGAAATATCTTAAAGATGTTATTTATAATCATCTAAATAAGTTATTTCATTATTGTTCGTAAAAATATGATTATTACAACGGTATACTAAAAATAGACTATTATATGAATAGTATGTTTTTGTGACCGGAAATACGGCTTTTCTAGTAATTTATAAAAAGAACGTCAATTTGACGTAATAACGACTATTTAGACTTATAACGTCATAATAAACTTGGAAAATGATATTTTTACAAGGAAGTTGGTATTTTAGACCAAAAATGACTATATTCGAAATAATGTGTATGAAAAATGACCATTTGGAAAGATTACCATCATTTTGACAAAAAGACAAGATTTAAAAATGTTGTCATCACTCATGTAAGATGACTAAAACAAATTTCTTGTCATGACATGTTGATAAACTTTAAATCTATCTTATTAGAATATTTAGTGCCTTAGATGTAAGAAATTATACTTTTCAACTCATTGACATCTTTTAGGCTTAAATACGTTAACACAACGAAAACATTTATATAAATTATAATGGCATAATTTATGGAACGAACGACAAAGATACGACAGAAATACTAAAGATAATTATATAAATATATAATTATTACATACTATAATTATCATGGACAATTTGATAATTACAAACGTAAAGGAGTTTTCAGTATATTTACATACTATAATTATCATGGACAATTTGATAATTACAAACGTAAATGAGTTTTCAGTATATTTACATACTATAATTATCATTAACATTTTGATAATTACGAATACAAAGGAGTTTTCACTACATTTACAAGCAAGGCTTTACACTATAATTATCATGAGTATATCTTGATAATTACAAATACAAAAGGGTTTTCATTTCAATACGAACTAGGATAAAACATCACGTTGGGTGGTTATGTGAGACATTTTTTCACAGTACTGAAAGATGTACGCATTAAGTCCTGGATTATAACCTTAATCATTCATGAGCGAGATAGTTGTGTATAGATCTATACGGGACTGACAATCCCGCACCTAATCTGCTAGCTACAGCTAGACCGGCAGGTCTGGGGTGACAAATGTCTTAACATTACGACGCCTGAAGAACGTCGTGGCAGGCCTACATACTAGTCATAGCAAGGTTATAATAACTCACATGAACAACAACGGATATCCTTAGTTTGGGGAAAAACGTCTTCAAATGGTTTTATATAGATATAAAACTACATGTTGCTCTACACAAAATATAAGTATGGTTTTTACTTATTCATACGGGTTTTATGGGATTAAAACCACATTTTGTCAAGATACAAATATAAGTACGGTTTTACTTATACATACGAGTTTTATGGTATTAAAACTATATTCTAACAAGTTACAAATATAAGTATGGTTTTAGTTATACACATTGGTTTTATGGAAATTAAAACTACATTTCATTAAGATGTGAAAATAGGTACGATTTACATATACAAACAAGTTTTATGGTATTAAAACTACATTCTAACAAGTTACAAATATAAGTATGGTTTTATTTATACACACTGGTTTTATGGAAATTAAAACTACATTTCATTAAGATGTGAAAATAAGTACGATTTACATATACAAACAAGTTTTATGGTATTAAAACTACATTCTAACAAGTTACAAATATAAGTATGGTTTTACTTATACATACAAGTTTTATGGAAATTAAAACTACATTTTATCAAGATATAAATAAAAGTACGATTTTACCTACGTAAAGGTTTTACGGAATCAGATCTACAATTAATCTACGAATAAACATGTATTTACATGGTTTCGTACAAGAATAAGACTATGCAATACTATTTTCAAGTATAAAAACACGTATACATTTTCTGTCTTTGGGTTTTAAGACAACGACTCACTTATATGAAAATATTGGATTTTCTGGTTTCAAACACTATCTCTTTACAAGGAAAAAGGGACTATGGATTTTCTCAATACAAAAATCTTATGAACTCACCAACGTAATGTTGACACTCTTTCAAATTACTTGTATTCTCAGGTGACAATTAGTCAGGTCCGACTAACCTTTTGGAATGGGATGCGAAGACGTCTCTTTTACTTATTTCATTATCATACTGTAATTGGGTTGAAACAATACCGTTTGAACAATGTAACTTTCCAATTATAATGTATGATGGTTGTTATCTACTTATGTTTCAATGTATGCAATGGTTGTGATGCTATGTCCCGTTCCGCCCTCAGACGATTCCGCCATCGTGGTTTGGGGGTGTGACAAAATATCACCGTTACTCGACAATATTTGCAACAGATCGGCTTCTAATTATCCGTTTCAAGTAAACGGAACCACATACAAGTATGGGTATTACCTAGTAGATGGTGTATACCCTGAGCATGTTGTGCTTGTGAAACTTTTGTCATGTCTAGTTGATCCAAAACGCGTGAAATATAAAACCGCTCAGAAAGGGCTAGGAAGGATATCGAAAGAGCATTTGGAGCACTCAAGAAGCGTTGTCACATAATAGCCAAGCCGAGACGACCCCGAGATAAAGATAAACACACATCTATTATGTATACGTGTATTATTTTACACAACATGATTTTAGAGGACAAGGGAAAAGCAATATACAAGTATGTAGAAAACGAGCACGACGCGTCATCCAACAGCGAGCCGCCAATAGTACATGATTCTCCGGAGTAGGTCGCAATAAGACGGGAAACAAACTACGTTTCAATTTGGTGGAACATCTATATCGAGTTAATAATGTGGATCTTAATATGCCTCCGGTGGATGATACAGAGGATTTTTCGGATTGACAACGTTTTTATTTTTATTTTATGGTTAGTCTTTTTTTTCAATTTTAATGGAATGTTTTTTAAATTTAACGTAATGTTTAATTTAATTTTGATGTAATGTTTAATTTAATTTTGATGTAATGTTTTGAATTTAAATGTTACAATTTAAAAAAATAAAAGAAATTGCATAGAATGGTATCGACCCTACATTGTAGGCATACAAACTCATTTTCGTAGGCATCCTACGTGGCGCCTACGTGGCATCCGATGCCGATGGTTTCGTAGGCATCTATACCACTTAGCCTAATAGAACTAGAATATATAATTTTTGTTGCTTACTCACACGAACCCATATCCTTGTTTTTCTATCAATCTCTAATTCTAATCTTCCTCCCCAGTCTGATATTATGGTGTCGGGTTACCTCTATTCCTTTAAATCTAAGAAATTTCGTCTTGCTTTTTTAAAAATAATTAAATAATCAATAATAAAATGATATTTAGTGACATAAATAAATATCACTAAACACCCAAAAATGTCACTAAAGACCTCATTGGCAATCAGCGCCACAAGAAAATGTCCCTAAAAACGATGGCACTAAAAGCATTTAATGACACTTTTTGGTTGTGTTAGGTTTGTAGTTGCACATTCTTTATGCCACTATATATACTTTATTAAATAAATGTCATTTTTCTGTTATTAGCGGCACATTCTTTTACCCAAAAAATTCTATTAAAATATTAGGTACAATTTTTTTAAATTAAAGAAGAATATAAATCAATAAAACATGATTAAGTAATAGATGAAAAAACACAATATCATTACTTCAATTAAAATTTAACTTGTCTAACAACATGCTACACCTCAGGTGCCTTCTTTAAAATTCACATATTAAAATTTAACTTGTCTAACAACATGCTACACCTCAGGTGCCTTCTTTAAAATTTCCATAGGAGAGGTCAGGGTTCGACTCCCACCAGCTTCAATTAGGGATGGCCACCAGTACACCCAAAGGGTGGGTTGCCTGGCACATGAGTTTACTGGGTGTTCATGTTGCCCCGAGGTTGGGTCAGTCGGGTCGTCCAAAGGATGGGTCGGGTGGCTTCCTCGGTTATCAAAAAAAAAAAAAAAAAAAAAAAAAGAAAGGGAAAAAGAGGAAATTCAATGGCACCTTTGAAATTCACATATAAAAAAAAGGGCAAAAGAGGAAATTCAATGAATTAGTGGAACAGGCACTAGCAAGGGCAGTTTTGGCATTTTTATTTTTATGTTTGTTACTGCAAGGATATTTAGAGGGTAGTTGCATAGGGGAGGGTATCTTTTTAGTGATTTGTTAGACCAAACAGAGTGGGAGAGTGGGAGCAGGTATACATGCGAGCTTCCACTTTTGCATGTATACCCGCACGGGAATACCATCTCCGTTGGGGTTTTTGTGCGGGTTTGTGTTGCTATATATATATATATATATATATATATATATATATATATATATATATATATATATATATATATATATATATATATATATATATATATATAAGGTAAGGGTTAGTGGGGGGTTTTCTAATGTGGCGCCTATGTGACGGTAAAACCCATTGGTGTGAGTGGTAATCACACCCTTTAGTGTTAGTGTGGGAGATCGTAGCCTCTCGAAGCGCTTTCATTTCCTTCTTCCCCAAGAAATTTAATTAAGCATTTGAGTATTTGTTTTTGAATCTATCGATGCTTACTCATTTTGTTTGTGGTGAGAATTAGTCTGTGGCAAGTATTCTTGTGGCACAAACATTATTCTCTGAATATTTAAAACACAAATGTCTTCAGTTTAATAAGTCTAACTGTTATATTGCTAATACTCAAAACATAAAACTATCAAACTAAATACTTGTTGGGGAAGAAACGTAAAACTTGATTGCAAACGGACTTTGCATAATTGTTCCTTTTGTTTATCCAACTTACGAACAATTGCCTATCATATAACCATAATAAATCACATAAAAACATGTAAGAAAAAGAAGGATTTTTAAGCATTTTATTCAAGTTTTATCTAATTAAATATATCGAATGTACAATGTTATAACAATGTTACTTAGTTGAACCGACGTATAGATCGTATAGATGCAAGAAGAGCTCATGCAAATAAGAAAAGATTAAACAAATAAACAGAAACGACAGCCTTAACTCTTACGGTTCAAATACATCAGAGTTAAGGAAAAGAAGAGATTGAAGAAAAGCGTAAACGAAGAGTACAACGACACAATACCTCAATTCACATCCAAACAGTTTTTTTTATATAATTTACCATAATTCAGTATATAGCTTTTAAAATTGTTGGAATACAGTAACATATTGGTATTTATGAAGAAATACTACCAGTACAAGATGTAAGAAATAAAACTCACATTTAATTTGAGGTTCTTTGTACCAAAACAAAACTATTCCATCTTCTTTGCCTCCAATATTCAGAACAAAAATGTGTCTTCTCCACTACCACAAAATCAGTACCATCAATGACCACCTTCAATATGCGAAATGATTTCTCATGATTCTTCCTTGTCTGCTGCATTAAAAAAAGAATTAAATAACTACAAAACTATTTAGGCATCAAAGATTCTACAACACACCATTGCTAGTTGTTTCTGTGTTTTTACGTGGCTTATTTGCTATCTTCTTCGCGTTCTCAGCTGCCATCATGATTCGAATTAAACAATCAAATACAACACCAAAAAGGAAAAGAAATTAAATTAAAGATGATAAGGGCTTGATTTTCATATGGTTTAGGAAAATAGGGATCGTTAAACAATAGAAAACGGGATTACCTCGGGAGATTAGGGTTCCCATGGCATGGTGGATGGACATCGTAGTAACAGCGCCAAAATGCACACATTCTAGTGGTTGTGAGGGTTTTAATATCAAAGGCGCGGAAAACCAGATTTGGGCAAAAAGAATTTGAAAATCGGAGGTCGTAATTGGGACCAAGAATATGCATCGATTGAATCAAAATTGAACCTGAACGATTCTAGAAAGGTCTCTAAGATTAACGAAAGTGAGACCGCCATGACCCCGATGAAGTGTGACCCACCCACACAATCTAACCCGTCTACCCACGTCATTTTCGAAGCTGATTCACAATAGTTGCTATAAAGAAGACGGAACCTAATTTTGTCCAACGTTGTGCGGATGCGGCAACTTAAGCTGGTCGATTCTATTCATTTCAATTGTATATGTTTTCATTTGTATATGTTTAATCATGTAGGACGTGCAAATTAAGTTGGAATGTATGATCGGTAGATTAAGGGAAGCAGCATGTTAACGTTCAATTTGTCTCGGTTGAGACTAAGATACACTAGGTAATAAATTGGCTGATAGAAATGTAAGCTCTAAATAGTAAATTTGAACTTACCATGGGTAAATTTTTGAAGTATTATATTCTATAAATCATTAGGTGGTGTTTGGTTCATGAGATTTCAAAAGAATTTGAAAGGATTGAATCTAATTAGTTCGAATTTTTGTCTTTGGTTCAAATTTTGGTTGAAGGAATTGGATTTTAATTCCATTAAAATGAAGGAATTTAATTTCTTAGGTAGATGGAAGGAATTGAAATGCAATGAATGAAAAAAAGAAATTTTCAAGATTATCGTTATACCCCTTCTATTACATTTCTAATTGAAACCCTCTTCTACCACCACCACCATCACCACCCCCCCCCCCCCACCATCAACCACCATCCAAATATGGACAAAAAAATATGAAATTGGATTCTAATTTAATTTCATGCCAACCAAACAAATATGGAATCGTATTTCAGTTGTTTCTTACATAAATGAATGCTCGGAAAATGTCTAAAACGTCGTTTGTAAGTTGAAAAAACGAGTTTTGGACCAAAACATAGTGTTTTCAAATAATATTTACTTAATCATTGTGGTTTTAAATTTATTTACTAAAATATGTTAATCTAATTTTCCGACATCTTTATTTTTTTTCCGATGTCTTTATTGAATGCTTTTCTTAATTTATTATTTCAGAATAATTATATATTATAAAATGTGTCATTTAACTAGTTTTTTTTAGTAGTTTGTATACCGCTGCTGCTAATACATATTTTCTAATCAATTTTTTACTAGGCGGTTGATATACAAATGTAATAGCAATTAGTAAATATTACTTTTTTAACTTTATTCAAAAACTTGAATATCAACCGCCTAGCAATTAGTAAATATTACTTTTTTAACTTTATTCAAAAACTTGTTATCCTAGTATTTGTTCAAAAATATCTACACTGTTCACAAACAAATTCTAATATAAAAAATTGATAAAAATTTAATACAAATATTGACGATCACTGATAAAACATGAAACTTGCATTCATCCGACATAATCCAACATCTTTAACATAAATCAAATAACTGTGACAATGTACAAAAAAGTTGAACATCATGCTATAAAACTAGTAAATTTATAAATAAAAAAAATACTAAAAACTTGAGCAAAATCCAATCCAACGAAATAGCAAACACCATTACGGATCAACAGGCTTTTTTCTAGGTCTCGCAGGACATGTCTTTTGATTATGACCAGACTGTCTATAAATTCCGCAAAGATTATTTTTTCCCTTCTTTAATATCCATTCTATTTCGTAGTCTTGTAGATCGAGGGCGACCTTTTTTTTCATTTTAACTCTGAATTTGGAAGCATTCCACGAATAAATGTCTCAGGCCAATATGCTTTATGAGGAATTGGGGAAAACTCATATGCCCAAGTAGCAGAATATTCAAAGATTGAGTAATAATTTTGAATATATTGACAACTGTTCAAGGAAAGGTAAGCGCATGCACTCAATACATGAGAACAAGGGTACTTATATACCTCCCACTTACCACACATACAAGTTTTTTTTCTCCAAATCAACTACTTGCACATTTTTTCCTTTTTGAGTAACTATTTCAAATATTCCTTTTGCTCGGTTAAAAGATTTCATGGTATGTGCACTAGCTTTTGACATTGACGCTGCTTGTTTTGCAACAACATGAGGAGTGAACACTGTTGGATTAGGTGTCTAAGACATGACTAATAATTAGTATTTACCTAATTAATAGTAGCATAGTCCATTTGGGTTGCCCTCATAGCTGGAGGTTTGTTGGAAAGTTAAGCAGAGAGAAAGGGTTGATTTATTATATGACTAATAAATCAAGATATTGTTTGTTAATATATTATGGAGATAATATATTAATTAGAAATAATATTATTTGATTAATAATTGATCAGAAATTAATTGGATTAATTTATGTGGCATTAATTAGATTAATCAGGAGGTCAGGGATTAAAGTCGTACAAATTCAATAGTTGAATTGCGGCGCGCGGCGCGCAAACGTTTTGGCCGCGGCGCGCGTACAGATAATCCGGAAAAATGGGCTGCGGCTAGGGTTTAGCCTTGCCATTTGGTTCCCTATAAATAGGGACCCCTAGACCTCATTATCAGTTGCTCATTCTATTATTCTCTCTGGAATTTTCGTGACCTTCCTCTGGCTCCCTGGGTGTGATCTCATTTGAGGCAGGACACTTGTGCTGCTTAGCTTCAAGATTAAAACTAAAGGTTAGTTTTCTGATTTATTCTTTTAGTTATTTTTGTTTGTCCTTTAGGAATTAGTTACATGTTCAAAGTAAGAAAACATAGATCTTTTCTAGGTTGCATGTGAACTTAGGTTATTTAGTTCATGGTTGCGGAAAACCTTTCAGTGGTATCAGAGCCAGGTTGTTTTCTTATTGAATAGCTGAAATAGTTTTCCTAATTAGGGTTTAATGTTTATAAATCCTATTTGGCCTAAATTTCGATTTTAGGGTTTAGTTTTTTTTTTGAAACCCTAGCCCTCCCCCCTCTTTTTCGATTTTCTGCTTAGGGTTTTGGAAGGTTTTCTATTTTGGTAACTTTAATTGGTTAATTAATTGGATAACCTTAAACCCTTTTTTTTGAATTTCGATAATTAGGGGTTTAAGATAGGTTTAAATTGATTTGATTAATTTGGAAAAACCTATCTACATTTGAATTAATTTAATTAATTGTTTAATTAAAAGATAATTCAAGGGATTTAATTTAATTTTAATTTAATGGTTAAATTTCAAAAATTAAAGGATAAATCCTAAATATTTTAAAAGGTTTAAAATATCTAGATTTAATTAATTTAATTAATAGTTTAATTAAAATATGAATTAAATCGAATTTAAAGGTTTAATTTAATTTGAAATTTAATAGGTAAATTTCAGGAAATTAAAAGATAAACCAGGAATATTTTAAAAGGGTTTAAAATACATCTTATATATATTATTAAAAGTTAATACTATATGTATAAGATAAATTGGTTAGTCAAATCATTAGTAGGCCTCATTCACGAAGCTGATCTATAAAGTGGGTATAAGGAGACTGTCTATAAAATGGCGGTCTAATGGGTGTTCACTCTCACCCACCGCTCGCCTGATCAGTGGAGGGTCGTTAGCCGAACAGTTTTGATAGACCGCTTAATCATTAAAAGTATAATGATCAAAGTACTAGAACCCGTACAAGAATTCCCAATCTAGTTACTTTAGAAAAAAATGTGAATTTGATGCTAACCCATGAAAATGCACATTGCACTTTATGAAATATTGGTGGAGCGTGTGTGGGTTACCGGCACACCAATGGGGGTTCATAAAGAGTGGCAATGGGTTTCTCGGGTGTTATCATTGTTGATGGAGCGTGTGTGGTTAACCGGCACATCAATTTGAGATGATAATGGACCCCGAGAGTACCAAACTAATTTGCATGGTTATTCACACCCGGTTTGTGATCCTCGGCATCCCAGTCACAAACGGTGGGGCATATCCGAGATTAAACATGTCATTGAACAGTTCAATAAGTCTCACAGATCTAGGAATTTCATTAGACTGAAATTGATAATAGTCATCTACCTTAATGACCACTGTGTTGTGACTACGACATCCCTCTTCATAGCATAGTTGGGGTATTTTGGATCCTAGCCTTGTTAAATAATATATATTGGGTAATTATTTAAAAGGATTAATTAAACTAATAAATTCTGTTTCCTTTTATAGATGTCTGAATCGAGTGTCTATTCTCATCCTCCTCCTCATTCACCCATTTCTGAGGGCATCAGAAAGCGCCTGCTAAATATGGAAAGGCTGACTGGCCTTAACTATGTGGAATGGCTTCGCAATTGGAGAATGGTTCTTGTTATTGCTGGCAAGCTACACCTCATTGAGTATCTGATCCCAGTTCCACCAAAACATGTCATCACAAAAGGTCTTTATGATGAGCATGACCTATTATTTGATGAATCCGAGGAAGTTCGTGACCTCATGCTATTGACCATTGACCTCGAGTTCCGCAGGGATTTTGGATCCCTAGGGCCGTATGAGTTAATACAATTGGTTGAGGAAAAGTTCCAAGAACCTATTGAAGAGGAACGAGCTAGGATCTTCAAAAGACTTACAGAGTGCAAGCTAAAAGAAGGAAGTAGCATCGATTCGCATGTTCTCAAGATTGAGAGATACATAGGCGAATTGTACAAACTTGGTCATCCAATTAGTCAGGAAATGAGTGTTAAGATCCTACTTGATTCGCTTACTAATAGGTACGATCTGTTCATTCAGACGTATAGAAAGGAAGACCGGAAAAAGACTTTTATGGAAATGCGTTCTCTGTTGACCCTATACGAGTCACTCATGGACAGGCATTGCTCCACTGGTTCGGCTACTTCTGGATTGAGTCCAGTGAAGAGATGCAGCCAGAAACGTTCCAGATCGTCTGGACATGTTCTGAGATGTCTTAAACTGGGAATCCATAGGATCGGATACAGTCACGGAAAGATTGGAAAATGCTCCAAGGTAAAATCTTTAGAAACTCAGGTTTATCTAAAAACTTCGAAACTCCTGATCCATAATTCCTCGATTCATAATGTGATAGTCACGTTTGGTTTGTATGCAGGGAATCAGTAGGGTACAGGACTTTGACGCATAGGAGCACTTTTGGATTAGATCTCCAGCTCATGCAGTTTTGAAGTTTAGTTAGATATTACAATCTTTGTGCTTGTGTGTAAACAAGTATGTACTGTGTAGTGATATAGAATGTTGAGACTGCACTATCCTTGAGTGTGGATATGTATGGTATAGATGTGAACCTATACAGTTTGAGACTTTATGGGTTAAAAAGAGGACGAATCAGAGGTGGTGTAGCAGTATGAGAGTACTGTGAGATAATACAGTGAGTAATACTGTTGAGAAATGTTGCTGTGAGTAAGAGAATTTGTTATTTGGTCGTGTTGAGAATGTGTGAGGTTTCTTTCGTATTGAATGAGATAAAATTTTATAAATACATGATAAGAAGATATGAGTTAAAAAGAAGAGGAAAGTAATCGTGATTGTGATTGATAGGATCCGTTCCTTAGCAATCAAACCAATTACTGCCAATAAGGGAAATGTGTGAATGTCGAGATGATAAAACTATTTATTCGTATGAGACAATAGATAATAGATTTTGTTATAATAATCTTGAATTATTTCTTGAGATTAACGAGTCAGTCGGGTGATGAGACATGATCTCACCGTAGAGATTGCGGTGTTAGATGTTATTATTTGAGTCGTGTGCAAAGATTACGGTGAGCCGTATGTATGACTTATTTGTGTCATTCAGATGAATTAGAGATTGATGTGATAATGACGAAGAGGTGGTCAGAATTTATGCGGTTGTGTTGAGAATTTATTTGATAATAAATTATCGAGTTTAATAAAGTAAATAATTTATCGAGAATATCATGTGGATTATCCACATAAGAGATGACATAATAAGTGAGTACATCGAGAGAAACAACATGAGGTATGTTGTTGAACTGAGATGAAGAGTAGCCATTTTGGCGAGAGATTGTTAACAGTATATTGGGTGAACACCTAATATATGTGCTGAAGGAAAGTAGAGATAGATGAGATTTTGAGGAGGCATGAGTGAAACACGAGATAGTTTCTAATATTTTTTTTATGTTATCATTGGGTTGATGAGTCGTATGATGTGAGTGAGACATTTGAATGTCTGTGTGTTTTATGTTGTATGAGTGTTTCTTCTACCCTAATCGATTAGGATGTACAAATAGGAGGATTCAATAACTGTGAGTTATTATTGGAAGAGTAAACTCAGAGACAATTAATGTGAAAGTGATGAGACCAAATTTTCTTATTGAGTTAGAATTAACCGTTTCATGGAGATTTGAAATCATTGTGGACAGATGGCAAATAATGATAATGGTTGGAGTATCAATTGAAGAGTGAGGTGAGATAGCTTGGTGTCAATAATACCATAGCAACGTGTGTGGCCTGAAAGAGTGAGTATTGTCCTATGTAGCAGTGATGATAGCCAATATCACAACAGAGATCATCTCGTGAGGATGATGGCGGGTATTACCTATATTATGAGTAAATGAGATGCGACAGTATGTACATGTCATATGAAATGGCGAGAGGATAATATCATTGTCATACGGAATGTGAAATTACGGTGGTGAGGTGGTTGTATAAACCATACCTGTTCCAAGAGATTCCGAGGACGGAATCTTTTGAAGGGGGTAAGAACTTGTAATACCGTGTTTTTAAATTATAGAGATTTCGAGTTAATCTTGGTGTGATTAAGATTAGTAAGCTTGTTGAATGAGTTTGGGTGATTAAAAACCCATTTGGGAGAAGTTTGGACTTGAAAAATGCCAAAACAGAGCTACACGGGTCGTGTATGGTCACATGGGTCGTGTAGAAAACCTTTAGAAACCAAACAGTAAGCTTTCCAGAGTCACACGGGTCGTGTACCTCTACACGGGTCGTGTAGAGTGTTCAGAAAGAGTCCGAAAGCCAAAACAGACCTACACGGGGCGTGTGAGTCTACACGGGTCGTGTAGAACAGCCCGACACGGGGCGTGTGACCCTACACGGGTCGTGTAGGCCTGACAGCATTATAAAATGTGCAGAAAATGCATTTTTCGGGAAAAATAGACCCATTTCGATATTCAGAGCTCCAAATGGCGATTTTGAGTGAAATCAAGCCTAGAGGTTCGTGGGGAAACATGTAGAAGTGTGGATCTAAACCCGTAAACGTGTTCTTGCTTCCTAATTTGTCAAGGTGAGTGATTTCTTGATTTTGGGGTTTTGAAACCCTAATTCTCATTTTCGTGTTTTAGCTATATATTGCTATATATGTTGTTAGTAGATTGTTAGTGGATGCCTTTAGAGTTATTTGTGAGATTATTGTCGAGTTTCTACGGTTGAATTAGTAGAACCGCGAATTTGGGGGTTTAGGTAAATATTGAGTTAATATTACCGCTTATACTCCTTTTTCCTCTTTTGATTTATACATCTTCGAGATAGATGTTATTGAGATGATTGTGTATGTTGGAGAATTGATTTAGACTATGGTATTATAACCAAGTCTAGCGAACAGGAGCCTGGTACGCGAAATTTAGGGGTTCCACATACTGAGCCAATATAAGAAGAGTAATTATAATTCATTCTTATGATTGAATTGTGAATTAACAGGTTGCTATTGATTTTAATTGGTTGAGATAACCAAATTTACAAACTGAGAAATAAGAGTTATATCTTGTAGTATGTAATATGTATGTTGTACATATATGTGTTTTATTTTGATATTGTGGTGGCTAGAGTTAGAGAGGTTCTGTTATCTGTAGATAACAAGAGACGAGTTATATTCTAATTGAGTATAAGAATAGAGTATATGATATAGAGGTTGAATTAAAGAGCCTTTGAGTTAAATTGTTATAGTTATGAGAATTTCTTATTATGTATTGCTAATTGTGAAAATGAGTACCGTTGAGAATGAAAATGAGTTTACAAGCAGTACCAGTTATGGTACTTATTGATGAGTTGATGTATACTAATAATTTGCTGGCATTGTAAGCAAAGGTGAATTGCAGGTTTCAGCTAAAAGAAAGAGGTGCTTATTTGCTAATGAAAATAACAAGAGAGGAGAGTGATAATATTCATGGAGAGACATATGTGGATTATGTTGGAGATTACTCACTAAGCTTTATAAGCTTACACTTGAGTGTTTTGTTGTTTTGCAGGTATCTGTAGCTGTGATAGGGGAAGGCATGTGATAAAGAGAGACGGACATGTTTAGAGCTTTGTCCTTTAGTTGAATTAGATTTATTTGTAATTCCTGGTTGAAATTGTAAGGACCTTTTGTATAAATATTCATGTTGATAACATCTTGATCCTTGGTTTGAGTACAAGTATGCCCATTTTGATGTATTATTGTTTGAAAATTTTTGGGTGTACTTTGTATGAGAAACCGGGCGTTACAAGTTGGTATCAGAGCATGGTTTAAGTGAACTAGGTCTTTGAGTGTAGAGTCCTAGACTTAAACCGAGAAGAGAAAGACCCCCTATCACATGCTTGGAAAAAGATACTGCTGCTGATTTTAGTTTATGAGTTAATTATAACTTTTATCTCATATTTGTTATTGTCATATTCTGTGTGTAAATACAGATATGGAGACAGATGAGGACGAGTTGATGAATTAGTCATAGCCGGTTCGCCCAATATTGGATGATGATACGAGATTTTGACTGATAAGAGATATCAACCAACGAGGAGACGAGAAATTCAGCTAATTATGAGATGTTAGTTGAATATGAGATGAGATTCTGCTGATGGCGAATTTCCAGATGATGATGAGCTGATAAGATGAGATCCCGGTTGAGGCGAAATTCCAACTGATGATGAGAAAGAGTATGAGCATAAGTTGAGCATGAGCTAGGAGTTGAGACATGTGAGTGTAGCCGAGTACACTCAAGAGTTGAGATCCGAAATATGCGAGTTTCAGCTAATGAGAAGATAAGATTTGTTGCTATGAGGTATGTAAGTAAATTTTACTTAACATGTTAGTTGTAACGTGTTGCAAATGTTTAATTGTTAATAATACATGTAGTAGAATATGTATGAAATGTTTGGACACATAAAAGATCAATTGAAAGTACATGTGTTAGAAAATTTTGGTTATAAAGTGTAGTAATTGGCATTGAGATGAGAATCTCATGTCCATTTAAGGTAAGATTTACATATCACATAACGAGTGCTTTGTGATTATGTATAAACGAGATTATAAGTGGTTGCTTGACGAGTACTTAGCAACCATGGAGAAATGTGTAAAATGAGCATATACATGGTAAGAAATATATATAAAGTATGATATGGTGTATATATATATATATATATATATATATATTACTTGTTGTTTCACAGATGTGACGAGATTTCTGTGTACGAGTACTGTGTGGTTGAGACCACATGTTGTGTGGGGCCACATAACTAGTACTTATGAATGATCACAATGAATGGTTGAGATAGCCAAAAGAGTATGAGTTGAGAAAGATAATGAGTGTGTAGTTGATTGCACATAATAACTAATTATGAGTTGACATGCTGAGAGATGAATTGTGTAGTTTAGAGTTGTCACATAATGAGATATTTGTGACAGAGTTGTCAGAGGACACTCGAATAACCACATAAAGAGTACCTTGTGGTTATAATTAAGAGAACCTAGAGTAGTTCAAGTAGGCCTAATTGGCCTAGAGATTGGGTTAATTACCTAATAAATGTGATTGAGACCACATATTCAGTGGGGTCACATATTGAGTAAATGTGATTGAGACCACATATTCAGTAGGGTCACATATTGAGTAAATGTGATTGAGACCACACATTCAGTGGGGTCACATATTGAGTAAATGTGATTGAGACCACATATTCAGTGGGGTCACATATTGAGTAAATGTGATTGAGACCACATATTCAGTGGGTCACATATTGAGTAAATGTGATTGAGACCACATATTCAGTGGGGTCACATATTGAGTAAATGTGATTGAGACCACACATTCAGTGGGGTCAAATATTGAGTAAATGTGATTGAGACCACATATTCAGTGGGGTCATATATTGAGTAAATGTGATTGAGACCACACATTTAGTGGGGTCACATATTGAGTAAATGTGATTGAGACCACATATTCAGTGGGGTCACATATTGAGTAAATGTGATTGAGACCACATATTCAGTGGGGTCACATATTGAGTAAATGTGATTGAGACCACATATTCAGTGGGGTCACATATTGAGTAAATGTGATTGAGACCACATATTCAGTGGGGTCACATATTGAGTAAATGTGATTGAGACCACACATTCAGTGGGGTCACATATTGAGTAAATGTGATTGAGACCACATATTCAGTGGGGTCACATATTGAGTAAATGTGATTGAGACCACATATTCAGTGGGGTCACATATTGAGTAAATGTGATTGAGACCACATATTTAGTGGGATCACATATTGAGTAAATGTGATTGAGACCACATATTCAGTGGGGTCACATATTGAGTAAATGTGATTGAGACCACATATTCAGTGGGGTTACATATTGAGTAAACGTGGTTGAGACCACACATCCTGTGGGGCCATGTATTGACTAGTTGAGGTTGAGATCATATACTTCTGTGGAACCACATAACGAGTACCTTGTGGTTAGAGTAGTGGAGAGTGTTGTGACTCAGACAAAAGGAGGAGTGATAGTGATTCTATATGGCTTGAGACCGTAGCAGAGACCCGCTAGAGTCAAATAGAAGATGGATTAAAATCGGAGAATGGTACGAGGTACCATGATCTGATTAGAGGACGGTACGAAGTACCGTGAGATAGCGAAGAATGACGAGTTTGGAGAACAGTACGAGGTACTATAAAACAGTGTTGAATGATGAGACAAAGGATGGTACAGGGTACCAAGAGCTGGGGCAGAGTGGTGTTATAATGTTGTGCTTGTGTGTAAACAAGTATGTACTGTGTAGTGATATAGAATGTTGAGACTGCACTATCCTTGAGTGTGGATATGTATGGTATAGATGTGAACCTATACAGTTTGAGACTTTATGGGTTAAAAAGAGGACGAATCAGAGGTGGTGTAGCAGTATGAGAGTACTGTGAGATAATACAGTGAGTAATACTGTTGAGAAATGTTGCTGTGAGTAAGAGAATTTGTTATTTGGTCGTGTTGAGAATGTGTGAGGTTTCTTTCGTATTGAATGAGATAAAATTTTATAAATACATGATAAGAAGATATGAGTTAAAAAGAAGAGGAAAGTAATCGTGATTGTGATTGATAGGATCCGTTCCTTAGCAATCAAACCAATTACTGCCAATAAGGGAAATGTGTGAATGTCGAGATGATAAAACTATTTATTCGTATGAGACAATAGATAATAGATTTTGTTATAATAATCTTGAATTATTTCTTGAGATTAACGAGTCAGTCGGGTGATGAGACATGATCTCACCGTAGAGATTGCGGTGTTAGATGTTATTATTTGAGTCGTGTGCAAAGATTACGGTGAGCCGTATGTATGACTTATTTGTGTCATTCAGATGAATTAGAGATTGATGTGATAATGACGAAGAGGTGGTCAGAATTTATGCGGTTGTGTTGAGAATTTATTTGATAATAAATTATCGAGTTTAATAAAGTAAATAATTTATCGAGAATATCATGTGGATTATCCACATAAGAGATGACATAATAAGTGAGTACATCGAGAGAAACAACATGAGGTATGTTGTTGAACTGAGATGAAGAGTAGCCATTTTGGCGAGAGATTGTTAACAGTATATTGGGTGAACACCTAATATATGTGCTGAAGGAAAGTAGAGATAGATGAGATTTTGAGGAGGCATGAGTGAAACACGAGATAGTTTCTAATATTTTTTTTATGTTATCATTGGGTTGATGAGTCGTATGATGTGAGTGAGACATTTGAATGTCTGTGTGTTTTATGTTGTATGAGTGTTTCTTCTACCCTAATCGATTAGGATGTACAAATAGGAGGATTCAATAACTGTGAGTTATTATTGGAAGAGTAAACTCAGAGACAATTAATGTGAAAGTGATGAGACCAAATTTTCTTATTGAGTTAGAATTAACCGTTTCATGGAGATTTGAAATCATTGTGGACAGATGGCAAATAATGATAATGGTTGGAGTATCAATTGAAGAGTGAGGTGAGATAGCTTGGTGTCAATAATACCATAGCAACGTGTGTGGCCTGAAAGAGTGAGTATTGTCCTATGTAGCAGTGATGATAGCCAATATCACAACAGAGATCATCTCGTGAGGATGATGGCGGGTATTACCTATATTATGAGTAAATGAGATGCGACAGTATGTACATGTCATATGAAATGGCGAGAGGATAATATCATTGTCATACGGAATGTGAAATTACGGTGGTGAGGTGGTTGTATAAACCATACCTGTTCCAAGAGATTCCGAGGACGGAATCTTTTGAAGGGGGTAAGAACTTGTAATACCGTGTTTTTAAATTATAGAGATTTCGAGTTAATCTTGGTGTGATTAAGATTAGTAAGCTTGTTGAATGAGTTTGGGTGATTAAAAACCCATTTGGGAGAAGTTTGGACTTGAAAAATGCCAAAACAGAGCTACACGGGTCGTGTATGGTCACATGGGTCGTGTAGAAAACCTTTAGAAACCAAACAGTAAGCTTTCCAGAGTCACACGGGTCGTGTACCTCTACACGGGTCGTGTAGAGTGTTCAGAAAGAGTCCGAAAGCCAAAACAGACCTACACGGGGCGTGTGAGTCTACACGGGTCGTGTAGAACAGCCCGACACGGGGCGTGTGACCCTACACGGGTCGTGTAGGCCTGACAGCATTATAAAATGTGCAGAAAATGCATTTTTCGGGAAAAATAGACCCATTTCGATATTCAGAGCTCCAAATGGCGATTTTGAGTGAAATCAAGCCTAGAGGTTCGTGGGGAAACATGTAGAAGTGTGGATCTAAACCCGTAAACGTGTTCTTGCTTCCTAATTTGTCAAGGTGAGTGATTTCTTGATTTTGGGGTTTTGAAACCCTAATTCTCATTTTCGTGTTTTAGCTATATATTGCTATATATGTTGTTAGTAGATTGTTAGTGGATGCCTTTAGAGTTATTTGTGAGATTATTGTCGAGTTTCTACGGTTGAATTAGTAGAACCGCGAATTTGGGGGTTTAGGTAAATATTGAGTTAATATTACCGCTTATACTCCTTTTTCCTCTTTTGATTTATACATCTTCGAGATAGATGTTATTGAGATGATTGTGTATGTTGGAGAATTGATTTAGACTATGGTATTATAACCAAGTCTAGCGAACAGGAGCCTGGTACGCGAAATTTAGGGGTTCCACATACTGAGCCAATATAAGAAGAGTAATTATAATTCATTCTTATGATTGAATTGTGAATTAACAGGTTGCTATTGATTTTAATTGGTTGAGATAACCAAATTTACAAACTGAGAAATAAGAGTTATATCTTGTAGTATGTAATATGTATGTTGTACATATATGTGTTTTATTTTGATATTGTGGTGGCTAGAGTTAGAGAGGTTCTGTTATCTGTAGATAACAAGAGACGAGTTATATTCTAATTGAGTATAAGAATAGAGTATATGATATAGAGGTTGAATTAAAGAGCCTTTGAGTTAAATTGTTATAGTTATGAGAATTTCTTATTATGTATTGCTAATTGTGAAAATGAGTACCGTTGAGAATGAAAATGAGTTTACAAGCAGTACCAGTTATGGTACTTATTGATGAGTTGATGTATACTAATAATTTGCTGGCATTGTAAGCAAAGGTGAATTGCAGGTTTCAGCTAAAAGAAAGAGGTGCTTATTTGCTAATGAAAATAACAAGAGAGGAGAGTGATAATATTCATGGAGAGACATATGTGGATTATGTTGGAGATTACTCACTAAGCTTTATAAGCTTACACTTGAGTGTTTTGTTGTTTTGCAGGTATCTGTAGCTGTGATAGGGGAAGGCATGTGATAAAGAGAGACGGACATGTTTAGAGCTTTGTCCTTTAGTTGAATTAGATTTATTTGTAATTCCTGGTTGAAATTGTAAGGACCTTTTGTATAAATATTCATGTTGATAACATCTTGATCCTTGGTTTGAGTACAAGTATGCCCATTTTGATGTATTATTGTTTGAAAATTTTTGGGTGTACTTTGTATGAGAAACCGGGCGTTACAAGTTGGTATCAGAGCATGGTTTAAGTGAACTAGGTCTTTGAGTGTAGAGTCCTAGACTTAAACCGAGAAGAGAAAGACCCCCTATCACATGCTTGGAAAAAGATACTGCTGCTGATTTTAGTTTATGAGTTAATTATAACTTTTATCTCATATTTGTTATTGTCATATTCTGTGTGTAAATACAGATATGGAGACAGATGAGGACGAGTTGATGAATTAGTCATAGCCGGTTCGCCCAATATTGGATGATGATACGAGATTTTGACTGATAAGAGATATCAACCAACGAGGAGACGAGAAATTCAGCTAATTATGAGATGTTAGTTGAATATGAGATGAGATTCTGCTGATGGCGAATTTCCAGATGATGATGAGCTGATAAGATGAGATCCCGGTTGAGGCGAAATTCCAACTGATGATGAGAAAGAGTATGAGCATAAGTTGAGCATGAGCTAGGAGTTGAGACATGTGAGTGTAGCCGAGTACACTCAAGAGTTGAGATCCGAAATATGCGAGTTTCAGCTAATGAGAAGATAAGATTTGTTGCTATGAGGTATGTAAGTAAATTTTACTTAACATGTTAGTTGTAACGTGTTGCAAATGTTTAATTGTTAATAATACATGTAGTAGAATATGTATGAAATGTTTGGACACATAAAAGATCAATTGAAAGTACATGTGTTAGAAAATTTTGGTTATAAAGTGTAGTAATTGGCATTGAGATGAGAATCTCATGTCCATTTAAGGTAAGATTTACATATCACATAACGAGTGCTTTGTGATTATGTATAAACGAGATTATAAGTGGTTGCTTGACGAGTACTTAGCAACCATGGAGAAATGTGTAAAATGAGCATATACATGGTAAGAAATATATATAAAGTATGATATGGTGTATATATATATATATATATATATTACTTGTTGTTTCACAGATGTGACGAGATTTCTGTGTACGAGTACTGTGTGGTTGAGACCACATGTTGTGTGGGGCCACATAACTAGTACTTATGAATGATCACAATGAATGGTTGAGATAGCCAAAAGAGTATGAGTTGAGAAAGATAATGAGTGTGTAGTTGATTGCACATAATAACTAATTATGAGTTGACATGCTGAGAGATGAATTGTGTAGTTTAGAGTTGTCACATAATGAGATATTTGTGACAGAGTTGTCAGAGGACACTCGAATAACCACATAAAGAGTACCTTGTGGTTATAATTAAGAGAACCTAGAGTAGTTCAAGTAGGCCTAATTGGCCTAGAGATTGGGTTAATTACCTAATAAATGTGATTGAGACCACATATTCAGTGGGGTCACATATTGAGTAAATGTGATTGAGACCACATATTCAGTAGGGTCACATATTGAGTAAATGTGATTGAGACCACACATTCAGTGGGGTCACATATTGAGTAAATGTGATTGAGACCACATATTCAGTGGGGTCACATATTGAGTAAATGTGATTGAGACCACATATTCAGTGGGTCACATATTGAGTAAATGTGATTGAGACCACATATTCAGTGGGGTCACATATTGAGTAAATGTGATTGAGACCACACATTCAGTGGGGTCAAATATTGAGTAAATGTGATTGAGACCACATATTCAGTGGGGTCATATATTGAGTAAATGTGATTGAGACCACACATTTAGTGGGGTCACATATTGAGTAAATGTGATTGAGACCACATATTCAGTGGGGTCACATATTGAGTAAATGTGATTGAGACCACATATTCAGTGGGGTCACATATTGAGTAAATGTGATTGAGACCACATATTCAGTGGGGTCACATATTGAGTAAATGTGATTGAGACCACATATTCAGTGGGGTCACATATTGAGTAAATGTGATTGAGACCACACATTCAGTGGGGTCACATATTGAGTAAATGTGATTGAGACCACATATTCAGTGGGGTCACATATTGAGTAAATGTGATTGAGACCACATATTCAGTGGGGTCACATATTGAGTAAATGTGATTGAGACCACATATTTAGTGGGATCACATATTGAGTAAATGTGATTGAGACCACATATTCAGTGGGGTCACATATTGAGTAAATGTGATTGAGACCACATATTCAGTGGGGTTACATATTGAGTAAACGTGGTTGAGACCACACATCCTGTGGGGCCATGTATTGACTAGTTGAGGTTGAGATCATATACTTCTGTGGAACCACATAACGAGTACCTTGTGGTTAGAGTAGTGGAGAGTGTTGTGACTCAGACAAAAGGAGGAGTGATAGTGATTCTATATGGCTTGAGACCGTAGCAGAGACCCGCTAGAGTCAAATAGAAGATGGATTAAAATCGGAGAATGGTACGAGGTACCATGATCTGATTAGAGGACGGTACGAAGTACCGTGAGATAGCGAAGAATGACGAGTTTGGAGAACAGTACGAGGTACTATAAAACAGTGTTGAATGATGAGACAAAGGATGGTACAGGGTACCAAGAGCTGGGGCAGAGTGGTGTTATAATGTTGTGCTTGTGTGTAAACAAGTATGTACTGTGTAGTGATATAGAATGTTGAGACTGCACTATCCTTGAGTGTGGATATGTATGGTATAGATGTGAACCTATACAGTTTGAGACTTTATGGGTTAAAAAGAGGACGAATCAGAGGTGGTGTAGCAGTATGAGAGTACTGTGAGATAATACAGTGAGTAATACTGTTGAGAAATGTTGCTGTGAGTAAGAGAATTTGTTATTTGGTCGTGTTGAGAATGTGTGAGGTTTCTTTCGTATTGAATGAGATAAAATTTTATAAATACATGATAAGAAGATATGAGTTAAAAAGAAGAGGAAAGTAATCGTGATTGTGATTGATAGGATCCGTTCCTTAGCAATCAAACCAATTACTGCCAATAAGGGAAATGTGTGAATGTCGAGATGATAAAACTATTTATTCGTATGAGACAATAGATAATAGATTTTGTTATAATAATCTTGAATTATTTCTTGAGATTAACGAGTCAGTCGGGTGATGAGACATGATCTCACCGTAGAGATTGCGGTGTTAGATGTTATTATTTGAGTCGTGTGCAAAGATTACGGTGAGCCGTATGTATGACTTATTTGTGTCATTCAGATGAATTAGAGATTGATGTGATAATGACGAAGAGGTGGTCAGAATTTATGCGGTTGTGTTGAGAATTTATTTGATAATAAATTATCGAGTTTAATAAAGTAAATAATTTATCGAGAATATCATGTGGATTATCCACATAAGAGATGACATAATAAGTGAGTACATCGAGAGAAACAACATGAGGTATGTTGTTGAACTGAGATGAAGAGTAGCCATTTTGGCGAGAGATTGTTAACAGTATATTGGGTGAACACCTAATATATGTGCTGAAGGAAAGTAGAGATAGATGAGATTTTGAGGAGGCATGAGTGAAACACGAGATAGTTTCTAATATTTTTTTTATGTTATCATTGGGTTGATGAGTCGTATGATGTGAGTGAGACATTTGAATGTCTGTGTGTTTTATGTTGTATGAGTGTTTCTTCTACCCTAATCGATTAGGATGTACAAATAGGAGGATTCAATAACTGTGAGTTATTATTGGAAGAGTAAACTCAGAGACAATTAATGTGAAAGTGATGAGACCAAATTTTCTTATTGAGTTAGAATTAACCGTTTCATGGAGATTTGAAATCATTGTGGACAGATGGCAAATAATGATAATGGTTGGAGTATCAATTGAAGAGTGAGGTGAGATAGCTTGGTGTCAATAATACCATAGCAACGTGTGTGGCCTGAAAGAGTGAGTATTGTCCTATGTAGCAGTGATGATAGCCAATATCACAACAGAGATCATCTCGTGAGGATGATGGCGGGTATTACCTATATTATGAGTAAATGAGATGCGACAGTATGTACATGTCATATGAAATGGCGAGAGGATAATATCATTGTCATACGGAATGTGAAATTACGGTGGTGAGGTGGTTGTATAAACCATACCTGTTCCAAGAGATTCCGAGGACGGAATCTTTTGAAGGGGGTAAGAACTTGTAATACCGTGTTTTTAAATTATAGAGATTTCGAGTTAATCTTGGTGTGATTAAGATTAGTAAGCTTGTTGAATGAGTTTGGGTGATTAAAAACCCATTTGGGAGAAGTTTGGACTTGAAAAATGCCAAAACAGAGCTACACGGGTCGTGTATGGTCACATGGGTCGTGTAGAAAACCTTTAGAAACCAAACAGTAAGCTTTCCAGAGTCACACGGGTCGTGTACCTCTACACGGGTCGTGTAGAGTGTTCAGAAAGAGTCCGAAAGCCAAAACAGACCTACACGGGGCGTGTGAGTCTACACGGGTCGTGTAGAACAGCCCGACACGGGGCGTGTGACCCTACACGGGTCGTGTAGGCCTGACAGCATTATAAAATGTGCAGAAAATGCATTTTTCGGGAAAAATAGACCCATTTCGATATTCAGAGCTCCAAATGGCGATTTTGAGTGAAATCAAGCCTAGAGGTTCGTGGGGAAACATGTAGAAGTGTGGATCTAAACCCGTAAACGTGTTCTTGCTTCCTAATTTGTCAAGGTGAGTGATTTCTTGATTTTGGGGTTTTGAAACCCTAATTCTCATTTTCGTGTTTTAGCTATATATTGCTATATATGTTGTTAGTAGATTGTTAGTGGATGCCTTTAGAGTTATTTGTGAGATTATTGTCGAGTTTCTACGGTTGAATTAGTAGAACCGCGAATTTGGGGGTTTAGGTAAATATTGAGTTAATATTACCGCTTATACTCCTTTTTCCTCTTTTGATTTATACATCTTCGAGATAGATGTTATTGAGATGATTGTGTATGTTGGAGAATTGATTTAGACTATGGTATTATAACCAAGTCTAGCGAACAGGAGCCTGGTACGCGAAATTTAGGGGTTCCACATACTGAGCCAATATAAGAAGAGTAATTATAATTCATTCTTATGATTGAATTGTGAATTAACAGGTTGCTATTGATTTTAATTGGTTGAGATAACCAAATTTACAAACTGAGAAATAAGAGTTATATCTTGTAGTATGTAATATGTATGTTGTACATATATGTGTTTTATTTTGATATTGTGGTGGCTAGAGTTAGAGAGGTTCTGTTATCTGTAGATAACAAGAGACGAGTTATATTCTAATTGAGTATAAGAATAGAGTATATGATATAGAGGTTGAATTAAAGAGCCTTTGAGTTAAATTGTTATAGTTATGAGAATTTCTTATTATGTATTGCTAATTGTGAAAATGAGTACCGTTGAGAATGAAAATGAGTTTACAAGCAGTACCAGTTATGGTACTTATTGATGAGTTGATGTATACTAATAATTTGCTGGCATTGTAAGCAAAGGTGAATTGCAGGTTTCAGCTAAAAGAAAGAGGTGCTTATTTGCTAATGAAAATAACAAGAGAGGAGAGTGATAATATTCATGGAGAGACATATGTGGATTATGTTGGAGATTACTCACTAAGCTTTATAAGCTTACACTTGAGTGTTTTGTTGTTTTGCAGGTATCTGTAGCTGTGATAGGGGAAGGCATGTGATAAAGAGAGACGGACATGTTTAGAGCTTTGTCCTTTAGTTGAATTAGATTTATTTGTAATTCCTGGTTGAAATTGTAAGGACCTTTTGTATAAATATTCATGTTGATAACATCTTGATCCTTGGTTTGAGTACAAGTATGCCCATTTTGATGTATTATTGTTTGAAAATTTTTGGGTGTACTTTGTATGAGAAACCGGGCGTTACAAGTTGGTATCAGAGCATGGTTTAAGTGAACTAGGTCTTTGAGTGTAGAGTCCTAGACTTAAACCGAGAAGAGAAAGACCCCCTATCACATGCTTGGAAAAAGATACTGCTGCTGATTTTAGTTTATGAGTTAATTATAACTTTTATCTCATATTTGTTATTGTCATATTCTGTGTGTAAATACAGATATGGAGACAGATGAGGACGAGTTGATGAATTAGTCATAGCCGGTTCGCCCAATATTGGATGATGATACGAGATTTTGACTGATAAGAGATATCAACCAACGAGGAGACGAGAAATTCAGCTAATTATGAGATGTTAGTTGAATATGAGATGAGATTCTGCTGATGGCGAATTTCCAGATGATGATGAGCTGATAAGATGAGATCCCGGTTGAGGCGAAATTCCAACTGATGATGAGAAAGAGTATGAGCATAAGTTGAGCATGAGCTAGGAGTTGAGACATGTGAGTGTAGCCGAGTACACTCAAGAGTTGAGATCCGAAATATGCGAGTTTCAGCTAATGAGAAGATAAGATTTGTTGCTATGAGGTATGTAAGTAAATTTTACTTAACATGTTAGTTGTAACGTGTTGCAAATGTTTAATTGTTAATAATACATGTAGTAGAATATGTATGAAATGTTTGGACACATAAAAGATCAATTGAAAGTACATGTGTTAGAAAATTTTGGTTATAAAGTGTAGTAATTGGCATTGAGATGAGAATCTCATGTCCATTTAAGGTAAGATTTACATATCACATAACGAGTGCTTTGTGATTATGTATAAACGAGATTATAAGTGGTTGCTTGACGAGTACTTAGCAACCATGGAGAAATGTGTAAAATGAGCATATACATGGTAAGAAATATATATAAAGTATGATATGGTGTATATATATATATATATATATATATTACTTGTTGTTTCACAGATGTGACGAGATTTCTGTGTACGAGTACTGTGTGGTTGAGACCACATGTTGTGTGGGGCCACATAACTAGTACTTATGAATGATCACAATGAATGGTTGAGATAGCCAAAAGAGTATGAGTTGAGAAAGATAATGAGTGTGTAGTTGATTGCACATAATAACTAATTATGAGTTGACATGCTGAGAGATGAATTGTGTAGTTTAGAGTTGTCACATAATGAGATATTTGTGACAGAGTTGTCAGAGGACACTCGAATAACCACATAAAGAGTACCTTGTGGTTATAATTAAGAGAACCTAGAGTAGTTCAAGTAGGCCTAATTGGCCTAGAGATTGGGTTAATTACCTAATAAATGTGATTGAGACCACATATTCAGTGGGGTCACATATTGAGTAAATGTGATTGAGACCACATATTCAGTAGGGTCACATATTGAGTAAATGTGATTGAGACCACACATTCAGTGGGGTCACATATTGAGTAAATGTGATTGAGACCACATATTCAGTGGGGTCACATATTGAGTAAATGTGATTGAGACCACATATTCAGTGGGTCACATATTGAGTAAATGTGATTGAGACCACATATTCAGTGGGGTCACATATTGAGTAAATGTGATTGAGACCACACATTCAGTGGGGTCAAATATTGAGTAAATGTGATTGAGACCACATATTCAGTGGGGTCATATATTGAGTAAATGTGATTGAGACCACACATTTAGTGGGGTCACATATTGAGTAAATGTGATTGAGACCACATATTCAGTGGGGTCACATATTGAGTAAATGTGATTGAGACCACATATTCAGTGGGGTCACATATTGAGTAAATGTGATTGAGACCACATATTCAGTGGGGTCACATATTGAGTAAATGTGATTGAGACCACATATTCAGTGGGGTCACATATTGAGTAAATGTGATTGAGACCACACATTCAGTGGGGTCACATATTGAGTAAATGTGATTGAGACCACATATTCAGTGGGGTCACATATTGAGTAAATGTGATTGAGACCACATATTCAGTGGGGTCACATATTGAGTAAATGTGATTGAGACCACATATTTAGTGGGATCACATATTGAGTAAATGTGATTGAGACCACATATTCAGTGGGGTCACATATTGAGTAAATGTGATTGAGACCACATATTCAGTGGGGTTACATATTGAGTAAACGTGGTTGAGACCACACATCCTGTGGGGCCATGTATTGACTAGTTGAGGTTGAGATCATATACTTCTGTGGAACCACATAACGAGTACCTTGTGGTTAGAGTAGTGGAGAGTGTTGTGACTCAGACAAAAGGAGGAGTGATAGTGATTCTATATGGCTTGAGACCGTAGCAGAGACCCGCTAGAGTCAAATAGAAGATGGATTAAAATCGGAGAATGGTACGAGGTACCATGATCTGATTAGAGGACGGTACGAAGTACCGTGAGATAGCGAAGAATGACGAGTTTGGAGAACAGTACGAGGTACTATAAAACAGTGTTGAATGATGAGACAAAGGATGGTACAGGGTACCAAGAGCTGGGGCAGAGTGGTGTTATAATGTTGTGCTTGTGTGTAAACAAGTATGTACTGTGTAGTGATATAGAATGTTGAGACTGCACTATCCTTGAGTGTGGATATGTATGGTATAGATGTGAACCTATACAGTTTGAGACTTTATGGGTTAAAAAGAGGACGAATCAGAGGTGGTGTAGCAGTATGAGAGTACTGTGAGATAATACAGTGAGTAATACTGTTGAGAAATGTTGCTGTGAGTAAGAGAATTTGTTATTTGGTCGTGTTGAGAATGTGTGAGGTTTCTTTCGTATTGAATGAGATAAAATTTTATAAATACATGATAAGAAGATATGAGTTAAAAAGAAGAGGAAAGTAATCGTGATTGTGATTGATAGGATCCGTTCCTTAGCAATCAAACCAATTACTGCCAATAAGGGAAATGTGTGAATGTCGAGATGATAAAACTATTTATTCGTATGAGACAATAGATAATAGATTTTGTTATAATAATCTTGAATTATTTCTTGAGATTAACGAGTCAGTCGGGTGATGAGACATGATCTCACCGTAGAGATTGCGGTGTTAGATGTTATTATTTGAGTCGTGTGCAAAGATTACGGTGAGCCGTATGTATGACTTATTTGTGTCATTCAGATGAATTAGAGATTGATGTGATAATGACGAAGAGGTGGTCAGAATTTATGCGGTTGTGTTGAGAATTTATTTGATAATAAATTATCGAGTTTAATAAAGTAAATAATTTATCGAGAATATCATGTGGATTATCCACATAAGAGATGACATAATAAGTGAGTACATCGAGAGAAACAACATGAGGTATGTTGTTGAACTGAGATGAAGAGTAGCCATTTTGGCGAGAGATTGTTAACAGTATATTGGGTGAACACCTAATATATGTGCTGAAGGAAAGTAGAGATAGATGAGATTTTGAGGAGGCATGAGTGAAACACGAGATAGTTTCTAATATTTTTTTTATGTTATCATTGGGTTGATGAGTCGTATGATGTGAGTGAGACATTTGAATGTCTGTGTGTTTTATGTTGTATGAGTGTTTCTTCTACCCTAATCGATTAGGATGTACAAATAGGAGGATTCAATAACTGTGAGTTATTATTGGAAGAGTAAACTCAGAGACAATTAATGTGAAAGTGATGAGACCAAATTTTCTTATTGAGTTAGAATTAACCGTTTCATGGAGATTTGAAATCATTGTGGACAGATGGCAAATAATGATAATGGTTGGAGTATCAATTGAAGAGTGAGGTGAGATAGCTTGGTGTCAATAATACCATAGCAACGTGTGTGGCCTGAAAGAGTGAGTATTGTCCTATGTAGCAGTGATGATAGCCAATATCACAACAGAGATCATCTCGTGAGGATGATGGCGGGTATTACCTATATTATGAGTAAATGAGATGCGACAGTATGTACATGTCATATGAAATGGCGAGAGGATAATATCATTGTCATACGGAATGTGAAATTACGGTGGTGAGGTGGTTGTATAAACCATACCTGTTCCAAGAGATTCCGAGGACGGAATCTTTTGAAGGGGGTAAGAACTTGTAATACCGTGTTTTTAAATTATAGAGATTTCGAGTTAATCTTGGTGTGATTAAGATTAGTAAGCTTGTTGAATGAGTTTGGGTGATTAAAAACCCATTTGGGAGAAGTTTGGACTTGAAAAATGCCAAAACAGAGCTACACGGGTCGTGTATGGTCACATGGGTCGTGTAGAAAACCTTTAGAAACCAAACAGTAAGCTTTCCAGAGTCACACGGGTCGTGTACCTCTACATGGGTCGTGTAGAGTGTTCAGAAAGAGTCCGAAAGCCAAAACAGACCTACACGGGGCGTGTGAGTCTACACGGGTCGTGTAGAACAGCCCGACACGGGGCGTGTGACCCTACACGGGTCGTGTAGGCCTGACAGCATTATAAAATGTGCAGAAAATGCATTTTTCGGGAAAAATAGACCCATTTCGATATTCAGAGCTCCAAATGGCGATTTTGAGTGAAATCAAGCCTAGAGGTTCGTGGGGAAACATGTAGAAGTGTGGATCTAAACCCGTAAACGTGTTCTTGCTTCCTAATTTGTCAAGGTGATTGATTTCTTGATTTTGGGGTTTTGAAACCCTAATTCTCATTTTCGTGTTTTAGCTATATATTGCTATATATGTTGTTAGTAGATTGTTAGTGGATGCCTTTAGAGTTATTTGTGAGATTATTGTCGAGTTTCTACGGTTGAATTAGTAGAACCGCGAATTTGGGGGTTTAGGTAAATATTGAGTTAATATTACCGCTTATACTCCTTTTTCCTCTTTTGATTTATACATCTTCGAGATAGATGTTATTGAGATGATTGTGTATGTTGGAGAATTGATTTAGACTATGGTGTTATAACCAAGTCTAGCGAACAGGAGCCCGGTACGCGAAATTTAGGGGTTCCACATACTGAGCCAATATAAGAAGAGTAATTATAATTCATTCTTATGATTGAATTGTGAATTAACAGGTTGCTATTGATTTTAATTGGTTGAGATAACCAAATTTACAAACTGAGAAATAAGAGTTATATCTTGTAGTATGTAATATGTATGTTGTACATATATGTGTTTTATTTTGATATTGTGGTGGCTAGAGTTAGAAAGGTTCTGTTATCTGTAGATAACAAGAGACAAGTTATATTCTAATTGAGTATAAGAATAGAGTATATGATATAGAGGTTGAATTAAAGAGCCTTTGAGTTAAATTGTTATAGTTATGAGAATTGCTTATTATGTATTGCTAATTGTGAAAATGAGTACCGTTGAGAATGAAAATGAGTTTACAAGCAGTACCAGTTATGGTACTTATTGATGAGTTGATGTATACTAATAATTTGCTGGCATTGTAAGCAAAGGTGAATTGCAGGTTTCAGCTAAAAGAAAGAGGTGCTTATTTGCTAATGAAAATAACAAGAGAGGAGAGTGATAATATTCATGGAGAGACATATGTGGATTATGTTGGAGATTACTCACTAAGCTTTATAAGCTTACACTTGAGTGTTTTGTTGTTTTGCAGGTATCTGTAGCTGTGATAGGGGAAGGCATGTGATAAAGAGAGACGGACATGTTTAGAGCTTTGTCCTTTAGTTGAATTAGATTTATTTGTAATTCCTGGTTGAAATTGTAAGGACCTTTTGTATAAATATTCATGTTGATAACATCTTGATCCTTGGTTTGAGTACAAGTATGCCCATTTTGATGTATTATTGTTTGAAAATTTTTGGGTGTACTTTGTATGAGAAACCGGGCGTTACAGTCACCGTCATAAGGAGTTATGATCTGGGTGATATACCGAGTAGTGGTAAAACACTAAAGATGGTACGGATAAGTAATCCGACTGCTGGAAGCATTGGTGAGCCCGATTGCTGCCAAATAAGAGAACCTTAGCGCGAAACACAGTCTATGTGACAGTTTGATTGATTTTACAACTGGTCTAGGAACCTGTGGGAGTAATTGAATCATCAAAAGAAGGAACATAGAAATGTACCTACAGAACATCTGGTTGATTGAGTCATCACTTGGAGTCAAGCAATTGATTCCGAATAAAGCACTCTCAATAGAAGATGAAATCCGAGAGGATTTTGCATGGCATAGTGTGAGTCGTTAGTGGAGCGTGTGTGGTTTACCGGCACACTAATAGGGACTCACATAGAGCATGCCATTACAAAAGGTACATGGCCTCGAGATTCGTCCCATGGGCATCTTGCAAGAAAGGATATTCGAATTCTCAAAATAGGCCAAAAGGTTTGGATTTTGTGAATAGCCTGAAAGATTTCCTTTAATATGTCGGAAAGGTTTGGATTTCGGTTTCGCAAAATGTGCCATAAGTTCTGGATTTTGTGAATAGTCTGAAAGAGTCATATAACGGTGTCAAAGCCAGTGGGAGTATCGTTGTTATCTTCTATCACTGTATGTGGGTTACATACTGGTTCTAGAAAACGTCTCTTATCATTACAAAGTGTAATTACCTGTATTAAGAAACGGTTCGCTATAAAAGACTTTAAGAGATACAACATACTCAGGTGGTTGTGGATATCTATTAGATAGATCAGAATTCTGCCAATGTGATCTTGATGAGATTCAAGATGCATAACCCAAGGAAAGGAGTTTCTTGTCATTGCAAAGTGTAATGAATTGGCATGAAAGAAACAAATAAGGTGCAGCATACTCATGTAGTTCATAGACATCTATCAGATAGATGAGACTGACAGTATTGACTTAGCCGTTGAGAATATGATCTTGATGGGATTTAAGATGCATAAGAAAGAGTCCCCGAAAGGAAATGGTTTCCGGAAAACATGACACAAGGATTATTGGTAATCTTAGGATTCCGAAAGGGCTTGGAATGAGATTACATCAAGTTCCTCGAGCCTCTTGGACAAATCAGAAGTGTTATGAACATATCCTGATGACTTAATGCTTAGAGCATTGTAAGTTGGATTCAGGATATTGCCATGGCTGAGAATACTGAATGGATTTTTGAACAGACGTGAAAAAATCATTGGGAAATGATTAGGGTGATTGATTTGGAAGGGTTTTCAAATCGGTAATTGTTTACACCAGAACGTGGTGCTGTAGGACTTCATGGTTAAAGAATTTCGTTGGTTTCTGATGGAGTGCGTGTGGTTCACTGGCACATCATGACACCTCGAAATTGTCTTAGGGTGTAGTCATGTAGACTAAAGACCCGAGAACCATGGGCAGTCACGGTACACATCACCGGAATGGAGTTGTGAGAGAGAATGACAAAATGACAAATTGAGATATCATCGGAAGAGTATCCGATAGGATCATCTGCAATAAAGTGTATAAGTGTTAGACACTTGGATACATAGAAAGAGTGAAAATGTCATAGACATAGATATAAAAGGCTTGAATTGAAAGTTTAAAAGAGAATAAGAAACCGATAATAGTTATGATAAATCTGACTTGGTGATTACCTCGTGGAGACTTGGTAATAAGCAGGAGTAGCTGCCAGTCAGATTTCATGTTTTGCTTTTGCATGTTTTACTTCCTGAATAATTGGATTATTCAAATATCTACAGTCGTTCATACTCTTAGGGAGTAAGTATAAAGGAAGACTGTCATGAATTGGTTTGTAGATTGTCTAAGGAGTTAGACATAGCAATAAGATTGCTGCAACGTTCATGAGTACTTGGAGATGGAGATTTGAGTATTGGATAAACCCGCGCTCAATGGATTGCTTCATGGATTATATCACGAGCAATGTTGAGACGATAATATCTTATGGTCTTAAAGTGGAGAGATATGAGTTATAATTTGCAAGGCAGTTGTTCATTGATAGTACGAAAACGCATCGGTAACTCGGTGTTATAAAACGTGCTGTTGTGAGTGATTTGTCGGGTAAAAGATATAATATATTAGTCGAAGCTTATTCGTCCCTTGACCCAGACGGGAAATAGATATATGTTGGCCACTCAATGATTTTGAAGTTGACTGAAGTGTTGGCTAGCCAGGACTGAATTGATTCGTTCAATTAAAAGTCCGAGAGTCATAAGCAAAATCGAAAATCGGGAAACAGTGTCAGACAGATATTGATCTCAATCCATGTCTCATGTCTGAAAATATCTTGTTGGACGGAGGATCATCTGATCACTTATCTATGGACAGAACTAACTAGGTCAGAGTTCGGCAGCAGTTTCTAGGAAGCTACAGGTTGCTGATTAATTAGAGGATAAATTGGTAATTATAGTCATAGACTTATCCAAGTGGGAGACTGTTGGATTAGGTGTCTAAGCCATGACTAATAATTAGTATTTACCTAATTAATAGTAGCATAGTCCATTTGGATTGCCCTCATAGCTGGAGGTTTGTTGGAAAGTTAAGCAGAGAGAAATGGTTGATTTATTATATGACTAATAAATCAAGATATTGTTTGTTAATATATTATGGAGATAATATATTAATTAGAAATAATATTATTTGATTAATAATTGATCAGAAATTAATTGGATTAATTTCTGTGGCATTAATTAGATTAATGAGGAGGTCATGGATTAAAGTCGTACAAATTCAATAGTTGAATTGCGGCGCGCGGCGCGCAAACGTTTTGGCCGCGGCGCGCGTACAGATAATCCGGAAAGATGGGCTGCGGCTAGGGTTTAGCCTTGCCATTTGGTTCCCTATAAATAGGGACCCCTAGACCTCATTATCAGTTACTCATTCTATTATTCTCTCTGGAATTTTCGTGACCTTCCTCTGGCTCCCTGTGTGTGATCTCATTTGAGGCAGGACACTTGTGCTGCTTAGCTTCAAGATTAAAACTAAAGGTTAGTTTTCTGATTTATTCTTTTAGTTATTTTTGTTTAGCCTTTAGGAATTAGTTACATGTTCAAAGTAAGAAAACATAGATCTTTTCTAGGTTGCATGTGAACTTAGGTTATTTAGTTCATGGTTGCGGAAAACCTTTCAAACACATCTCCATTAGCTTGAGCAGTGGAACCCAAACAACGTCTCACGTCAAAGTAATGAACCAATCTATAGAATGTAAGTTGGACACAAGGAGTAATTGGTAAAAAACGAGCACCTTTAAGTACACTGTTAAAAATCTCTGACATGTTAGTAGTGAGCAATCCATAGCGCTTTCCATCGTCATGTGCAAGTGACCATTTACATAACGAGTGCCCCTCAAGCCATCGCCGAGCTGCTGCATTTAGTTTTCCAATTTCTTCCATGATGCAATTAAACTTGCGAACTTGATTCTAACTCCCAACACTGTAAGCTAATACTTTCAGATGTGAGTTGTGAAACTTATCATGAAGTTGTTGACAAATTGCCGCAAACAATACCTACAAAAATCCTTTCAAGTATGAGTTGCAAATTAAACTTCCTATAAAATTTATTAACAATAATAAATAAGTAATACTTATGAAAACTATGTGGCTCCAACCAAGGAGATCTTTGCTCATTAACTGCCTTTAGAATTCCACTAAGACGATCAGATATTAAACAAATATCGGTGCGATCTTTTACCACATGTTTCTTGACATGATTAAGAAACCAATGCCAACTACTATATGATTCATTCTCAACAATAGCAAATGCAAGAGGAAAATTTTGATTGTTACCGTCAACTGCCATTGCAATCATCATCTTGCCCTTATACTTTCCATATAAATGTGTTGCATCAATGCTAATAACAGGCCGACAATGCACGAATCCCTTTATAGAAGGAGAAAAAGCCCAAAAAACACGCCTGAACTCCACTTGGTCCACATCATCCAGTGTTCCAGTGCACCATTCAACAATAGTCCCAGGGTTAAAAAATTGTAGTGCTGCAAAATATTTAGGTAAATCAATATAAGATTCCTCCCGGTTCCCAAATATTTTTTCAATTGCCTTTTGCTTTCCCAACCAAACCTTCTTATATGAAGGAGTATAACCTAATTTATCTATTATTTCAGCTCTCAATGTAGGAACACTAATAGATGGTTGTTACTTTATAAGGTGCATAGTTTATTGAGCGATCAGGATTGCATCTAAATTTGGATGATCTTGAGTAATTTTATAATGTACACATGTATGTGGACCAGTGTACCTTGTGATCTCAAAATATCCACTATGTTGACGTTTGCATGCACGTAATTGCCATTTGCAGCTACATTGTAAATATAACTTGCATTGGACCTTCCAAATTGTTGGACACGTTTCAACCACTTCATATTGTCTATGATTTTTTATGGCATGGAGCTTGATGGCTTTGATAAGTTCTTCTTTACTCTTGAAAGAATTCTCGCCCAACTCTCGAATAAAATCATTTTTACTTTCAGAAATTGACACCATCCAATTATCAGCATTAGCCATATATATTCCTTCTAAATTAGTAAAATTAGAAGGTTCCTCAATGCCATCGTCATCTCCAATTTCATGTCCTTCATTGTTTATTTCATCATTGTCTCCTATTTCATCTCCTCCGTTATTAACCACATCATCATCTTCAATTTCGAAACCACTATCCATTACATTGTTCACTACGGCAAATTGTGATATTGTTCCAAAGTCCTCGTTTTGAATCATGTGTGACACAACAATATCATCACTTGTAGTAGGTAATAATGGAAAGCATTTTTATTGAGTTCTGCAAGTAATGCAGCAAACAAAATCAACAAAAACAAATGTAAGTAATATTTTAAAAATTGACGTATAACATGAATTTTTAGTACATGGGTGCTACCTCTATGATTTTTGTTGCCATTCACTTCAATCTCTAAATATAAATCAGTGTTACTTAGTTCATCATGGAGACTAAACACATCAAATATGATCTCAATGTCGTTATCGTCCTTTATCGGAAGAGGTAAATATTTCATTACTTTTCCAACAACGGACGGATATCTACAAATTACTTTCATATGATATTGTTTCTTATCAATTGATGTTGCAATATGAATTTGGTTGACGAGGTCATCAAATTTTATTCCATATTGAACCTTGATAGCTTTATTTGGAAGCTTATTATAAGTGAGTCCTTCTTCTCCATCACAAATTTTACCTCCCCAGTAGCATAGCAATGTAACAAACTTTGATGTCATAATGTTACAAGATATATAAAACCTGTAAATAAACACAAAAATTAGTATTTTAAATAAGCAGCTAGCCAAAAAAATAATTAATTAATTATAAAATATATACACATATGTAAGACATCTCTTCAGACTTTTTAGCATGTTTCATTAATCCTATAGAGGCATCAAGTTTGAAAAAGAAAAGCATAATTACGATTCAGTAATAATTTTGTAAAAATAAACTATAAACACTTTAAATAACAATTTTAACTTAACCTAATGCAAACCACATGATCAAACTTTTTTGCAAATACAATGGAAAGTGTCAACGGTGATACAGAGTTAATGGAAGACGCATGACCAAAAAAAAAAAAAAGAATGGAAGACGCATAACCAAAAAAAAGGCTTACCAGTAAAAAATTCATGAATGGAAGAGACGTTTTAATAGAAGAGAAGGAAACCCAATACAAATTCGCCGTGGATGAGATAAAGTTCCGGTGGACTAGTTAATGAACCGTTGACGGATGGAATAATAGATTCATTAGGTTAATGTGAGCGAATGAGGAACAATAGATTCATTAGGTTTTTTTTGCCCTTTTTGAATTACGGCTATTATTATAAGTAAATAATATTTAAAGTACTAGTATATGGTAATTATTTTTTGCGACTACCACCTTTTGGGTAAAAACTCTTGAAAAAACAAAGTACCACGTGCTTCTGCCGATGCTGGGCAATCATCGAGGGCTTTGATTCTGTTCTTCTCAAACTTTCTATTTTGGTTCCGTTTACACACTCGTGTAGCTACCCACCAATGAAATTAATCTGCAACTGCAAACCCAAATCCATCTCTGCTACTGTTGCTAGTGCATTACAATCGCTGCTACAATTTCATCATCAATGCCATCCAAAACCCCTTCACTCGACCTTACCTGATACCCTAATTCATGAATTCACTGCCTCCTGCTATCGCAGAGACCTGCCGACTGCCATGAAAGCTTTGACTTCCATGCAAAAGCACCAAATTTGGGCCGATTCCGTCACATATTCTGAACTCATCAAGTGTTGTCTCGCAAGTGGCGCCATCCAAGAAGCCAAAATCGTCCATAAACACATTTTCTCTGATGGCTACCAGCCCAAAACTTTCTTGATTAATACTCTCATAAACATGTACGTCAAATTTAACTTACTGGATGAAGCCCGTGAACTGTTCGATCAAATGCCTGAGAGAAACGTAGTCTCGTGGACCACCATGATAGCTGCTTTCTCTAATGCAAAAATGAACGACAACGCCATGGAGTTCTTGATTCTTATGCTCAGAGACAATATCCGTCCTAACATGTTCACTTACTCTTCTGTTTTACGTGCCTGCAATGGCTTACACACCCTCAAGCAAATCCATTGCAGCATAACTAAAGCTGGTTTAGACTCTGATGTATTTGTCAGAAGTGCACTCATCGATAACTACTCCAAATGGGGTGAACTCCAAAATGCATTAACCACTTTCAACGAAATGGAAACAAGAGATTTAATTGTCTGGAACTCGATTATCGGTGCATTTGCTCAAAACAACAATGGTGATCAAGCTCTTAATCTTTTCAAACGCATGAAGAAATCCAGTTTCATGGCAGATCAAGCAACGTTAACAAGCGTATTAAGAGCTTGCACTGGTCTGGCTTTATTAGAACTTGGAAGACAAGTACACGTTCATGTCTTGAAGTTCAACAACCAAGACTTAATTCTTGGAAACGCGCTTCTTGACATGTACTGCAAATGTGGAAGCATGGAAGATGCAAGATTCGAGTTTACAAAAATGGTGGAAAAAGATGTAATTTCTTGGAGCACAATGATAATCGGTTTAGCCCAAAACGGTTTTAGTCATGAAGCTTTAAAGATGTTTCAAACCATGGAAGCTTCCGGAACAAAACCTAACTACATCACAATTCTTGGAGTCCTATTTGCTTGTAGCCATGCGGGATTAGTAGAAAAGGGTCGATTTTACTTTGAAAAAATGGAAAAACTTTATGGGATTAAACCGGGAAGAGAGCACTATGGTTGCATGGTTGATTTACTTGGAAGATCCGGTCAACTTGATGATGCAGTAAAGTTGATACACACCATGGAGCCAGGGCCTGACGCGGTGACGTGGCGGACCCTGCTCGGTGCATGTTGTATGCACCGGGACATGCGGTTAGCCGCATACGCGGCTAACCGTGTCCTGGACCTTGACCCTGATGATCCAGGTACGTATATATTACTATCGAATATATACGCGAAAAATGAAAGGTGGGAAGATGTTAAACGAGTGAGGAGCACAATGAGGGGTAAAAACGTCAAAAAGGAACCCGGGTGTAGTTGGATTGAAGTGAATAAAGAGATTCATGCGTTTATATTGAGGGATGATTCGCACCCTGAGATAGAAAAGATTATGAAAGAGGTAAATTGTTATGTTACGAGGTTAAGGGAAGTTGGTTATGTTCCCGATACGAATTTTGTGTTGCAAGATGTTGAAGGGGAGCAAATGGAGGACCCGTTGTTGCATCATAGTGAAAAGTTGGCGATTGTTTATGGTTTAATGGTTTTGGTTAAGGGAAAGACTATTAGGATTAGGAAAAATATTAGAATTTGTGGAGATTGTCATCTTTTTGCTAAACTTTTGTCGAAAATGGAGGATAGGAATATTGTTATTAGGGATCCGATTCGGTACCATCATTTTCAAGGAGGAGTTTGTTCTTGTGGGGATTATTGGTAGTAATGTTGGCATTAGTTTGGAACAAAGAGAAAGGGTAAATGCAAGAAATAGCAATGTACTTTCATTTATTTGTGTGTTATAGCGTCTTACTTTTCTTTTTTGCTATTACAGCATCGTGCTTTCGATTTTTTTCTTTAAGTATTGCACTTTGAGAATTTTACCCATTATGGTATTTGTATTTTTTGTATTTAAACCTTAATTAACTAGTTTATTTGTGTATTAAATGAAAGAAGTGGCATTAAAACCTAAAAAGGGCTAAATGCAAGAAACAATAACATGTCTTTTTTCATTTGTTTGTGTGTTACAGCATCCTACATTTATTTCTTTCTATTACAGTGCTGTTGTATTTTACAAAAATTTCCCTTGTTAAGGCATTATATCTTAAAAGTTATATATACCCAATTCTAGCATTGTAACTTTCGATTTTTTTTTCTTGTCAAGACATTATACCTTTAAAAATGCAGTGAATATTGTGTTGTGTTTGGATGACATCGGAATAATTGAGTAGATTTTTCGAATTACAATGTTATTGTTATTTATTGCATTTAGCCCTAAATAGTAAGTAGAGTTTGTATGTAAATTAAATTCAAGAAATAGCATTTAACCTAAAAAATTTCTACACCGGAAAATAAACCATCTTTAATGACAACAAAATGTCTATTAGACAAAAATTCTCCATGATTTTATTGCAAAAAAAATAATACATTCTAGGTTTTTTAAAGTTACAGTAGGCATCAATCAATAATTTATTCTCCAAACAAATTTATGCCTGAATTTTTACCCAATTCCACCCATCTTTTTTATAGCTCATCTCTCGAAGAATCTTTTCCATTTTTAGCCTCAACAAAAGATGCAAAAGCTTTCAAAATCGACTCATAAACCTCAATCCCTTTCAAGTACTCTTCCTTGTTCAAAAACTACATCAACAAAAACACAATTAATTCACACGATTAATAAATATTGATGCTGAAAATTGTATAAAAAAGATTGTACAAAAGGCTCACCTCATTATGGTCATGAAGAAGAATAGGAGTATTTGCCATTGGAGAAAATCCAATTGCGGGCACACCTTTCATCCTGAAGTATCGAGCATCAGTTGAAGCAGGAAATATCTCTGGTTTTCCAATTTTGCCCTTGGCTTTAATTATAGCTTCTTCAATGAGAGACCACCATGGATTAGAACTGTCATGTGCTGTCAAAATTGGCTTCCCATTCTTGTCATACACGGATACCTTCTGCTTATACTGTCCAAGATAGCAACATACTTTCATTCATCTGTCCATTATAGCATCCTTCTTTTGCTTCTTTCTATTACAGCATTGTACTTTCAACTTTTTTCTTAAAAACCTAATGGGATTTTATAGCATTGTATTTTTCTCTTATTTAGACATTGTACTTTAAAAAATCTACCCGATTATAGCAGTGATTAAAGATATAAATAGAAACAAGGGTTTATTTCTTACCTCAAATGTCATGTTGCGTGAAGCTGGGGCCCATTCTTCTGCAATTCGTCTCTCCAACGATGCCTGATCGGCAATTGGTGGCACTCGAATATCAAAACCAGCCTGTGCTTCAGATGGTTGCAGATTCATCACAAAACCCTAATCGACAAAACAATTCCATTAGAATTCTTTCAATAATAAAGAGAGATAGAGAGATGGAATCATGGAGTTAAACATACAGTAGGAGATGGGGTTCCAGCTTTCAGGAAGGCCATGTTTACAGAGACCACCTCACCTTCAGACCTGAGACCAGCCTTTACCATGTCAAACTGAGAAGCTCTGAACCTCCTCACACTCTCGATACTCTTCAACAAATTCTCCATCGCCGTGTTATCATACAGCTTAGCCCCATGCCCAGGGGCTCCGGTAGCTTTTATCACCAACCACATCGGACACCTCTCCGCATAGAACAGTCTGTAATAATCCTCCGGCGACGCCAATCCTTCGTCCAACACAATCCCAACGTTCATCTCATCAAAATTTTTCGAATTCGCAAACTTCTCCGCCCCATCGTGTCCACCGATTTCCTCATCGGGAACAAACGAGATGTAGATTGTCCTAACAGGCTCGAATTTCGAATCCTTGAGCTTCCGAATGGCTTCCAGGTACTGCAACCCGACGCACTTCATATCCTGTGATCCTCTAGCGTAGATGTTGCCGTCTTCAGGGTCGATTGCGGCGTCGAAGGGAGGGTGGGACCACTTGTGGGGTTCGACGGGGACGACATCGGTGTGGGAGTTGAGGAGAATGGAAGGGAGGTCGGGGTTTTTGCCAGGCCATTTTAGAAGGATTAAGGGTTTGTTTTCGACGAACTCTATGGTGCGGGATTCGAGGGAGAGGGATTTAGCTTGGGAAAGAATGAAATCTGCGGCTTGACGGTAGTTGGGTGATGGATGAGCTGTATTGATTTGAAGATACTGTTGGAATCTTGAAAGGATTGAATCGTTGGCGATGGTGAATGGGGTTAGTACCAGAAGGACGGCGGAGATGAAGCAAAAGAGACGAGTGAGTCCATTGAAGCTCATCGTGATATTGGTGTCTGGTTCTCGTTTGGTAAACTCTATAAAAAAGACATTTCATAGAACCAGATTCCGGGTCAATTTTTTTTTTTTTTTTTTTTTTTTTGGGGCATCAAATTTTATGGCCCCCATTCTCAACTAGTGTTATAAATTATAATCGATATTTTGGATAAACTAAAATGTTAATTCAAATAGTTTTTAATTAGAAAAATTTTGGGTTTTTAATTTTGGTTATCCAAGCGTGTGTGATATAGGTTTGGAAAATGACACGTTGATGGGTATTTCAATGTATATAAATGTTAACTTGATTAAACATTCCAACAAATGATTGGATTATCCTATGTAGATTTTGTGTTACCAAGCTAAAGAGGGTGTAAACATTACTCAAGGAAAGTGTCTCAAACAATCCGACTTGATATACAAGTTCTTCATTACCGCTATCCTGTTCTTGTACGAATTATTCCAACAAATGAGACACATGAACATAATGAGACTTGGATGTACACCCAATTCTCCTGTTACAGCCAAAATGGCTGTTGTCGACTTTAGAGTCATATTCATTTGACATTCAAAAGTTAAACTTTAACCATATTGTCGTCATGAAAATCTACAAGTAAAACTACATACATCGTCTTTATGAAATTCTGATTAATTAGCAACATAAATAACATATGTTCATTTCCCTTTGATGTGTCCCTCCTGTGTGCTAAGGTTTAGTTCGGAACGGAGCTTTTAGCTAGGGACGGACCCAGCATGTAGCATGGGGTGGCACGAGCTACCCTTCAAAATTTCGTCAAATGTAAATTTAGTGTAATTTGTCGGAAATTCGTGCAAGATCAGTCAACTGTAAATTTTGTGTAAATTCGTCACTAAAACCTTTTAGTTATGAATTTCTAACAGATGCTGCCGTCGAAAATGAGATTTTTTTCTAGTAGTGCAACCCCTAAAAATTTTGCACAACCCCTGAATTTGGGCCTATCACTACTTTTAATTTTTAGCTAACAATGTCTTTTTTGTTATTAACAGTGATTAATTCCTTTAAGTTATGTCGTCCTTATGGTATACCTATGTTACAATAGAAAGGGACGTGGTCTGGTTAGCAGGTTCACATATCTATAAATGGACATTGGATACAAATAAATAAAAGATGTGTGGTGAAAGTTGATGTTGATGGTTAATTAAACTTCCGATTATGCTAAACAGGGACGTTGTACCACAAACTTTCAGCAAAATTTTCCAACATGTGTTAAGGTGAAATTCTTAAAATGGTGTATTCTAAGTGGTAATACACTTTTGTGGTGGAGTATGTTAATTCCATGTCCTTAGAATTATGATTTTCGGTAATACAATGATCCTTTTTATGTGGTTGTGGTTTCATTCATTTATAAAAGGTGGAGAGTGTTGAGTTTTTGGCTAATGAATAAATATTGTTCCCATCCCACATTGGTACAATGAGGGAAGTTTGGGTGCTTTTCAGTCTTATAAAAGGAGATCAAGGCTTTGGTTTCAAAACATCTAAAACAACTACACTAGAAGTGTTTGATTCTTTCTTTTCCTTATCTTGTTTAGAGTGTAGAAAGTGTTTATCAAAACTTTTAAAAGTATAGGTGTAATTTGGGGGTGTAGCTTAAGAGATTCGTCTATATAGTTTATGTAATTGTAACAATTGACCATATAATGGATATTTCTCTCTAGAGGCCTGTGATTTTTATTCGGTTTTTTATGTTTTCCACGTATATTATTGCGTCTATACATTTTTCTATTATTGTCATTGGAGATCCTCGAGATCATTCTCCTAATAGGGTGGCGGCTATGGCTAAATGGATTTTGATTTTGATAGTCGACAATGGTTGAAGCAAAGCTTGATCACTCCAATTTCACATATACTAACTGTGAAATTGTGTATGTGTGTGTGTATTTCACATGTAGAACATAGAGGTATAGTTTGAACATACATCCAAGTATTAATGATGCACCCAAAATGGTTGAAGGCTTTTAAGAATTTATTTACATAAGAAATAAATAGGTATGTCCGTTTTTTATTAGAGGATAGCAAAGATGAGATAAAGAGACTGTAGGGGAGGGGTGGGATAGGATAGGGCCTACTACAAATAAAATGACATTTAGTGGCATAGAAAAAGTGTCACTAAAAACCAAAAAAATGTCACTAAAGGCCTCCTAGGTAATCAGCGGCACCAAAAAAATGCCACTAAAAACCCTACCACTAAAGACTTTTAGTGACACTTTTTGATTGTGCCGCTGCAGCCTTATTGGGTTTTAGTGACACTTTTTTATTATGACACCATTGCACTTATAGGTTTTAATGGCACTATTTTTATGCCACTATTTAATTTCTAATATATATTTTATTTTTAGGCTTTTAGTGACTTTTTTAATACAAAAAACAATTATATTAAAAAACTAAGAATGATTTAACAAAGATTAAATGGAACATAAATTAATAATAAGACAATTAAGATAATAAATGGAAACAAATTATTATTAGTTCAATTATAACTTGTCTAACAACAATATTCACAAATATTTAAAACACAATTGTCTTCTAAAAGTTTAATAAGCCTAAAAGCTGTCTTCATTGTCATTGTAAAAATGGCCACGGTCCTTGGCATCAGCAACTGTATACTTCCATATTGAACCATTATTCATCAAAGTTGAACCATTCCCAAAATGCACAAGCTATATCTGTATATAGATCAAACAGGATAATCAACAAGGTGATCTAACTAGGAAAACATAAAAGAACAAAGTCAAACCACACCAGTTAATTTGCTTGATACCTGGCTCACGTTAATGCGACATTCGTTCATTGATAGTTTGAAAGAAAACCCGTAGACTTCTCACTGTGGGATATAATAATTACATCCTCCTCACTTCCTTGGAAGCCATCAACGGATCAGACATTAGACATTCACATGGAAGTAATTTTGAGAACCCATCAATGTCAATCGTTTGCATCAAACCTTATCAATGTGGAAACAATAACTTAGCCTACTTATGTCACTCCATCAAGCCTTATCATTTGCATTTTTTACTAAAGGAAATGTTTTAGGAGGTCAGGTCACCCAACTATAAAAACTGCAAAAGAAGCCACCTAACTTGCCATTCAGTGTCATTTATGTTGTAATCCAACCCAGGAAAGAAATAAGTTGACAGTTGCAGGAAATATATGAATAAGAAGGAGAAAGTAAATCGTACCAGGAAGAAATAAAGAAGGACAGTAAATAAAATGTTTATAGGATTTGTGCAGAAACCTCTATCGAGAGCCAAAAAAGACAACGAACAACATTAACAAGAATAACACATTCAACAGACGTGTGAAGGATGAAAGCATTTACTTCCCAGTTAGAACAAAGAATCCAAAGGTGGATGAAATATTTAAAAAGAAATTTAAATGACCCAGAAAGTGGTCGAGATATTCAACTTACAGGCTGGATTTCTTCTAATAACATGGAGGTATTTAGAGTTCAAAATTAAACCTTGGCATGGACATTAAAGGGTTGAAGAGGCTTACAGGTTAGAATTAAGATGCCCATTTCTCAACCTGCATCTGTCACGTCTTTACGATCATTATAAAAATGAAAGAAAGTCATAATTTTGAACAAAAAAAAAGAGAGACGACTAACCTATACACTGAAACTAGAATGCAAACAACCCCCTTCTTTCATATAGTTACCTGGAGCTTCTTGGGGGAAACGAATTGTGTCAAACAGTCGCCAGTGAAGTGACGCAGCAACAGCGTGGTTCCACCGGGGGGGGGGGGGGGGGTCCGACTGGGATCGACACTGCAGCAGGGGCTACCGATTAGAGAGTGAGGCCCACGATTGGCGAATGATATGAAGCAAGACGCCGGTGATAGCCGAACTGGCGAAAGAAACAACAATGACGATGGCTTAGCGATTGATGACTGTCATTGCGACTTTGTTCAAGCAAGCATATAGGAGATGTGCAGAGAAAGGGCTTCTGCGACTGCCGACTGATGAGAGACGGTGATGATGGTTCCAAAAGCTCGAAATTAAAGCGGGATTTGTTTCAATTTTTCGTTTTCCCGCTAGGTTTATTAGGTGGCGGCTATGAAATGTTTTTAAGTTACATTTGGGTTTTCAAGTTTTACATCGGGTTATAAAAATGTCGACGAATTGATTTTTTTTAATTGTGTAAAAACTTTTACTGTTTTAATTGTATATTAATTATAGATAAAGAAATTAGTGTTATAAAATATGAAGTGTCATCAATATGTTGGGAAATAGTGTTATAAAATTAAAAGTGCCGCTAATACATAAAGAATTAGTGTCATAAAATCTAAAGTGCCACTATATTTATTAACACTTGTACTGCCCTAAAAAGTGCCACTAAAACTATGTTATAGTGGCACAAAAGCAATATGCCACTAAAACTTTATGCCACTAAATGTAATTTTATTTGTAGTGCCCCTTTTCTTAATTAAGAACTATTTAAAAAAAGAAAATGCAAAAAGGGTATATTAGTAATTTTACAAAAAACTTAACCTCTATCTATAATGATATTAATCATAAGGACTTAGTGCAACATTTTCTAAACATAGGGCCAGTTACGCAACAAATTCCTCATAAGGATCATTTGTAGTATTTTTTTTAAAATCACAAAGGCTGTTTCTAAAATTTTGTCAAAAAATAATTTATTTGTTTAACTAATAAAATTAGTCCACGGCTCTTTCATTCAAGCATTAACTATCTAAGATTTATCAAAGGGTAGGATACTACTGTTAAAGTCCAATCAAGGAAATTGCAAGTATTTTTTACAGTAGATGGAATAGCTTTGCTTCTTTCTCACTTAACCCGACAAACTCTTCATTTTCTCTCTCAAACTAAAAACTAGAAGGGGAAAACTCACTTCCTCATCATTAACCCATTCCACACATACTCTCTCCCTCTTTCTTCTACCTATCAATTGCAATTTTGCTTCAACTCAGACCCAAAATCATGGAAACCAACTTGGTTTCGAAATAGGTTTTGTTATTATTTGTTTTAGTACAAATGGGTTTTAAATGATAAAAATGTGGTGTGGCATATGATAGTATCATTTTCATTAATGGTCGAATAAAATACTCATCGCTGGTTCGATACATTTCCTAGAAGTACTCCCAAGGTAAGTAACGCTACTACTCCTGTTTAGATCATTTTAAAGTGAAATGTGGGTTTAGATGAGCTTGAATTTATGGGGGTTTCACATTTTGTTACAGATGTGGGAAGATCTTATAATGAAGTCGAAAGATAAAACCTTAATGTGATTAGATGTGCGAGAGAGAAGAAGAAGTCGGCGACCTGTGATGTTGGAGACCTATGCGAATGCGTCATCGGTGGTCCGTACTATCATAGAATAGTCATGAAGATAGGAGCGGGTGCGTCAGTGGTCTGCGTTGTTGGAGAGGAGGTCCTTGCTACTGTGTTCTCAATGGTTGTTGTGTTCTCGATGGGGGTGAGAGAGACGAACAGGGATATAATAAGATGATAGCAGGTAGTGCAAAATCAGGAAAGAGTATAACTTTTTTCATTTAGATTCTGTAACATCCCATATTTTACAATAAATTTAAAATTTTCAACAAAACAATTTCATTAAATAATCTTCACATTATTTTAAACATTCAAGTATTAACATCTTTCATTCATCCAAAAACATTTAATATCGAAACCATTCAAACAACAACAGAAGTAAAAGACTAGATAAAGTCAACTAAAAAAAACATAATCCCTAAAAGAAGCATCAACGGTGTGTATGAAAGGTTTTCCGCAACCATGAACTAAATAATGTAACACCCGTTTTCCGGAACATTCGTTTTGATGGAATAATTATTTTTTTTAGCGTATAATAATAATAATAATAATAATTCTAAATTTCTAATTATAGTTAGAGGGGGAAAGTGTCAAATTTTAAAACTTAATTTGTTGAATAATAGGATTAAGGTTTAAAAAAAATAGATGACCAAAGTGGAGGGCCTAATGTGTAAAAACTTCAAAGTTACATAATAATTCATCTTACTTTGGCCTGTTGATCGTGAACCTTCCAACTTTGACATATGAATCGGATTAGCAGCCATTCTATGTTTCTTATTGCACGAATCATTAATATTTTTCATACCCTAGGCCGATTTCATATTGGTATTCCTTTCTAGCCGAGATCTTGTCCTTGCGTGAACCTCCTGGAGTCGTGAAGTGATTGCCGAGAAGTTTGATTGTGGGATTGAGAGGAAGGGAGCTCGAGAACTCCATAGTAACAGCAAAAACGAGGAGTTAGGATGGAAGAAAAGGAGTAGTCACGAGGTTTGAGGTGATGATTCATGGGTTGGTGATTCTTTTCTTAGGTTCGGGAAAGAATAAGAGTTCTTGAGTATCACGTGCTTGTGTGTGCGACCTACTTTTACGCATCAGGTGAGTAATGTGTGGATTTTCGAGTACATAGCAAATGGATTTTATATAAAAGAAATGAATTTTTATATAAAATGGTTTGTGGGACAAAATGGTTTTATGGTAATTGAAATGGTTCTATGGTACCAAAATGTTTTGTGAAACTGAAAATGATCTTGTGAAATGGTAAGTACAATGTGTTCAAAAGATAAATGAGAAATACAGAGAACTAATAAAGTGATTGAGCCCTGATGATGAGAAAAGAAGTATCCGGATAAAGATCACGGCCTACTGTGGTAGGGGTGGTCAAAAGACACTACTGGGATGGTACCTCCCGTCGTGAAGTAGTTGTCTAATTACCTTGATAGATGAATTCGTTTCATGCTATTGAGGAAGCAGCTATACGGGTGCGTCTCGTATAAAACCTACGGGTGCGCTCGTAGGATTGTGCTCACAAATGAAAAGGAAAACCTATGGGTGCGCTCATAGGAAGTTAAATAATATGAAAATTTGGAAATGTTTAAAATATGGAAAACTGATTTGGGTCTAAAACCCATATTACTCACGAGACGTATGTCTTACGTATGTTTTTAAAATGTTATGTACTCAGGTAATCAAACAAGGGATTAGAAGAGTCGAGTATGGGACGATATCTTTCGTTGTGCAAAATAGGTGTTGCTTGAATTGTGGTAATGATACAGAAGAGTAATACCCCGTGTGTATAACTAAATATTTTGTGCTTTAAAGTCTTGGAAAAAAATTTTTGTGTGAGATTGGGGTGTTACAATTTGGTATCAGAGCCATAGTTTAAGTGAACTAGGTGTCAATACTTGAACCTAGACTTAAATTTTGTAAGAGTTAAGTAGGATACATACTTTAATATAAGGTCGAAAGTAAAAAGAAGTGAGGGTTAACCTGCAACAGTGGAACATGAGCCCTGGTGGTGAAGCCGGAGGCAAATATATATAGGTGATTATAATAATATGGGCCCGTACTATCATAATCACAGGATATATATTTGAGTTTGGCGGAATAATGTAAAGTATATGTAATAAACATGAGAAAGTATGATAGAAGATGATAAAAGAGGTGACAAGAATGTATAAATCTATTGAGAATTTTGAAATAGAAGAAATGGGGTTATATAATATATAAACATGAAAGAAATGTATAGTTGAAATTTCCGTTGTCTAACGGAACTGAATTATGATCATGGAATAAAGATAAAAGTAGTGTCACTACGGTGACCAAAGAAAGAAAGATTGGAAAGAATATGAATACATATATGCCAATAAAACCCAATGGCTGTATGAAAGGGTAAAGAATAAATATTGAAAAGTAGTATGAGGTGTCTCTTAGGGACAACCAGGGAATTAGAGTAGGAGTACTAAAAGCTGTGATCAAATACATTATTATAAAATGAAAGTAAAATACTTAATTATGTATTAGACAAGGAAGCTGTAACACCCGACTTATTAACAAAAACACCCCAAAAATTTTTATTTTACAAACCATATATCTTACAATAAAAACCATAAGTCTGGGGTATTAGTTAACAAAATACGAGTACAAGTGTATCATAAAGTACAATACATAAGTATTATACATTCTTCAAGACGGGTATTACTTTAATGCTAAGTCCTTAGTCACGGACTTTGTCCTTTCCCTTTGCAGGATCACGCTCACCTGCAGGGACATATCAAATAAACTGTGAGCTATAAAGCCCAATGAGTAATCAAAACAACAATAACATGTATAAGAATAAAATCTTCTCTATACAAGATCAAACATGTATTATTACACAATACAAGATCAAATGTGGCTCACGGGTTAGCCCGCTGTTGCCATGGCTCACGGGTTAGCCCGCTGTTGCCTAGACTCACGGGTAAGCCCGCTGTTGTCTATATAAATCTGGTTCATCACAATAAACTGCGGCTCACGGGTTAGCCCGCTGTTGCCTAGACTCACGGGTAAGCCCGCTGTTGTCTATATAACAGTTTACAAAGATATATTGACTCACAGTTCCGTTCTTGTCTATAATAGACTCACGGCTTATCTGGTCTTGTCATATCTTAAATCATGAAATTATATCATTTCTGTCCCTCGAATCTTTTTCATCTGCAGCTGCTCATATAATATTTACCACAACAGATAACAGTGAGATTACTCACCTGTAGGTTTGCTACAACTAGCTTTTAGCGTTCCTTGCTTTGAAATGAAGTCCGTATGATTTTGTCCCAAACCTATAATTTCATTCATTTTCAAAATGATTATAGGTTAATACCCACTTTAATTAACTCTAATACACTAGAGTTCAATAAAACAATGTTATAAACGATGCCTAGTTAATAAACTTTCCGTTTACTAACTTTATGTGAATTTTACTATTCACCGAGGCATTCGGACCGGTCTACAGTGCTCCCGAGGGGTCGGAAACTCAATCTAAAAATTTTCCCAAACTTTTCAGACCATAATGTACTTATGGTTCAAATTTGAGCTTAATCGTACAAGCAACGCAAAAGTTAGCGTTTCAAAGTTTCTGTCTGGCCACTGCATTGGAGGCGCACTGCGCCAGGAATCAGGCGCACTGCGCCTGGGCGCACCCCGCCCTGATCCTGGGCGCACTGCGCCCTGCTCCTGGGCAGAGCTCCTGGACAGTCGCGATTTTAGCACTGTAGCTTGCAGATTTCGTCCCTTAAGTCCTTGATTTCGTTTTTAGTTGTTTGGGGTTTGTTCCTAGGCTAAAACCTTACATTTTAACAAGGTTTTTAACCCCCATAACACCCTAAATCAATCACACAAGGAATTAGGGTTCTTATTTCTAACAACCCCAAATCATCAATTCTACCATTTATAGCATCCTACTTCCATTGGATTGAGTTAGGACTTTGTTATAAGGACTTAATGGAAGTATTTCTTCATTTTAACCCCATGATCATGGCTGTAATTTCAGTTTGCAAGTCCTACTCAACTCAACAAGAAGAACAATCAAGAACATGAAGAAACTCACCTCAATTTCTTCCAATTATACCCTTTGAATGCCAAGAACCAAGATGCAAGCTTCAAACCTTCAAAACTTCTTCCAATTCTCTGCAGAAAATCAGCCAAGACTTGTTCCCGTAACTCCAAAATTCTGCACACAAGTCTTGCTTAAATACTTCTAGAAATTGCACTTTGGTCCTTCAAGTTGCATAATTCAAAGTTTTGCCACAAATAACACAATTTATGACAAATAACCAACTTTTATAAATTTTAAGTCCAAGACCTAAAATATTATTACATAACAAGTCCTTTTCTGTCCAAATGACCAAATTACCCTTTTGGGGTAAAATGACCATTTTGCCCTTTTTATTATAATTATATAATAAATACATTTTGGCGTTACAAATTCTCCCCTCCTTTAAGAGATTTCGTCCCCGAAATCATACAAAAAGTTGAGGATATTTCTCCCTCATCTCACTTTCGGTTTCCCACGTCATGTCGGAACCTTTGTGATGACGCCAAAGTACTTTCACCATGCTGATCTTCTTATTTCTAAGCTGTCTTATCTTGCGGTCTAGCACTCGCTCCGGTTGTTCCGGGTATCTCAGCTTTTCATCCACTTCAATGTCAGCAAGAGGTACTTGTTGAGATTTATCAAACAACGTCTTCCTCAAATGGGACACATGGAATACATCATGTATACCATGAAGTTCATCAGGTAACTCCAATCTATACGCCACGGCTCCAACTCTTTGGGATATTCGGAAAGGTCCAATGAAGCGAGGACTCAACTTTCCTTTCTTCCCAAAACGAATCAAGCCTTTCCAAGGGGATACTTTGAGCATTACCATATCTCCCACTTGGAACTCTATCGGTTTCACCCGTCTGTCTGCGTACTGCTTCTGTCTATTCTGAGCTACCTTCAAGTTTTCACGTATCAGTTTGATCTTTTCTTCAGTCTGGGCAACAATTTCGGGTCCAGCCAACGGCTTTTCCCCAACTTCAGTCCAGCAGGTTGGAGTACGGCACGGTGCTCCATACAAGGCTTCATACGGGGCCATCTGAATGCTGGAATGATAGCTGTTATTGTACGCGAATTCCACTAAAGGTAAATGATCTTCCCAGCTTCCACCGAAGTCTATGACACAAGTCCTCAACATATCTTCCAAAGTTTGGATCGTTCTCTCACTTTGGCCATCAGTCTGCGGGTGATATGCGGTACTCATAAGTACTTTCGTACCCAGTTGCTCTTGAAGACTTTGCCAAAAATGGGAAGTAAATCTGCTGTCTCTGTCCGACACAATCGATGCTGGTACTCCATGCCGACAAAATACTTCATCAATGTAGATTTTCGCCAGTTGATCTACTCTGTACTTTTCCTTATATGGTATAAATTGTGCCGATTTGGTCAATCGATCCACAATCACCCATATAGAATCATAACCTCGCGGTGTCCGCGGCAACTTTGTCACAAAATCCATAGTAATATGGTCCCATTTCTTCTCTGGAATCGGTAATGGCTGTATTTCTCCATACGGTTTCTGATGGTTTGACTTAACTTGCAAACAAGTCAAACATTTTTCCACAAATCTTCCAACGTCCCTCTTCATTCCAGGCCACCAATACATCGGTTTTAACGTCCGATACATCTTGGTACTACCCGGATGAACTGCATATCGGCTATAATGGCTATCTTCTAAAAGTAAATTCCGCGCTTCTCCTTGTTTTGGGACCCATATTCGGCCTCTGAAGGTCTTCAAATTCTGAGCATTTTCTTCCAGATGCTTCAAGTATCCTACCATTCTTTCACTTTTTACTTTCTCCGGCTTACACGCTTCCTCTTGTGCCAAACGAATCAATCCTGGTAACCGGCTCACTACACCCATACACGCGGATGTAACTTTCAGAGGAGCTTCTTTTCGGCTTAAAGCATCTGCCACCACATTTGCTTTGCCAGGGTGGTACTGAATTTCACAATCAAAGTCTTTTAACAGGTCCATCCACCTTTGTTGTCTCATGCTGAGCTCTTTTTGGTCAAAAAGATACTTCAGGCTCTTGTGATCCGTGTAAATGACAAATTTTACACCGTATAAATAATGCCTCCACAGCTTCAATGCTAAAATCACCGCAGCTAATTCCAGATCATGGACTGGATATTTCTTCTCAGCATCTTTCAATTGGCGGGACGCATAAGCTATGACCCGACCTTTCTGCATCAGAACACAACCAAGACCAATTCTAGAAGCATCACTGTAGATCACATACTCTTCTCCGCTTTGAGGTAGTACTAACACCGGTGCTTCACATAAGGCTTGTTTCAGTTTCTGGAATGCTTCTTGCTGCTCTTTAGCCCAAGTAAATTTTTCACCCTTCTTAGTCAACTTGGTCAACGGGACAGCTATTGAGGAGAAATTCTCGACAAATCTTCTATAATAGCCTGCTAAACCAAGGAAACTTCGTACTTCAGTTGGACTTCGAGGCGGTTCCCACTTCATCACGGCTTCAATCTTTGCTGGATCTACTTTCACCCCTTCAGCATTGATTACATGGCCAAGGAATTGGACTTCTCTTAACCAGAACTCACACTTGGAGAATTTAGCATATAGCTTTTCGCGGCGAAGCAACTCCAATACTTGTCGCAGATGTACTTCATGTTCGGCCTGGCTTCGCGAGTACACCAAGATGTCATCTATAAACACTATCACCGAGGTATCAAGGAACGGTCGGCACACCCGGTTCATAAGATCCATGAATACGGCTGGAGCATTGGTTAACCCAAAAGGCATCACCAAAAACTCGTAATGACCGTATCTCGTCCGGAATGCCGTCTTCGGAATGTCTGACTCCCTTATCTTCAACTGGTGGTATCCTGACCTCAGATCAATCTTGGAAAAGTAGGATGCGCCTTGTAGCTGGTCAAACAAGTCGTCTATTCTGGGTAGCGGGTACTTGTTCTTCACCGTGATTTTGTTTAGTTCCCGATAGTCAATACACATACGCATTGACCCATCCTTCTTCTTGACAAACAGAATAGGGGCTCCCCAAGGCGATGTACTCGGTCTGATAAAACCCCTGTCTAACAATTCTTCCAGTTGCTTCCGCAGTTCCACCATCTCTGAAGGTGCTAAACGGTATGGAGCTCGGGCAACAGGTGCAGCTCCCGGAATCAGTTCAATCGTGAACTCAACCTGTCGATCTGGCGGTAACCCTGGAAGTTCATCTGGAAACACATCTGGGAACTCATTCACCACATTCACATTTGCTACTCCCACTTTAATCGGTTGAGCCACCGTCACATAAGCTAGATAGGACATCCCTCCTTTACTGACACAGCTTCGGGCTTGAGCAAAAGAGATGACTGGCATTCTCAACCGAGGTCGTTCACCTTGAATTTTCATCCATTCCCCTTCCGGTGATAATACTGTAATACTTTTATTTCTGCAATCCACGTTAGCATAATTCGTTGCTAACCAATCCATCCCCACTATTACTCCAAATTCGTTGGTAGTCATCGGCTTCAAATCTATAGGGAAAACGGTCCCGTAGATTTTAAGCTGACAACCTTCCATATGTTCAGAAACCCAGACATATCGGCCGTCTGCTATAGCTACTTCTAAGCTTTCATCCATCGGTGTTAAAGGTACATTCAGGCGAGGCAATAAAGATTCCGATACAAAACAGTGGGTGGCTCCCGGATCAAAAATAACATATACAGGTATGGTATTGAGAGTGAAAATACCTGTCACCACATCGGTCTTCTCACGGGCTTCTTCCACAGTCATCTGGAAAGCTCGTGAAGCCACTGGTCGTCCCCTGTTCTTCGACTCCTCTTTCTTTCCCACTTGATCATCCCTGGGCCTTTCACTGTATATACCAGATTTCAGTTGGGGACAATTTAGGCGAATATGATCTGTAGCCCCGCATTGGAAACACCTACGGTCCGCCCGGCAGTCCCGTGTAGAATGACCCGTCTTTCCACAATTTCGGCAGCTAACTGATCCAGTATCACTGCGACAACTGCCCGTGTGCCTTTTTCTGCATTTTTCGCACCACCTTCCTTCATCTTTCTGGCCCTTCCCTTTTGAACCGGATTGTTGTGACTTTTTCTGAGGCGTCCAACCTTGGTCTTCCGCCTTTCGTTTCGTTTCCATAACTTTCTTTTCATCTTCCTGTCTCTTCAGTTCTGTTTCTCGTTCCGTGGCTCGATCCACCACTTGTCGAAAATTAGTTAATTTCAATGGTTGTACAACCTCTCTAATTCGGGTTGTCAGTCCCCGAACATACTTGTCAATCTTTCTCTTTTCAGTGTAAATGTGGTGCTCCGCAAACCTAGCTTTCTCCAGAAAGCTAAGAGTATATTCCTGGACAGTTCGGGAACCCTGTTCCAAATGCAGGAATTCATCTTCTAACTTCTGCATAGCTACCTCCGAGCAATATTCTTCATTGAACTTTGTCTTGAATTGCTCCCACAGTATCGATTGGGACGAATCAAGATCCAGTGATCTATAGTAGGTTTGCCACCAATGTAGTGCGCCACTTGTAAGTTGGTTCGTGGCAAATTCCACTTTATCTTCATCCGCACACTTACTTACTCGGAACACCTTTTCCATATGCATGATCCATTCCATAGCCTTGACTGGATCATCTGTCCCTGAAAATTCTTTTGGTTTACAACCAAGAAAGGATTTATATGTACACCCGACTTTTCTTGCAGAGGCTTCCCCACCTTGTGTTTCCTTTACTGCCCGGGCTCTACTTTCTCCCTGGCTTTCGTTTTCTGGCTGCCCGTCATGAACACTTTTTGCAGCCTCTTCAGTAGGATCCGGATTTGCACTTGGGTTGGGATTGCCACTCGGGTGAGGGTTGTTTGATAACACAGGCATCATCTGCCTAACCACTTCTTCTACAATGGCTCGTATATCAGGTGGATTTTGTCCCACCGGTTCCCTTGCTGGTGCTCTTCGCCCAACAGAGCCTCGTGACCTAGCTGGTCCGCTTCTTGCAGTTCCACGTGACCTAGCTGGTCCGCTTCTTGCAGTTCCACGCGAATTCACACCAGTAGGATTGCTTCGTGTATTTCTCATACTTCAAAATTTCAACAAACCGTTAGATTATATATATAATAACAAACTTATATATAGCTAACAGTCTAATTTTCTGTGTTTCTCTCAAGGTTTAAGTCCAGGGATCTAATCTAAGACACCTAGTTCACTTAAACCACGGCTCTGATACCAACTTGTAACACCCGACTTATTAACAAAAACACCCCAAAAATTTTTATTTTACAAACCATATATCTTACAATAAAAACCATAAGTCTGGGGTATTAGTTAACAAAATACGAGTACAAGTGTATCATAAAGTACAATACATAAGTATTATACATTCTTCAAGCCGGGTATTACTTTAATGCTAAGTCCTTAGTCACGGACTTTGTCCTTTCCCTTTGCAGGATCACGCTCACCTGCAGGGACATATCAAATAAACTGTGAGCTATAAAGCCCAATGAGTAATCAAAACAACAATAACATGTATAAGAATAAAATCTTCTCTATACAAGATCAAACATGTATTATTACACAATACAAGATCAAATGTGGCTCACGGGTTAGCCCGCTGTTGCCATGGCTCACGGGTTAGCCCGCTGTTGCCTAGACTCACGGGTAAGCCCGCTGTTGTCTATATAAATCTGGTTCATCACAATAAACTGCGGCTCACGGGTTAGCCCGCTGTTGCCTAGACTCACGGGTAAGCCCGCTGTTGTCTATATAACAGTTTACAAAGATATATTGACTCACAGTTCCGTTCTTGTCTATAATAGACTCACGGCTTATCTGGTCTTGTCATATCTTAAATCATGAAATTATATCATTTCTGTCCCTCGAATCTTTTTCATCTGCAGCTGCTCATATAATATTTACCACAACAGATAACAGTGAGATTACTCACCTGTAGGTTTGCTACAACTAGCTTTTAGCGTTCCTTGCTTTGAAATGAAGTCCGTATGATTTTGTCCCAAACCTATAATTTCATTCATTTTCAAAATGATTATAGGTTAATACCCACTTTAATTAACTCTAATACACTAGAGTTCAATAAAACAATGTTATAAACGATGCCTAGTTAATAAACTTTCCGTTTACTAACTTTATGTGAATTTTACTATTCACCGAGGCATTCGGACCGGTCTACAGTGCTCCCGAGGGGTCGGAAACTCAATCTAAAAATTTTCCCAAACTTTTCAGACCATAATGTACTTATGGTTCAAATTTGAGCTTAATCGTACAAGCAACGCAAAAGTTAGCGTTTCAAAGTTTCTGTCTGGCCACTGCATTGGAGGCGCACTGCGCCAGGAATCAGGCGCACTGCGCCTGGGCGCACCCCGCCCTGATCCTGGGCGCACTGCGCCCTGCTCCTGGGCAGAGCTCCTGGACAGTCGCGATTTTAGCACTGTAGCTTGCAGATTTCGTCCCTTAAGTCCTTGATTTCGTTTTTAGTTGTTTGGGGTTTGTTCCTAGGCTAAAACCTTACATTTTAACAAGGTTTTTAACCCCCATAACACCCTAAATCAATCACACAAGGAATTAGGGTTCTTATTTCTAACAACCCCAAATCATCAATTCTACCATTTATAGCATCCTACTTCCATTGGATTGAGTTAGGACTTTGTTATAAGGACTTAATGGAAGTATTTCTTCATTTTAACCCCATGATCATGGCTGTAATTTCAGTTTGCAAGTCCTACTCAACTCAACAAGAAGAACAATCAAGAACATGAAGAAACTCACCTCAATTTCTTCCAATTATACCCTTTGAATGCCAAGAACCAAGATGCAAGCTTCAAACCTTCAAAACTTCTTCCAATTCTCTGCAGAAAATCAGCCAAGACTTGTTCCCGTAACTCCAAAATTCTGCACACAAGTCTTGCTTAAATACTTCTAGAAATTGCACTTTGGTCCTTCAAGTTGCATAATTCAAAGTTTTGCCACAAATAACACAATTTATGACAAATAACCAACTTTTATAACATTTTAAGTCCAAGACCTAAAATATTATTACATAACAAGTCCTTTTCTGTCCAAATGACCAAATTACCCTTTTGGGGTAAAATGACCATTTTGCCCTTTTTATTATAATTATATAATAAATACATTTTGGCGTTACAGAAGCAAAGACAGAAATGAAAATTTAGAAATGAGAAGTCGTGACTTCCAAACCCGAAGGAAATATGATAAGTAAATGCATTTAATGGTTGGAACAAATAATTAAGTCATAAGTACGATGCTATAATGAGTAATATAACAAAGTAAGTTACCTGAATGGGAAGGAAATGAAAAAAAATGGAAAACTATTAAAGGTTATGAGTATTTTGCACTATCATAATGCGATTATAAGAAAATGAATTGAGAAATAGAGGTTGAATGCCTAATCAAGTGTTAGGCGAGAAATTAAAGATAAGACAAACGATGAAGATAATGAGAGGAATATAAAGAAAGTTATTAAAGAAAATGGTGATGAGAAAAATGGTCATTGAAATCAGATCTGGTGATCATATAAAATAAGTATAAGAAGAAATGTAAATGATAAAAATGTAACCGAAAGAATGTGAGAATGATGACTGAGAGTCATAAATAATATGAGGTAAGGAATAAAGGTAAATGCCTAAGTAAGTACTAGGCAAAGAATCAAACATGAGATAAAGAATGAAAAATAAGAGTTATAATAAACAGATAGGAAGTTACTACTTCCGAATGTGAATGAATCTAACGGGTAAAGGTGCCCAATGATTGTGAGAAATGGTCGGTACATGGCTAGTAATTATGAAATGTAAAAGAATATGTATATATGTGTTTATACGTGCTTACAAATATAAAAGAATGGGTAAGTTTTGGGACTTACATCATGTATAAAAGTATAAAGGTAGTTATAAAATGGGTATTCTAATTAGAATACTATAAAGTATGAAGCAAAAGAGAGAGATAATGCATTTGACATATCGCCTCGAAATACGAAAGAATGATATATAATGAGAAACTAAATGGCAGTTGTGTATCACCTAAAGATACATAAGAAGCAAGTCTTATATGAAATATGAAATATATAATGTTGTAAAGAAATGTATAGTGTATATCGCCTTAAGATACGTAGAAGTAAATAGTGTAAAGAAATGAAGTTTAAATGAAAGAGCAATGTAATGTGTTGAGCATATAGCCTTATGATACATAAAGAAAAATGGTAAAAGATACAACGAAAGAAATTTTGGGTTTCAACCTTAGAAAGTTTATAAGTAAAATGTATGAGACGTAAAGATTGAATGTCTATGAAAAAAAATGGTGGTAATCTATATGAGTATGAAAGTAGTGTATGCTTAATAAGTATGATGAGATAAAACAAGTAATTGTTGAGTCAGAAATGCAAGTATTTATTGAAGCGTTATTATGATGCAGTTGAGGTAATAAGAAAGGTAAAAGTTATTTTTGGTATTAGCCATAACAAGTAAAGAGTAATGAATGGTAAAAGTTGACCAAAGAAAGTGGAGACCACATCTATGTCAGCGGATCAGGTCGGGGTTTTGACCTGGGAGGATTTTGTGACGCGGTTCCAGAGGTAGTATGTGCCTCAAGTTTTGGAGCAGACGACAGAGAGCTTGTCTGGGATGACACGGAAATTCACAGAGATGATGTAAGTGATGGAGCGGTCATGTGCTGCAATAGCGGTTAGGGCAGGGACAGAGAGGGCATGTGGTTGATCTTTACAATTCACGATCAAGGAGATGTCGGGGACGGTTAGAGTGGCTAGCGGAAGATGAGCAGTATACGATGGTTGATGTAAATGTCTTTACATCGTCAAAACACGCATGATGAGATGGTGTTTGGCATTGATGTGAGTTGTTGGGTTGTTAAGCTAGGTTTACTTTTCATTCTCCAAAGAAGTTGAAGAAGTGGGAGGTGGTAGTAAAGTGTGCTTACTAAAGAGATGTCGAGGCTTCGAGGCAAGTGTTATGTTCAATCAAAGTGGGGGAGCCGGTCAAGTCGACGAGTGCGCTACGAGAAATGAAATTAAGCTTTTGGCGCGACTGAAATTGCTAGAATGAAGACACACAATGTGATTGAAAGTAAAAGAGCATGGAGCATTGTTGCAGGAATAGGTGGCATGTCGCTGAAAGGACCAGGTAGGATCGGGTTTGAACCCAAGTGGGGGAGAATTATTCATTTGAAGGGGAAAGAGGTTGCTTAAACGACAATAGTGTGTTAAGACGTGTAATGACATGTTGTGAGCATGAATAGAGATTCTAGGGGTGTTAGGGGTGGTATCTTTCTTGTTAGGCTATTCATTTGGGTCACAGAAGGACTTGAACCTCAATATACCCTCTTACGCCTATTAGGAGGGAAGAAGTGCATAACTCTATCTATAGAGGTTGTATGGGTGGTGTATGCTAGTATTATGTGCAAAGTCTAAAGATACATGCATCGGATCTTCTAAGTTAATGTTCAGCTCGGGAAAAATTTCCGGCCCACCGTGAAGTTGCTCTATTGGTAGTATATCTGGAAGACTGTACCATAATTCAAAATCAAGCAAAACATTGGAAAGATAATTGAAGTATGGATGATAGATGTCTAGAATGTTAGAGATACCGAACTCTATTAAGAATGCTTGGTTTGAAGTACCCTCTCCTTGCGGAAAACCAGGTCCAGGGTTCGACAGATCACCCATTGAAGATCTATTTTCCATGACTCAACTTTAAATATGAGTTCGTTAACGAACAAACTAGTGATAAGAGAGGATGAGATTGAAAATGAAGGTGGAAATGAATGATACTACATACCTGTATATATTTAGCATCTTGCAGCTGGAACCGAGAAGACACACCGAACTGAAGAGACACATCATGTTTTTAGTACCAAAATTCAAACTAACTACAGTAGGTGCGACTCCTCACTACCCTAAGTGCCGTGTAATTTTCAAAATTTGCTGCTTGACTCCGGTGATAACGGGATATTGAAGAGAATTTTTGGAATAAAAGTGTATATAGTGGTGTCTTTTATTGATACTTTAATATACAGGCTGATGTGGACTATTGATTATTGGTGATGTGAGGTCATATAAAACAAAGTACAGAACCATATATGTTAGCATGAGAAGGACCATATAGATAAGAGTTGTATAATTAAATGTAAAGTCGTTATCAGTTGTCTTGGTGTTGAATTTCGGGGACGAAATTCTTGTAAGTGGTGGAGAGTTGTAACACCCGTTTTCCGGAACATTCGTTTTGATGGAATAATTATTTTTTTAGCGTATAATAATAATAATAATAATAATTCTAAATTTCTAATTATAGTTAGAGGGGGAAAGTGTCAAATTTTAAAACTTAATTTGTTGAATAATAGGATTAAGGTTTAAAAAAAATAGATGACCAAAGTGGAGGGCCTAATGTGTAAAAACTTCAAAGTTACATAATAATTCATCTTACTTTGGCCTGTTGATCGTGAACCTTCCAACTTTGACATATGAATTGGATTAGCAGCCATTCTATGTTTCTTATTGCACGAATCATTAATATTTTTCATACCCTAGGCCGATTTCATATTGGTATTCCTTTCTAGCCGAGATCTTGTCCTTGCGTGAACCTCCTGGAGTCGTGAAGTGATTGCCGAGAAGTTTGATTGTGGGATTGAGAGGAAGGGAGCTCGAGAACTCCATAGTAACAGCAAAAACGAGGAGTTAGGATGGAAGAAAAGGAGTAGTCACGAGGTTTGAGGTGATGATTCATGGGTTGGTGATTCTTTTCTTAGGTTCGGGAAAGAATAAGAGTTCTTGAGTATCACGTGCTTGTGTGTGCGACCTACTTTTACGCATCAGGTGAGTAATGTGTGGATTTTCGAGTACATAGCAAATGGATTTTATATAAAAGAAATGAATTTTTATATAAAATGGTTTGTGGGACAAAATGGTTTTATGGTAATTGAAATGGTTCTATGGTACCAAAATGTTTTGTGAAACTGAAAATGATCTTGTGAAATGGTAAGTACAATGTGTTCAAAAGATAAATGAGAAATACAAAGAACTAATAAAGTGATTGAGCCCTGATGATGAGAAAAGAAGTATCCGGATAAAGATCACGGCCTACTGCGGTAGGGGTGGTCAAAAGACACTACTGGGATGGTACCTCCCGTCGCGAAGTAGTTGTCTAATTACCTTGATAGATGAATTCGTTTCATGCTATTGAGGAAGCAGCTATACGGGTGCGTCTCGTATAAAACCTACGGGTGCGCTCGTAGGATTGTGCTCACAAATGAAAAGGAAAACCTATGGGTGCACTCATAGGAAGTTAAATAATATGAAAATTTGGAAATGTTTAAAATATGGAAAACTGATTTGGGTCTAAAACCCATATTACTCACGAGACGTATGTCTTACGTATGTTTTTAAAATGTTATGTACTCAGGTAATCAAACAAGGGATTAGAAGAGTCGAGTATGGGACGATATCTTTCGTTGTGCAAAATAGGTGTTGCTTGAATTGTGGTAATGATACAGAAGATTAATACCCCGTGTGTATAACTAAATATTTTGTGCTTTAAAGTCTTGGAAAAAAAATTTTGTGTGAGATTGGGGTGTTACAAATAACCTAAGTTCACATGCAACCTAGAAAAGATCTATGTTTTCTTACTTTGAACATGTAACTAATTCCTAAAGGCCAAACAAAAATAACTAAAAGAATAAATCAGAAAAACTAACCTTTAGTTTTAATCTTGAAGCTAAGCAGCACAAGTGTCCTGCCTCAAATGAGATCACACCCAGGGAGCCAGAGGAAAGTACCGAAAATTACCAAGTCTCCACGAGGTAATCACCAAGTCGGATTTATCATAACTATTATCGATTTCTTATTCTCTTTTAAACTTTCAATTCAAGCCTTTTATATCTATGTCTATGACCTTTTTACTCTTTCTATGTATCCAAGTGTCTAACACTTATACACTTTATTGCAGATGATCCTATCGGATACTCTTCCGATGATATCTCAATTTGTCATTTTGTCATTTTGTCATTCTCTCTCACAACTCCATTCCGGTGATGTGTACCGTGACTGCCCATGGTTCTCGTGTCTTTAGTCTACATGACTATACCCTAAGACAATTTCGAGGTGTCATGATGTGCCGGTGAACCACACGCGCTCCATCAGAAACCAACGAAATTCTTTAACCATGAAGTCCTACAGCACCACGTTCTGGTGTAAACAATTACCGATTTGAAAACCCTTTCAAATCAATCACCCTAATCATTTCCCAATGATTTCTCACGTCTGTTCAAAAATCCATTCAGTATTCTCAGCCAGGCAATATCCTGAATCCAACTTACAATGCTCTAAGCATTAAGTCATCAGGATATGTTCATAACACTTCTGATTTGTCCAAGAGGCTCGAGGAACCTGATGTAATCTCATTCCAAGCCCTTTCGGAATCCTAAGATTACCAATAATCCTTGTGTCATGATTTTCGGAAACCATTTCCTTTCAGGGACTCTTTCTTATGCATCTTGAATCCCATCAAGATCATATTCTCAACGGCTAAGTCAATACTGTCAGTCTCATCTATCTGATAGATGTCTATGAACTACGTGAGCATGCTGCACCTTCTTTGTTTCTTTCATTCCAATTCATTACACTTTGCAATGACAGGAAACTCCATTCATGGGGTTATGCATCTTGAATCTCATCAAGATCATATTGGCAGAATTCTGATCTATCTAATAGATGTTCACAACCACCTGAGTATGTTGTATCTCTTAAAGTCTTTCATAGCGAACCGTTTCTGAACACCAAGTCATTACACTTTGTAATGATAAGCGACGTTTCCTAGAGCTAGTATGTAACCCACATACAATGATAGCAGATAACAACGATACTCCCACTGGCTTTGACACCGTTATATGACTCTTTCGGACTATTCACAAAATCCAGAACTTATGGCACATTTTGCGAAACCGAAATCCAAACCTTTCCGACATATTAAAGGAAATCTTTCAGGCTATTCACAAAATCCAAACCTTTTGGCCTATTTTGAGAATCTGAATATCCTTTCTTGCGAGATGCCCATGATACGAATCCCAGGTCCATGTACCTTTTTGTAATGGCATGCTCTATGTGAGTCCATATTAGTGTGCCGGTAAACCACACACGCTCCACTAACGACTCACACTATGCCACGCAGAATCCTCTCGGATTACATCTTCTATTGAGAGTGCATCTCTCAGAATCAATTGCTTGACTCCAAGTGATGACTCATTCAACCAGATGTTCTGTAAGTACATTTCTATGTTCCCTTCTTTTGATGATTCAATTACTCCCACTGGTACCTAGACCAGTTGTAAAGATCAATCAAACTATCACATAGACTGTGTCTCGCGGTAAGGTTCTCTTATTTGGCAGCAACTGGGCTCACCAATGCTTCCAGCAGTCGGATTACTTATCCGTACCATCTTTAGTGTTTTACCACTACCCGGTATATCACCCAAATCATAACTCCTTATGACAGTGACAATAACTACTGGTCAAGCGAAGAGAGGGTATGTCAGGTTTAACAGGAATCTAATTCCTGGTCAAGTCCCAGTGGTGACTAAAGGTTCTTTCACTTGGCTAATTCCTGAACTCGTTCAGAATTATTCTTACTCCCACTGTTTCCTTAGAACTTGAGTTCTTTCTAAAAGTACTCTTCTTTCAAAGGATAACCGGAGTGGCCAATGAAACGACATTGCTGATCAGTTTCAGGCTTGTCATGAGATTCAGACGAATGCTACATGACCCTGGACTTTCTATGTACTAGTGGGACGATCCCAGCTTTACATTTCAGACAGTGTCAACGTAACCTACTTAGTCTAAGATGTGGTCGAAATATGGCTTCTGCGGTCTGACTGGTTGATTATTCAATTCATTGAAATATTAGTCGGAAATGTATCTAGTGTATCTTATACACCGAGGATCAAAACTATTTCGATCAATGCTCCATCATCTTCCCTAAGACACATTATAACCATTAGTGTTCTTGGAAGAGTATAAACTGTGAAACATTTTCTCAGTCTTTGTTGTTACTCAGGTTCTGTTGATCTTATGCTTCCTTTGAAATCTTTGAACACTTCAAGGTTCTAATCAATCGCTTATTCCGATAAACGACACCATATTTGTAACGCCCCAACTTTTCAAACCATTTTTAATACATAAAACGTATTTTACAAAATATGGTTTAACAAAAACCATGTTATTTGTTTAATTACAATCAAAAAGGGGAGTTACAATTACATATCAAACCATAAGCTTAAGAGAAACGGATTCAACCAATACCAAATATGGAAGCTGTATCCAGCTCCACTCCTTTGCACCTAGTGCTTATTCAGCAACTTCAAACTATCTCACAGCCTTATACCTGAACCTGGAATACATGGCATAAAAATAAAATACGTAAGACAAATTGTCTCGTGAGTTACATGAGTTTTAGACTCAAACTTTAAATTTCTTTTACTAATTTGTATAAACATTCGTAACATAAATCTTTGTCAAAACTACATAATATACACATATTATACCTTTTTACTTTTCAAAAGCATCATATATCAAACTTTGCAAAAATAATGGCTTTTATACTTTCTTTGACTGGTTTTATAAACTCGCTGAGATTTTTATACTTAGGGCATTAATCACTATAAGTGATACCCCAAGTCTCTACAATTAGAAAGAACGGATCAATACTAACGGTAGAATTGCTGAGGCAGTCTACTTCGCGAAGGGGTTGTCCCCAGTAGACTCCTTACCTAACCCGGGTAGGTTGGAACATAGTTCCCTTACTAACAATGCTAGCTACAATACCAGTCAAACATAAAAATATTCTTCTGAAACCAAAACATTACTTGCACAAGAAATGGCTAAATGCCAAGCTTTTGACTCGTACATATCTTTATCATAATTTAGGCTATCGCCAAGAATCATACTGTCAAATATAGCAGTTAACTTTCTATTTAAACTAGAAAGTGGACCATTTTTGCAAATATTTTTCACATATAAAAATAATATATGAAATCTGAAAAATACTTACTTACTTGCCATGTATCCCAAAATGGATAAAAATGCTACATGTACTCACCGAATAATTCTTGAAATGTCGTTTAGACGTCCCTCGGTTCTTTACCCTTTCGGTGTCCGATTATTTGACTTGCACCTATATATAGTATACGATACATCAATTTACATTTTTATTGACTCTAATACATGCTAGAGTCCTTATTATACTATCAATGGTCAAAACAAATGTATAACTCTTGAATGACCAATTTTAGTTAACTTGTATTTTATACGTATTTTACTACAGTACCCTCGGAGGGTCGTATTTTAATTCCGATAAATTTTTATAAAGTTTTGGACCATATTAGACCTATGTTTAAAATTTGAGGTCAATTGGATAAGTTTTGATCCATTTCTAAAAATTGAGGATCACTTGGCAGGGGACTCTTGAACCAAACTGCATTTTTGTTCCAGGCGTAGGGCGCACCGCGCCCAGGGTAGGGGCGCACCGCGCCTGTCGAGCAGCAGCCCAGTTTTTCCCCGATTTTATGCTACAATTTCCCAATTTCTCCTATTAAGTGCTGAATACTCCACTTAATCGATAGGGATTTGTTCCAAGACTAAAACCCTTCAATTTCTTCAAGTTTTAAACCATTAAAATCGGATTAATCACAAGAACTCAAATTCTAGGGTTCTTGATCAAAATCCCAATTCTTGAAAAATAGCATCCTACTTCCATATAATTGGATTAAGTACTTTTAACATGGCTTAATGGAAGTGTTAAACCAGAAAACTAATGGGTTCTTGACTGAAATTTCAGTCACCCAATTTCTCTCTCGAAGATTACACAAAAATTTAGATTAAAAGCATAATTACTAACCTTTGATCTTGAAAACTTCAATTTAAGGACTAAAATCAAGTTTCTAACTTTGATCTTCACGAAGCCTTCCAAGTTTCTGCAGAAATCGTGCCTCTCCCGTACTCTAGAACTCTCTACTGGATTTGTGAGGAATTATGAGATATTTTCTCATTTTTATATTTTCTATATTTTCAGTTTTGGTCCCTAAAGTTGACTTTCTTGAACTTTGGCCACCAAAACCAACTATCTTTCCATGAAATCATTTCTTTTACATTTTTAGTCCTAAACTATAATAAAATTTTATAATAATTTCTGCATGTGGTCAAATGACCAATTTACCCTTTTTGGTCAAAATTCACTATTCACGCGGGTAAAAAGTTTAAATTCCGCATAAACTCTTATTGTTTATTTTATTATCTCACATATACATATGATTTTACATAATGGTCTTATAATTGTCGAAAGACCGTTTTACCCTTCGACCATAATTTCTCATAATATTACATATAACACTTTAATTACACACATTTTAGTTTACATATTTATATATTACAAATTTTTGGTCGTTTCAACTACCTCCCCCTAATTAGGATTCCGTCCTCGGAATCGTTTCATAATCTGTAAAATTAGGGTATCTTCTTTTCATGCTTTCCAAAGTTTCCCAAGTCAAATCTGAACCCAATGAATGCTTCCATTTGACCAATACAAGATCAATCTCTCTATTCCTTAACTTCTTGGTTTTTACCTCTAACATCGCCTCAGGTTCTTCCACTAGTCTGTTGGGTGCTTCCACTCTTACTTCTTCTAAAGGAATGGTTAATTCCTTCTTTCCAAAGTATTTCTTGAGATAACATACATGAAATGTATCATGTATTCCCCTGAGTTCCTGTGGTAACTCCAACTTGAATGCTTGTAAACCGATTCTCTTCAAAATCTTAAAGGGTCCAATATATCTTGGACTCAACTTCCCTATCTTACCAAATCTTATCACCCCCTTCCAAGGTGACACTTTTATCATTACCAAATCGCCTACTTTTAAATCATAAGGTCTTTTCTTCAAATTTGCATAGCTTCTTTGGCGATCTTGTGCAGCTTTCATATTGGTCTGTATCACCCCAATCTTTTCATTTGTCATTCTTACAATTTCTGGCCCTGTAAGTTTTGCTTCACCAGCTTCTAACCAGCACACTGGGGTTCTACACTTCCTACCGTATAGGGCTTCAAAAGGCGGCATCTTGATGCTTGAGTGATAACTATTGTTATACGAGAATTCTACTAATGGTAGGTGCTGGTCCCAATTTCCTCCAAAATCAATAGCACACGATCTCAACATATCCTCCAAAGTCTGAATAGTACGTTCGCTTTGCCCATTAGTTTGAGGGTGATAGGCTGTACTCATCTTAATTCGAGTTCCCATCTTTTCTTGTAGAGCATCCCAAAAATTAGACGTGAATCGAGGATCTCTATCTGAGACTATGGACAAAGGTGCACCATAACGTCTGATCACTTCATCGAGGTACAACTGAGCTAATTCTCCAAGTGAGTTAGTTTCTTTCATTGCGAGAAATAGGGCACTTTTAGTCAACCTGTCAACAATGACCCATATACTATCATGTCCCCTTCTCGTTCTTGGCAGTCCCATGACAAAATCCATGGTCAGTTCTTCCCATTTCCCTGCTGGTATCTGCAATGACTGTGCAGTACCATACGGCACCTGATGTTCTGCCTTTACTTGTGCACAAGTATCACAATGGGATATGTACTTTGCTATTCTCTTTTTCATTCCTGGCCACCAATAATGCTGCTTCAAATCTTGATATGTTTTTGTACTTCCAGGATGTATAGAATACTTGGATTTGTGAGAATCATCCAAGATTATCTTTCTGGTTGCCCCATATTTAGGAACCCAAATACGTCCCTTGAAAGTACGCAGCCCTTGAGTATTTACTTCAAACATCACCTTTTTCCCAAGCTTTTCCTTCTTTATATTCTCTTCAGTTAAAGCATCGTCTTGAGCTTCTTTAATCTTTTGAATTAAAGTTGAGACCACTTCAATTCGCATGGATCTTCCTTTAATAACTTTTTCACGAACTTTTCGGCTTAAGACATCGGCTACTACATTAGCTTTTCCTTCGTGATAAATTATTTCACAATCATAATCGTTCACCAACTCAATCCATCGTGTCTGTCTTAGATTTAATTCTTTTTGAGTAAAAAGATATTGCAGACTTTTATGATCTGTATATATCTTGCATTTCATCCCATATAGATAGTGCCTCCAAATCTTCAATGCAAATACAATTGCAGCCAATTCTAGATCATGAGTAGTATAACGTGTCTCTGCATCTTTTAGCTGTCTGGAAGCATAGGCAATAACTTTGCCCCGTTGCATAAGTACACAACCAAGACCTCTATTAGATGCATCGCTGTATACTACAAAATCTTCTGTGCCTTCTGGTAAAGAAAGTACTGGAGCTTCACATAACTTCTTCTTCAGTATTTCAAAAGCTTCTTGCTGTTTTTCGCCCCAAATAAATTTCACTTCTTTCCGGGTTAACTGGGTAAGTGGCACCGCTATTTTAGAAAAATCTTGGATAAACCGTCGGTAATAACCGGCTAACCCAAGAAAACTTCTAACTTCTGTAGGTGTCTTCGGTGGTTCCCATTTCATTACCGCTTCTATTTTTGCTGGGTCTACTTTAATACCTTCAGCTGAAACAATATGACCCAGAAACTGAACTTCCCGCAACCAAAAGTCACACTTTGACAACTTCGCGTATAACTGTTCATTCTTCAAAGTACGTAACACTTCTCGTATGTGCACTTCATGCTCTGCTTCACTTTTCGAATAGACTAGAATATCATCAATGAAAACGATGACAAATCTGTCAAGGAAAGGTTTACAGACCCTATTCATAAGGTCCATAAACACGGCTGGGGCATTAGTGAGACCGAATGGCATCACTAAAAATTCATAGTGACCATATCGAGTTCGGAATGCAGTCTTGCATACATCTTCATCCTTCACCCGTACTTGATGATATCCAGAACGAAGATCAATTTTAGAGAAGTAACTAGCTCCCTGCAACTGATCAAACAAATCATCAATTCTCGGCAAAGGATACCGATTCTTGATTGTCACTTTATTGAGTTCGCGATAATCTATACACATGCGCATAGTACCGTCCTTCTTCTTGACAAACAACACTGGAGCTCCCCAAGGAGAAGAGCTGGGACGAATAAACCCCTTGTCAAGAAGTTCTTGCAGCTGAGACATAAGTTCTCTCATCTCTGTAGGAGCAAGACGGTACGGCGCCCGAGCAATGGGACTTGCTCCAGGGACAAGATCGATACGAAATTCGACTTGCCTAACGGGTGGTAACCCAGGTAAGTCATCGGGAAAGACTTCCGGGAATTCATTAACCACTTTTATATCCTCCATTTTCTGTTTCTCTTTCTTCCCATCCATCACATAAGCAATGAATGATTCACACCCTTTTTGGATGCATTTACGGGCCTTAATAGCTGTGATGAGACTCTGCATATTCTTCCGTCGTTCCCCATATATATAAACTTTGCTATTATCAGGAAATTTAATCGACACCATTCGCTTTCCGCATAGGATTTTAGCATTATGAGTTCCAAGCCAATCCATTCCAATAACAATATCAAATCCTTTAATCCCGATAGGTAACAAGTCAGCCTTTAAAATTCGTCCATTAATCTCCACCGGACATTTCTCGTACACATGATGTACCGTAACTAACTCTCCGTTCGCGACTTCTATGACACAAGTATTATCTAACGGTTTCATCGGTACGTTCAGACGCTTACTAAAATCATGAGACACAAAAGAAAAATGTGCCCCAGAATCAAAAAGGACATAAGCAGGCTGTGAGTTTACAATAAGTGTACCTGCCACCACATCCTGGTCTTCTTTGGCCTCATCAAGAGTCATCTGAAACGCTCTTCCCTTCGTCTTCGCTGGTTCTGTCTTCTTATTGCTTGCGGTAGAAACTAACGTCTCATTCTTCTTCTTGGGACAGTTGGTGCTGTAATGACCCTTTTCATGACAATTGAAACATTCCACTTCACTGATATCTTTCACCTTGCAATCTTTAGCCTGGTGACCCGGAAGACCACATTTATAGCATCCACTAGTGCCCTTCTTACATTCCCCACCGTGCTTCTTTCCACACTTCTTACACTCTTTAACTTCACTTTGCTTAGAAACCCCTGATGAAAAACGACTCTTCTTGTTTGCTCCAGAGATTCCTGAAGACTTTCGCTTTTCCGCAAATGCTTGTCGTTCCTTAACCTTTTTCTCTATCATACTCTCGACCCTAGCCGCAGATTCAATGGCTTCATCAAGAGTTGTAGCTTTGCTAACTTCTAGCGAGTAGTCCGCCGGCAAACCATTAACATATCGGTTTATCCTACCAGCCTCGGTCGGTAATGTATCTTCCAGAAATGGCAGCATCTCACAGAACTTTTTAGTATACTCATCAACTGTCTGTTTATCCTTTGCAAGAGCAAAGAATTCATTAACCAAATTCTCCCGATGCCTAGCCGAACAGAACTTGCCTTTTAATCGCTGAACAAACTCTTTCCAAGATAAAGCATCAACAAAATCACTTCCCTTGGTTCGGCGGAGAGTATTCCACCAGTCAAGAGCACTCGCCTTTAACATTTGAGAAGCGAATCCAACCTTCAAATCCTCTTCACAACGACATATGTGAAGAACTTGTTCCATTTCAGTTAACCACCGTATTGTTATTCGCGGATCCATCTCTCCGTTAAACTCCTTTGGCCGACATGACATAAAGTCCTTGAAAGTACAGGCTCCTTTAGTCTTGAACTGAGGCTGTGATTTGGAAGATGAATCTCCCTGAGAAGAAGTTTGTCTCGGATTAGTGCCTTCAGGAGCCACACTTTTCTCGCTATCTTCAGGTTGTGACTTTGATCTTTCGCCCAGTCGCTCATCCAAAAGACGAGTCATTTCCTGTCTGTTTTGTACTTGTGAATCATGTAACAATTTCTGAATCGCCTCCAAAGTCAATGGAGGTGGGTTGGCCTCACCCCTAGAATTGCCATCGTCAACGGCTTGGGGCTGTCGGGGAGGAATAGGAGGCCTTGCATTAGGATCCGGATTTTCTGCGTACGATCCTTGACCACTTCTAGTTCGCATTTTGCTATAAAATTTTCAAATACTTTAGTCTTTCATAATATATCAAAATATTAGTTTACTACTTTTCCACTAGTTTCCCAGTATTCCCTCGCGGTTACACTAGTCACAATACGCGTCCTGTGATTATGATAATACGGGCCCATATTACCATAATCACCTACACATGTTGTTCCCGATGTTTCCGCTCGGTTCCACTGTTCACTAGTATCAATTAACTACTTTTAACTCATAAATATATTCATAAAATACCATTAGCAAATAATGTCTTATTTCCTTAAGACATATCCATTTATGTAATTCACTTTAACTAACTATTTTACTAGTCTAAGCCTAGGAGTGGAATGATCCAATCCTAATTCGCTTAAACTATGGCTCTGATACCAACTTGTAACGCCCCAACTTTTCAAACCATTTTTAATACATAAAACGTATTTTACAAAATATGGTTTAACAAAAACCATGTTATTTGTTTAATTACAATCAAAAAGGGGAGTTACAATTACATATCAAACCATAAGCTTAAGAGAAACGGATTCAACCAATACCAAATATGGAAGCTGTATCCAGCTCCACTCCTTTGCACCTAGTGCTTATTCAGCAACTTCAAACTATCTCACAGCCTTATACCTGAACCTGGAATACATGGCATAAAAATAAAATACGTAAGACAAATTGTCTCGTGAGTTACATGAGTTTTAGACTCAAACTTTAAATTTCTTTTACTAATTTGTATAAACATTCGTAACATAAATCTTTGTCAAAACTACATAATATACACATATTATACCTTTTTACTTTTCAAAAGCATCATATATCAAACTTTGCAAAAATAATGGCTTTTATACTTTCTTTGACTGGTTTTATAAACTCGCTGGGATTTTTATACTTAGGGCATTAATCACTATAAGTGATACCCCAAGTCTCTACAATTAGAAAGAACGGATCAATACTAACGGTAGAATTGCTGAGGCAGTCTACTTCGCGAAGGGGTTGTCCCCAGTAGACTCCTTACCTAACCCGGGTAGGTTGGAACATAGTTCCCTTACTAACAATGCTAGCTACAATACCAGTCAAACATAAAAATATTCTTCTGAAACCAAAACATTACTTGCACAAGAAATGGCTAAATGCCAAGCTTTTGACTCGTACATATCTTTATCATAATTTAGGCTATCGCCAAGAATCATACTGTCAAATATAGCAGTTAACTTTCTATTTAAACTAGAAAGTGGACCATTTTTGCAAATATTTTTCACATATAAAAATAATATATGAAATCTGAAAAATACTTACTTACTTGCCATGTATCCCAAAATGGATAAAAATGCTACATGTACTCACCGAATAATTCTTGAAATGTCGTTTAGACGTCCCTCGGTTCTTTACCCTTTCGGTGTCCGATTATTTGACTTGCACCTATATATAGTATACGATACATCAATTTACATTTTTATTGACTCTAATACATGCTAGAGTCCTTATTATACTATCAATGGTCAAAACAAATGTATAACTCTTGAATGACCAATTTTAGTTAACTTGTATTTTATACGTATTTTACTACAGTACCCTCGGAGGGTCGTATTTTAATTCCGATAAATTTTTATAAAGTTTTGGACCATATTAGACCTATGTTTAAAATTTGAGGTCAATTGGATAAGTTTTGATCCATTTCTAAAAATTGAGGATCACTTGGCAGGGGAATCTTGAACCAAACTGCATTTTTGTTCCAGGCGTAGGGCGCACCGCGCCCAGGGTAGGGGCGCACCGCGCCTGTCGAGCAGCAGCCCAGTTTTTCCCCGATTTTATGCTACAATTTCCCAATTTCTCCTATTAAGTGCTGAATACTCCACTTAATCGATAGGGATTTGTTCCAAGACTAAAACCCTTCAATTTCTTCAAGTTTTAAACCATTAAAATCGGATTAATCACAAGAACTCAAATTCTAGGGTTCTTGATCAAAATCCCAATTCTTGAAAAATAGCATCCTACTTCCATATAATTGGATTAAGTACTTTTAACATGGCTTAATGGAAGTGTTAAACCAGAAAACTAATGGGTTCTTGACTGAAATTTCAGTCACCCAATTTCTCTCTCGAAGATTACACAAAAATTTAGATTAAAAGCATAATTACTAACCTTTGATCTTGAAAACTTCAATTTAAGGACTAAAATCAAGTTTCTAACTTTGATCTTCACGAAGCCTTCCAAGTTTCTGCAGAAATCGTGCCTCTCCCGTACTCTAGAACTCTCTACTGGATTTGTGAGGAATTATGAGATATTTTCTCATTTTTATATTTTCTATATTTTCAGTTTTGGTCCCTAAAGTTGACTTTCTTGAACTTTGGCCACCAAAACCAACTATCTTTCCATGAAATCATTTCTTTTACATTTTTAGTCCTAAACTATAATAAAATTTTATAATAATTTCTGCATGTGGTCAAATGACCAATTTACCCTTTTTGGTCAAAATTCACTATTCACGCGGGTAAAAAGTTTAAATTCCGCATAAACTCTTATTGTTTATTTTATTATCTCACATATACATATGATTTTACATAATGGTCTTATAATTGTCGAAAGACCGTTTTACCCTTCGACCATAATTTCTCATAATATTACATATAACACTTTAATTACACACATTTTAGTTTACATATTTATATATTACAAATTTTTGGTCGTTTCAATATTTGTCAAACCATTTGGCAAATATCATGAAGCATAACTAATCGTGTTCTGTTCGAAGATTCGAGCAATACACAGTAACTTATGTGTCTGTTGCTCAAAATCTTAATACCTTTACAGTTCCATGTAAATTTATGACTTTGTTAATATTGTTCAAGACATGCAATCATCACCTGACTCCAAGTCAATTGATTCCAAAATCCTATCCATTGGATCTTTGGGTGATTCCTTTCTTGCCACAATTAATTTTATTAAGCACTCAATTCATCACGTGACTCTAAGTCAAATGATTCCAAAGTCCTGTCCAACTGGACCTTTGGTTGAAGTGATTCTCATAAAATTCACTTTAACAATCATAAAGAACACAATATATAAGTCCAATCCCATTGGATGTATCAACATTCAAGTTATTACCATTTACGTCATCAACACATTCACACAACATTTCGAGGACAATTAAAACAACCATTTTTTAAAAAAAATTCATTAAACCAGAATTATCCTCAGAACAATGTACAATGCGAAGCTATGTTAAATGTATCTATAAACCAATAACAAGAACAAATATCTAGCTTAACTCCAAAAATGCACGAGCTCCATATCCAATCTGAATATGCTCCTGTGCGACAACATCCCGCATCCACAGAGTCCATGCATACAGAGCAAATGTGAGAAACACATCCTGTATCAAGGAAATGAGGATCAGGTATTCTGAGTTTTAAGATATTACTGAGTCTGCCAAACAGTTTGGCTTTAGAGCATTTTTCCAATCTTTCTGTGACTGTGTCCCACCTTATGGATTCCCAGTTTGAAACATCGAACAATCGGTCCAGACGATCTGGATCATTTCTTGATGCACCTTAATACTGGACTCAATCCTGAAGTAGCTGAATTAATGGAACTATGCTTCTCCATGAACGACTCATTTAGAGTCGACATTGAATGCATTTCCATGATTGTCTTATTCGGTTACCCTTCCTGTTCATCTGGATGAACGGATCAGCGAGTCGAGCTAATGCTTAACTCCTGATCACAAGGGGAAACCAGTTTTATACTGTCCGCCTATGTATCCCTCAGTCTCGGGAACACGCAAACTGGTGCTACTTCTTTCTAGCTTGCAACTTCAAGCTCTTTGAAGATCCTAGTTCGTTCCCTTTATTCAACCAGTTCACGGAACCTTTCCTGAACTAGCTGTGCTAACTTATCAGACCCCAGGAATTCTAAATCCCTGCGGAACTCGGGGTTAATGATCAATAGCATAAGGCAACGAACTTCCTTAGACTCAATAGTCAAGGAGTCATGCTCATCACAAGCTGCTGTGTGATGTCATGTATAGGAGCGGATACTCAGTCGGATATGGTTCGCCAGCAAAACTAAGAACTATTCTCTAATTGCAAAACCATATCACATAGTTCAGGCCAGTCAGCCTTACCATACTAAACAGGTGCTTTCTGAAGCTCTCAGAAATGGGTGAAGGAGGAGAAGGAGGAGAATGACACTTTCTTCAGACATATATAAAATTTGAATTTATTCGTTTAATTCATCCTTTTAAATAATTACCCAATATATATTATTTAACAAGGCTAGGATCCAAAATACCCCAACCATGCTGTCAAGAGGGATGTCGTAGTCACAACAAAGTGGTCATTAAGGTAGATAACTTTTATCAATTTCAGTCTTATGAAATTCCTAGATCTGTGAGATTCATTGAACTGTTCAATGGCATGTTTAATCTCGGATATGCCCCACCGTTTGTGACTGGGATGCCGAGGATCACAAACCGGGTGTGAATAACCATGCAAATTAGCTTGGTACTCTCGGGGTCCATTATCATCTCAAATTGATGTGCCGGTTAACCACACACGCTCCATCAACAATGATAACACCTGAGAAACCCATTGCCACTCTTTATGAACCCCCATTGGTGTGCCGGTAACCCACACACGCTCCACCAACGTTTCATAAAGTGCAATGTGCAATTTCATGGGTTAGCATCAAATTCACATTTTTTCTAAAGTAACTAGATTGGGAATTCTTATACGGGTTCTAGTACTTTGATCATTATACTTTTAATGATTAAGCGGTCCTATCAAAACTGTTCGGCTAACGACCCTCCACTGATCAGGCGAGCGGTGGGTGAGAATGAACACCCATTAGACCGCCATTTTATAGGCAGTCTCCTTATACCCACTTTATAGACCAGCTTCGTGAATGAGGCCTACTAATGATTTGACTAACCAATTTATCTTATACATATAGTATTAACTTTTAATAATATATATAAGATGTATTTTAAACCTTTTAAAATATTCCTGGTTTATCTTTTAATTTCCTGAAATTTAACTATTAAACTTCAAATTAAATTAAACCTTTAATTTGATTTAATTTATCTTTTAATTAAACTATTAATTAAATTAATTAAATCTTGATATTTTAATCCTTTTAAAATATTTTAGGATTTATCCTTTAATTCTCGAAATTTAACCATTAAGTCAAAATTAAATTAAATCCCTTGAATTATCTTTTAATTAAACAATTAATTAAATTAATTCAAATGTAGATAGGTTTTTCCAAATTAATCAAATCAATTTAAACCTATCTTAAACCCCTAATTATCGAATTCAAACAAACCGGGTTTAAGGTTATCCATTTAATTAACCAATTAAAGTTACCAAAAATAGAAAACCTTCCAAAACCCTAAGCAGAAAATTGAAAAAGAAGGGGAAGGGCTAGGGTTTTAAAAACCCTAAACCCAAAAATCGAAAAATAGGCCAAAAAGGATTTATAAACTTTAAACCCTAATTAGGAAAACTATTACAGCCATTCAATGAGAAAACAACCAAACGCTCTGATACCATTGAAAGGTTTTCCGCAACCATGAACTAAATAACCTAAGTTCACATGCAACCTAGAAAAGATCTATGTTTTCTTACTTTGAACATGTAACTAATTCCTAAAGGCCAAACAAAAATAACTAAAAGAATAAATCAGAAAAACTAACCTTTAGTTTTAATCTTGAAGCTAAGCAGCACAAGTGTCCTGCCTCAAATGAGATCACACCCAGGGAGCCAGAGGAAAGGACCGAAAATTCCAGAGAGAATAATATAATGAGCAACTTATAATGAGGTCTAGGGTTCCCTATTTATAGGGAACCAAGTGGCAAAGCTAGAAACCCTAGCCGCAACCCATTTTCCGGATTATCTGTACGCGCGCCGCAGCCAGATCGTTTGCGCGCCGCGCGCTGCAATTCAACTATTGAATTCGTACGAATATGTACGCGCGTCGCGGCCTTTACATTGGCGCGCCGCGCGCCGCAATTCAACTATTGAATTTGTACGACTTTAATCCCTGACCTCCTGATTAATCTAATTAATGCCACAGAAATCAATCCAATTAATTTCTGATTAATTATTAATCAATCAATATAGTTTCTAATTAATATATTATCACTTTAATATATTAACAAACCATATCTTTTATTTCTATTGATTTATTAATCCCATAATAAATCAACCTTTCTCTCTACCGAACTTTCTACCAAACCTCCAGCTATGAGGGCAACCCAAATGGACTTTGCTTCTATTAATTAGGTAAATACAAATTATTAGTCATGGCTTAGACACCTAATCCAACAGTGTATGCGTCATGCCTTGCAATCCTTTGTACCTGAAGTTCCTAAAAACAGTGGTTTTGAAAGGGAAATAGTAAGCACACAGCTTAGTGAATTCAGCACATACACAATATATCAATCATACATACTCTACCCTTATCAAAAGCACATAGCACAAACATCTGCTAAACCTTAGTCTATCTCATATAGTACGTTGAGTCATTCCATCATGCTCAACACCTCGATCCGTGAATACAAGTCTTGCTCTGTGCATCTTGCCAGCTGCTCAGCACCTTGATCCATGCATGCAAGTTTTGCTCTGTGCATCTTCTCAGGAAAGTCTTGCTTTGTACCCACTCACCATACTCACATACATACTAGACCTCCCCGTAGCCTAGTACTACCCATCTACACCCCACACAACACACACGAGCTACAGCAAATGATGTACAACATCAATACAACATAGTGATGAACTCACCACGAAACAGCAAATGAAGAAATTTATGCAGCGACTTAGAGGGTCACACCAAGCTCCACCCACACACCTTATACTTCTATAAGGTATATTAAGTTATTACAAAGCATACTAGCTAAACCTTACTTTATATAGATACTTGTAGTATTATTTTTGTTATTGGGTTTATATTTCAGCTTTCAATCCTAAACAGGGGTCTGTTGATGACCCCTTTACCCCATACAAAACCCAACAAAACAGGGATATTTTTACACAGTCGTATATTTCATCTCTTTACCATTCTAGGGATATAAGGCACATGCCCTAATCATTTTTCTACTATTTTACACAAACTAAACAAGTTAAGGTGTACCAAATTTGTCAAACTCGGACCAGTTTACAACTTTCAACCTAGGAAGAGTCATCAACAATCCCTTAGAAAAATAGGACATCAACTAGACCCTAAGAAAATACTAAATGGCCTGACCTCATGCCATTTATATTTTCCAATAATTCTTAGTGAATTTAACAAGTGGACTAATTAGTTCAGATAACAAGTTGGACCAGACCCTAAAGAATTAATCCAAGCTCTAAATGGGTTAAAAACCAAGCTCTAGAATTTGGTATAGACTAACTAGACACCAACTCGAAATAAGGCCACTGCCATCACCCCAAATTATTTTAAGCAATTTTCACAAGTCAGATGACTTAATCTGACAAGACTCAGGACCAGTCTGCAAAGATTGCCGATTTCAGCTAATCTAGGATTGGAATCAGATCAAACACTTCTAAATGAAGAAACTAGACTCCTAGACCATTTCAGGGACATAAGATTCGACCACAATGGATACTACTCCCATGATTTTTCCAAGACGACCCAAAAGCAAGGGGATTTTCCATCATTCCACCAAAGCCACAAGGGTTAGGGTTTTCAACCCTAAACCTAAGGGTGAGAAAAAACCAAAACGCAACAAAAAAAACCCAAAAAAACAGCATTAACCGTAACCAAAACAAAAACCAAACATGCGGTTTTATTTTTCAAAAACCAAAAATTTTCGATGCGGTGCGGTTTTTAATTTTATAAAAACCGCAAAAAGACCAAACCGTACCGCTTGTAGAAACTGAACCACAAACTGCAATATTAACGGAACCGCACATGTATTTTATATTAAAACAATAATTAATTATATGTAAATAATTATCATCTAATTATTATTATATATTAGAAGTTAATAAAAATTGTGAAGTTGGAATACGAATATATGATTACGAGTAAGGTTCCAAAAAAATCTCTTTTTAGTCGTTCATGACTTCACGCTTTAGACCTCACTCTCGTCTCTATGTGGTGTTTAGAAATGTATTTAACTCTTTACAGTAAGTTATTGTAGTTGACATTTAAATAGGGTATTTATTAAGTACTTACTTTAATTGTTTGATAGTCTTTATCACTTCTCTTAAAAGCGTAGAAAAACCGCAAGAAAAATTACACTAATGGCACGCGGTTAATAACTGCACCTCAAGCGCATAAAACCGAACCGTGAAAAACTGCAAAACCGCACCATATTAAAAACCGCACTGTTCGGTTATTTGGTAGGAAAAACCGCCATTTGAGTTTGCGATGCGGTTATTGTCAAAAACCGCACCGTGCTCACCCCTACGTAAACCCATTAAGACATCACTTAAGACCTCTAGGGTCTGAAACAACCTCAATAATATCACCAAAACTCAAAAGATTAGTTGAATATTTTAGAGTAACACACCAACACACAGCCACAAACACATACCTCATGATGGAGGTGTGATGGTGGTGATTTCGACTAGAGTAAAGAGATAAGGAAGAAGTTTACCTAAGGATGCAACTCAAAGCTCTAGCACTTCACCTCAAATGGATCTTCCCTCATCCTTGACTTCTTCTTCTTCACGATCTTCTCTTTTTTCCCTCCTTCGCACAGCACGATTTGTACAAGAAGAGAGAGAGAGAGAGAGAGAGAGAGAGAGAGAGAGAGAGAGAGAAAGAGAGAGAGAGAAAGAAGAGAGAGAGGTGTTTCACGACTAGGAAGGAAATCAGGGTTAGCTTATGATAGGTTCTAGTTTAAGTAGTCATTAAGAGAGGCTTGGGCTGGACTACACTCAAAACCAAAGCTAAGAGGCCCTCCCTCTTTTGAGTCATTCGCCTCCACAACCCAAGAGGACAACCCATGCACAAGTTTCATATTTGGCGAAATAAGTCCATACACTTACATCCTAACACTTTGCTTTAGCCCTAACATCAGATATCCAACGGTTTAAGGTTTCTAACTATGTCATAACCCACCCTCAACTATTATAATTAATTTATTATTATTATAATTCATTAATATTATACGTTGCAAATAAATTTAAGATTACAAAATGGTCTTTTGTGTTGAATCTTATAGAGGACTCCCAATTTAGCAGAAGTATGTTCCAGGAATAAGCTTTAGGACTGATAATGAGCCGTTCAAGGCCACAGTTGTCTGATTCTATATGTTGCATTTCTGTTTTTTTTATTCTTTTTATATTTTTAGAGGGCTATGAAGGGTTTTACTGAGAAAATTGTGAATATGATGAAGAGTGAAAAGCTGTTTGAATTTGAAGGACGTCCAATTATGCTCTTGCATGTAAACTCTCATTCTTCTTGATTGAAACTAAAAATAAATTTTATCAGTAATTGTGTTTTTGTTTCCTCGAAAGTGATCATGGGGAATGATGTATTCCATGTTAGCATGTCAAATGAGTTGTACAACGTCAACTATAACGGCTGTGTTTACGTAAGTATACCCTATTATATAATTGTACTTTCAAAGTACAATGCTTTATTGAGTAAACTACAAACACAGCCACACACTCATAAATAACTTTTTTTTAAAAGACATAAAGAACTAGAATTGAAAGTACGCATATCAGATTATCATCGCATGCTAAAACTAAAAAATATGTTTTAATTGTGAAATAACTGTAGGATGTTAAAAAATTGTATTATACATTATCTGTTTCCCGTATGTTAGACGTCCATATTTTTTCCGATTTAAGTAAATTTCTAAAAGTTTGGACAATTTTGATGTCATATGCTCCAAGTTTCTTATTAAAGGTAAGGCCAACTTCATCTCTAATAGCAGTCCCTATATTTATTAAATAAGGATTAGTATCTACTATTAAAAGTTATATACACTCTTTTCTTTTCACATAAAGATTCTCTATATACTTTACCATATGAAAGCTTTTCCGATATTGTTGATTTCCAGCCTCCATCTAGAAGCCCTCCATTCTAGAAGCCAACATTGTTGACAAAGCTTAAGGTGGTAAATTTGATATTCTCTTCCAAGAATTCAATGTGTTCATATACTATAGATTTAGTGGCTAGTTTAGCTATAAATAGAGGCTTAAGTTTCAGTTCTTAGACATCCAAAACATCACAAACACATAGAGTTAGAGAGAAACACTTAGAGTGTAAGTGTTAGAGAAAGGGGTTGGTTTTTTGTAATAGTCGAGTGTGAGAGTTGCTCCTCCTATTGTAATTCTGTTCTAGTGTTGAATAGAAGAGTTTTCCGATCCTAACAAGTGGTATCAGAGCCTCGTTTCGGTACCGGTCGTTTTTTGGTCAAAATCTTTTCTGTCTCAAAATTGATTTCCGGGCACACCATTGTAAAGTACTCGTTCCCACGATTCCGAAAATATATTTTTTGGAATTTTTCGACCACCGGAAGACCTCCAAAAGTCCGGTCAAAGGTTTGCCGGAATAGTGGCCGGAAAACTCGCCGGAGAAGACGATCGGAGAAGACGACACTGTAGCAACACTGTAGCAACACTGTAGCAAGTTTCAGAAAACTGCATTTTGGCCCCCTGAAATTCCGAAAAGTTGCAAACAGGTCCCTCTAATTCTATAAAACTCCGTTTTGGTCCCAGTTTTTTCTGAAAGTTACAATTTTGGTCCTTATACTTCTGAAAAGTTTCAGAAAGGTCCCTATGTTTCAAAACCTTCCAGTTTGGTCCCTGTAATTCCACAAATTACAGATTGGCCCCTATACTTCTTAAACATTTCAAATTGGCCCATAATTTTTTCAGAAGTTCATTTTAGTCTGAAAAAATATATCCCACCTATTTCGACCCTTTCGGAAATAACCGTGATCTCGGTTTTGCCTAATTCCATCCCAAAATTTCACAAAACGCAAACTACGAAGTCTTTTTCATGGAATCTACAAGTTCGGATATAATGGTCCGACTTACGCCCACAAATTATAATATGTGGAAGCCGAGGATGGAAGATTTGTTGAATCTAAAGGATCTAGCAGAACCTTTAGAAACCAAGGGCGTAAAACCTGAAAAGACAACAGTCGACGTCTGGACGAGAATGAATAAGAAAACTGTGGCCCAAATTCGACAATGGATTGACCACAGTGTTTTTCATCATGTTTCTCAAGAAACAGACGCATACAAACTCTGGGAAAAGCTTGAGAGTATGTATCAAACAAAGTGTAACATCCCAAAATTTTAGGGTAAAATTAAAAAAAAAATAAACGAACACTTTAATATAAGAAAAGCCACTTAATTAATTTTGACAAAATTCCATAACTTATAAGTTTAATGAAAACATCCCAATATTAACAAAAGTTAATGAAATCACAACATAACGGAACATCCATTCAAAAACAGTCCTACAATGAAGCAGCACAGTGTATACACATCACGCCTTGCCATCCATGGTACCTGATGTACCTGAAACAATAGTTTATATAGGGAAAGGGTAAGCACAGAGCTTAGTGAGTTCCTCAAAATACCATACGATCCATCACATATAACATACAACACATCATAACCATTCATATGTCTGTGAGACTCGCGGGCTATCCCTGTTCCGCTGAAGACTCACGGGCAGTTCCCGTTCTGTCTTATCGCTCGCAGGCTTTTCCCGTTCCGTCTAATGACTCGCAGGCTATTCCCGTTCCGCCTATTGGCTCGCGGGCTATCCCGTTCCGTCCACAAACAATCATTATCATAGCAATAATTCATACAATTATCATAACAGGTAAGATCACCTTAGTCTAACATATCTTCCTTCCTACGCATGCAATATCACCTATAGTATAGTGAGAAGACTCACCTGATTATAGTTGACTATATCGTTTATCTTTCTCGGCTTTGTATTTCCTTCAATTTTAACTGTTAACATAATAAGAAATCTATCATTTCTTAATCCTTAACTATATTATAGTCGCATCATTAAACCCTTCAATAATTCCAATATGATACTCCATGATTTATCAAGTAAAGAACGGCGAGGTAGAAGATTAGATGGGGTGGCAGGATCCTTTCAGCATTTTAGCCTTTCGGAAAATCCAACAACCAGATCCCAAGTAATTGTCCTAGTCACCGTCCTCGTAAGTAAATCAATCGGTATTATTTTCGGAAATTACGAATTGTTATAATAACGACATTTTAAGGTTTTTGTTTACTATTGTTAGAAATTAGTATAATATAACATATGTTATACTTATTAAATATTCTACTTCTTAACAAAAACTATTTTACAATACCTAATTAAGCTATAGAAAGGTTTGTAGTTACCTTATGACCAGTCGTCGAGATCTATAACTCCTTTGTTAGGCTTTTGAGCTTCCTTCCGCTCACTTGCTTACACTCTAGTGCTTAGAAACCTCTATATATTGGATTGAGATTTAGTTGTGTGGTTTATGAGATGTTTTGAGGGGTAATTATACTTGAATTCTTGAATAAAAAATGGCATGACACTTTTGACAAAAGATTTTAATAATATAACTTTGTTGAAATTAATACCTTCTAGAATCAGTCTGTTCAAGACTGGTTTAGCCGACTTTAAACACATGAAATTCACGTTTTTATTTGATATTCCAGAAACTTATCTCAATACCTTTCCAGGGATGTATTTTACGTATTTATACGATTTTTCTATGATTTATTATGAATTTTTGAAAACAGACTATCTAATCTGTCAATTCCGAACTAATCAGTAAAGATTGCATTTTTTACCATCGATAATGTCATTTTCAAGCTTGCTATTATTTTTGGTAATTGTACTAGACTCAATTTTTAAACTTTGTGCACTGGTTTGAGGTCCAAACGATTTTTCTAGAATTAATTATTATTTTTCTAAAAACAACACAAAATGCTGATTTTCATATGAAATTGTAACTAAAGTTTTTCTTAGCTTTATAATTACCAATGACCATATAATTCCTAACACTCCTATTTTAAGTATATGTTATAATCAGGATACGGGTCTTACAAGTCTCCCCCACTTATTTGGATTTCGTCCCGAAATCCGCATTCTCGAACGCCTCTATGTATTTCCCATCGAGTCCTTGTGTCCTTCAAAAATCCTCTTCGTCTTATTGCCGAAACTTTACAAGATTTAATTATCTTTCCCTTTCAACATTCACATACCTCTGTAATAATGCTTAAGGTCCTATTATTCTCATCCACTCCATACTTCTTTTTTTCTAATTACTCTAGATGTACAAAAAAAACTCTAACTGTTTCTCACAGTCCCACACATCGACTTGACCGTCTACTATTTATAGTACATATTTAGTACTTTCTAATCTACCTATATACATAGTTAACCTAGTTAACTTGCAACACCTAATTTTAACACTATTTCGTATTTATATGAATTCGTCATATTTCAACACACATTTGCCTCAATTCAACATTTCTTTTAAATACTTTTTGGCTAAATAAGTCTATTTTTGTAGAATCTCCAAATTTTTGTGTTTCACCGAAATATAAAATTTACATCATCTTTTGTAAATTTTTTTTTGAAGTACTGAACACTCTTTAAACTATTTCCATTATATGGAGACATAAAATTTTGTTTTATTTCAAAAGTCTCTTTATTATCTCATTCTCACCAGAGTCAAGCAGTGAATTTTGAAAAAAGTCACTTGGGGTAGTGAAAAGTCGCATCTACTGTAGTTAGTTTGAATTTCGGTAATTAAAAAGTGAGGTGTCCTTTCAGTTCCGTGTGTCCTTTCGGTTGCAGCTGCAAGATACTATATATACAAGTATGTAGTATCATTCATTTTCAGTCTCATCCTCTCTTATCACTAGTTTGTTCGTAAACGAACTCATATTTAAAGTCGAGTCATGGAAAACAGATCTTTAATGGGCGATTTGTCGAACCCTGGACCTGGTTTTCAGCAAGGAGAGGGTACTTCAAACCAAGCATTCTTAATAGAGTTTGGTGACTCTAACATTCTAGACATATATCATCCATACTTCGATTACCTTGCTAATGTTTTGTTTGATTTTGAATTATGGTACAGTCTTCCAGATATACTACCAATAGAGCCTCTCCACGATGAGCCGGAAAATTTTCCCGAGTTGAACATTAACTCAGATGATCCGGTGCATGCATCTGACTTTGCACTTGATCATACTACATGCCTTCTACCAGGTTAAATTCTTTTGAATGATCCATTTATAAATATTCTATTTTGTTTTATCATTTGACATGTGTTATTTGTAGACCCATTTGTGGATGGTCTAACTGAGTACAATCCGTTCATAGACGTGCACCCAACAAGCAGTGAGTTTGTCCCCATGAATCAAGAATTCATGGCTGGTATTTAGGATGAGAATCAATTACAGAGGACTCATAACATAAATATTGAATTGAATCCCGAGTTTGGGGTTGGTTTTCAATATCAAGATCATCTTTGGTTGATTCAAAGGAATCTAGAAGGATTTCAGAATCCTGGGTTTTTAGTTGAAAACCAACAATTACTACCGATAGAAGCCACTACTTTTGATGAATCAATGTTCATCTTTGGGTCAGAAAATCAGGATCATGTTCAAATGATCCAAAATGATAACAATACAATTGGATTCGAACCTTCTAGTTCAGAAAACATAGCAGGTGGCAGTGGAAGAGGTTTCAGACATTTATTAAGTAGGGAAATAATAGCTGAACACTTTAACGAACCAATTGAGAAAGCTGCGAAGGAACCCAACATTGGAACGACACAATTAAAAAACGCTGTAGAGAATTAGGTATCAATCATTGGCCCCAACGACAACTTACGAGTTTGCAAACCCTTATTGATCGTGCTGAGGTAAAGAACTACATTTTTTTAATTCCTTTATATCATAAGGTTGAAATTACTAAAGTTATTTGTGCCACAGGAATTTGGTAATGAATTTATTGAGGCAACAGAATTATCGGGAGATTTAATACCCAACCTAAAAAAAGAAAAAGAAGCGATAATTGAAGGGTCACAATCGGGTCTAACAGACGGCACAAAGAAGCTAATACAAGCTGCTCATAAGGTTGTATTTAGGAAAAGAAAAATTTAGGAAAAGGGGGAAAATTCATCAAGAACTCATACACAGCAGCAATCTCCGCCATCTAATTCTGGTATGAGTAGTATTAACCCTGGTTTACTCGAGTCTTCGAGTGAGGAGAATTTTTGAGGCTTTGTAGGTGACCTAGCCTGGTTTCCTCCTTCTTATAGCTACCCCCAACTGGTTTCGAATTAGAGCCCTTCCTCATCACTACCCTACTTACACACGCCCCAAATGAGTCAATATTTAGCCCCTAATCATGGGGTTACAGGTTCCAACCCTATCGAGGCCCGATACCTTGGAGCTCCTCCTCCAATAACTGAAAGCATACCACTTCCAAATCCTCGAGAGGTACAAGTCAACCTAATGATGACAAAGAGTGGAGTGTAGAAGATATTCTCTCGCTTCTTTCTGATTCTCCAGTTTAGTAGTTCTGTAAACTTTTCTTAATGTATTAATATAAAGTTGTAGTAATGAATTAAACATATCGACGTGTTACTATAATTTTAATAATTTCATCGATTCAATATAATATTCATGTTGTTCCCTTAATTTTGTATTCCTCTCCCACTTGAACTAAAGTCCAAGTCTGTTTATTCGATTTATAACTTTTTTTTTACGAGCCCTTACTCTCGAACGAAAAACAAGCCTACTCTGCTCAGCCAACAACTTGCATCGGGGGAAAACACTATCTCAATAAACATGTTTCGATAATGTAAAGACGTTTACATTAACCACCATATGTTAGTCATCCGCTTGCAACCCTAGTCAACACCTCTATCGTCAGTTACCTCAATCACGAGCGAGTGATCCAGACTCTCAACCCACACGACGTGATCAATCACTCAAGCAAGATCAATACAAGGGTAGGTAGCCCCACTATTACACAGCACTAGGCATGTACAGAGTCGACTCAAAAATACCCGCTATCATCTCAGGCGCCGCTTGCACCTCCTTGATCGTGAGTTGGAAAACTCACCCTTGCATCCTCTAGTCCGTGTCTGACTTGTGCGCCCATTAGTTGCATGAAAAATAGCTACCACAGTAGCATTTTGGCATTCTCCCTTTCAACAGTCTTTAAGCTCAGTAATCAACTTAAGCATGATCGGTCCAACCAACTGGTATGATCGCATCTTAATTGTTCCTACTGAACCTCACAATCAACATTCAAAAATCGAATGGATAAAAGTTTACCACATTACACTAGCATTTAAGTTAATTATGCTAGACACTCACATACTCAGTTCCTTGGATCCTTCGTGACAAACTCCCGACTCAAACGCAGATCCTGTGCTTTCGATAGTAGGAGCTCTACTACTACCTTCCACACCTATCCATGTTCGTTCCAAGACCCGTCTCGAAATATCCAATTCGCTTCTCACCGATAATTTTAACACATATGCCCTTACAAGGCATATGTCAACCCTTCTAGGAATACTTGGAATCCCACCCCCACCCTGCTATTCTAACTAAGACGGAACTTCCTCCAGTGATGACAGATTGTTTCGCGAACGTAGTTGTATACAATATCGAACTAAACAGTCTTTCAAATAAGAGAATCTTCCCTAAGGCAACAACCAAACAAGGAACATGCAATAAGGTCAACTCACACATTCTATGACTATTCAGTCCATATTGTATACAACTTAGTGGAAATCTCTAAGCAACCTATCGGCACTAGCATACAGTTCTATTAGCAAATAGCAGATAATAATACAACAATGTGTGATCTCTACCAGGCATTTCAGCAAACATATATCATATGTTTTTTTTAACATCCAGAATATTAAATACTTAACCCTTTTCTCATACTGGCGTCGGCTGGCGGTACACACTGTGTCTTCAGTTCACCCTTCATAAAACATCTTTCTTTCGTAAAAATGTTTTAAGAAAACTCTTAAGCCTCAACTTGAGTCCAGAACTCACTAAGTGAGCCTGATTCTCTCAAGCTGTGCTCTGATACCAACTTGTAACATCCCAAAATTTTAGGGTAAAATTAAAAAAAAATAAACGAATACTTTAATATAAGAAAAGCCACTTAATTAATTTTGACAAAATTCCATAACTTATAAGTTTAATGAAAACATCCCAAGATTAACAAAAGTTAATGAAATCACAACATAACGGAACATCCATTCAAAAACAGTCCTACAATGAAGCAGCACAGTGTATACACATCACGCCTTGCCATCCATGGTACCTGATGTACCTGAAACAATAGTTTATATAGGGAAAGGGTAAGCACGGAGCTTAGTGAGTTCCTCAAAATACCATACGATCCATCACATATAACATACAACACATCATAACCATTCATATGTCTGTGAGACTCGCGGGCTATCCCTGTTCCGCTGAAGACTCACGGGCAGTTCCCGTTCTGTCTTATCGCTCGCAGGCTTTTCCCGTTCCGTCTAATGACTCGCAGGCTATTCCCGTTCCGCCTATTGGCTCGCGGGCTATCCCGTTCCGTCCACAAACAATCATTATCATAGCAATAATTCATACAATTATCATAACAGGTAAGATCACCTTAGTCTAACATATCTTCCTTCCTACGCATGCAATATCACCTATAGTATAGTGAGAAGACTCACCTGATTATAGTTGACTATATCGTTTATCTTTCTCGGCTTTGTATTTCCTTCAATTTTAACTGTTAACATAATAAGAAATCTATCATTTCTTAATCCTTAACTATATTATAGTCGCATCATTAAACCCTTCAATAATTCCAATATGATACTCCATGATTTATCAAGTAAAGAACGGCGAGGTAGAAGATTAGATGGGGTGGCAGGATCCTTTCAGCATTTTAGCCTTTCGGAAAATCCAACAACCAGATCCCAAGTAATTGTCCTAGTCACCGTCCTCGTAAGTAAATCAATCGGTATTATTTTCGGAAATTACGAATTGTTATAATAACGACATTTTAAGGTTTTTGTTTACTATTGTTAGAAATTAGTATAATATAACATATGTTATACTTATTAAATATTCTACTTCTTAACAAAAACTATTTTACAATACCTAATTAAGCTATATAAAGGTTTGTAGTTACCTTATGACCAGTCGTCGAGATCTATAACTCCTTTGTTAGGCTTTTGAGCTTCCTTCCGCTCACTTGCTTACACTCTAGTGCTTAGAAACCTCTATATATTGGATTGAGATTTAGTTGTGTGGTTTATGAGATGTTTTGAGGGGTATTTATACTTGAATTCTTGAATAAAAAATGGCATGACACTTTTGACAAAAGATTTTAATAATATAACTTTGTTGAAATTAATACCTTCTAGAATCAGTCTGTTCAAGACTGGTTTAGCCGACTTTAAACACATGAAATTCACGTTTTTATTTGATATTCCAGAAATTTATCTCAATACCTTTCCAGGGATGTATTTTACGTATTTATACGATTTTTCTATGATTTATTATGAATTTTTGAAAACAGACTATCTAATCTGTCAATTCCGAACTAATCAGTAAAGATTGCATTTTTTACCATCGATAATGTCATTTTCAACCTTGCTATTATTTTTGGTAATTGTACTAGACTCAATTTGTAAACTTTGTGCACTGGTTTGAGGTCCAAACGATTTTTCTAGAATTAATTATTATTTTTCATGAAATTATAACTAAAGTTTTTCTTAGCTTTATAATTACCAATGACCATATAATTCCTAACACTCTTATTTTAAGTATATGTTATAATCAGGATACGGGTCTTACACAAAGACTGCACGCAACAAGACCCTACTAATGAGGCGCCTGGTAAACCACAAGTTACGAAGTGGTACATCCATAGCCGAGCATACGAGTCAGTTCCAAGATCTCGTAAATCAGCTCAGTTCTGCCGAATGGGTTCTCAAAGATGAGGAGCAAGCAATATTGTTGCTAAGTTCTCTACCTGATCATTGGGAAACACTTGTTGTTACTCTCAGCAATTCTGCCCCTGGTGGCAAAGTGACAATGGAGATGGTCACGGACGCTCTCATGAACGAGGAAGCCAGAAGAAAAGAAGCTGGTACAGACCAGTCATTTGCCCTCGTAACAGAAAACAAAGAAAGAGGCGGAGGTAGAACTGGTGGCAGAGGAAGAGGTCGAGGTAGAGGCAGACGTGGTCAAAGTAGAGGAAGATCTCAAGTTAGAGGAAGATCAAAAGAAAGGGGAAAGTCTTCAAGTACATGGTTTGAAGGCCACTGCAACTACTGCAATCATTATGGCCACAAAAAGAGCGATTGTCGAAAGTTTCTACGAGAACAGGCTGAAACGAGTACTAGTTCAAGCAAGGAGGATGGTGAGACCATGGTCAACATTTCACAAGACATTGCCCTTGTTGCATGCGAGGAGGATGCATGCCTACACGTAGGCGCTCATGATGACGAGTGGGTGATTGATACCGCTGCATCATATCATTCCACTCCGGACCGGGATTTATTTGCAACATATAAATCCGTAAACCATGGTACCGTGAGGATGGGAAACACCAGTTCCTCTAACATTGTTGGTATCGGTGATGTACATATAAAGACCAATGTAGGGTGTACATTGGTGTTGAAAGATGTTCGACATGTTCCGGAGCTAAGAATGAATCTTATCTCAATTGGAGCTCTTGACCTTCAGGGCTATGACAACCACTTCGGAAATGGCAACTGGAAGTTGTTAAAAGGCATTATGGTCATTGCAAGGGGAAAGCTTTGTGGTACTATTTATAAGTCTCATGCAAAGCTGATTCAACCAAGTCTCAATGCAGTAGAAGAAGAGACATCACCAAATCTGTGGCATAGAAGACTAGGGCACATGACTGTGAAAGGGTTAACAACTCTTGAAAAGAAGAAGTCTATTTCCATGGAAAAAGATGTTGCCCTGGATCCTTGTGAATACTGCTTATTTGGGAAACAACACAGAGTTTCCTTTAGCTCCACAAGAAATAAGCGCTCTGAGTTGTTGAGCCTTGTCCACTCCGACGTATGTGGACCCATTGAAGTAGAATCTCTTGGTGGAAGCAGGTATTTTGTGACATTCATCGATGATGCATCACGAAAGGTATGGGCTTACTGTATCAGGTCGAAGGATCAAGTATTTGATCGTTTTAAAGCTTTTCATGTAATGGTGGAAAGACAAACTGGCAAGCAGTTGAAATGTCTCAGATCAGATAATGGAGGTGAGTACTATTCTCGTGAGTTCTCCACATATTGCACAAAATATGGTATCATACATGAAAAGACTGTCCCACGTACCCCACAGCATAACGGTGTAGCAGAACGAATGAATCGTACCATTGTTGAGAAGGCCCGATGTATGATCAGTGCGGCTAAACTACCAAAGCCATTCTGGGGTGAAGCTGTATTGACAGCTTGTTACCTTATAAATAGGTCACCTTCAGTTCCATTGAATTTTGAAGTTCCAAAAAAGATATGGACAGGTAAAGACATAACATATTCTCACTTGAGAGTATTTGGGTGCAAGGCGTTTGCACATGTGTCAAGTCAATTGCGGAAGAAGTTGGACCTCAAATCCACTCCATGCATCTTTATTGGATATGGAGATGAAGAGTTCGGGTACAAGCTATGGGACCCAGAACTAAAGAAGGTTATTCGAAGCAGAGATGTTGTTTTCTATGAAGACCAGTATTATGATTTCAAGGCATCGATTAACGAGCAACAAAGCTTCAAAGTTCCAGAAATGATATCTGAAACAAAAGATGATGTTCCGACCGATGAACAGAATAATGAAGTTGATGATGCAGATCAAGGAGGTGTTGAGCAGGGGGAGCTTCCACCTCTTGATAATTCAGAGTCATTGCCAGATGTTTCTAATGAAGAAACTCAAGTTCGACGATCTGATCGAGTTCGTGTTCCTTCCTCAAGATACCCAACTTCGAACTACATCCTTCTTACCAGCGAGGGGGAGCCAGAGAGCTTTCAGGAAGCTCAATCTCATATTAACAAAGCCAATTGGCAGAAGGCCATGGAAGACGAAATGAATTCTTTGCACAAAAATCAAATATATGAATTGGTGAAACTTCCCAAAGGAAAGAAAGCCTTGAAAAACAAATGCGTTTTCAAGTTGAAAAAAGATGGAAAAGGAAACATTGTGAAGTACAAGGCAAGACTCGTTGTCAAAGGATTCCAACAAAAGGAAGGAATTGACTTTGATGAGATTTTTTCGCCGGTTGTGAAGATGATGTCGATTCGAGTCGTACTCGGATTGGTTGCCAGTCTAGATCTTGAACTTGAGCAGATGGATGTAAAAACAGCTTTTCTCCATGGTGATTTAGATGAAGAAATATACATGGATCAGCCCGATGGGTTTAAAGTCCCAAAGAAAGAGCATCTCGTCTGCAAGTTGAAGAAGAGCCTTTATGGTCTTAAGCAAGCCCTAAGACAGTGGTACAAGAAGTTTGACTCATTCATGGTAAGTCACGAGTACAAAAGAACTGTTGCAGACCACTGTGTGTACATGAAGAAGTTTCCAGATGGGAAATTTGTCATCCTTTTGCTCTATGTGGATGATATGCTAATAGTCGGTCAAGATGCAACCATGATCAACAACTTGAAGAAGGATTTGTCTAAGTTCTTTGATATGAAAGACTTAGGCCCAGCTCAACAAATATTGGGCATGAAAATTATCCGTGATAGAGAATCAAGAAAATTGTTCTTGTCACAGGAGGAGTATGTTGAACGTGTGATCAAAAGGTTCAACATGGAAAACGCCAAGCCTGTTGGCACTCCGTTGGCAAATCACTTCAAGTTAAGTAAGAAAAATTCTCCTTCTTCTGATAAAGAGAAAGAAGAGATGAAGAAAGTCCCTTATTCCTCAGCCGTAGGAAGTCTTATGTATGCGATGGTGTGTACAAGGCCAGATATTGCTCATGTTGTTGGTGTCGTGAGTAGATATCTAGCAAATCCAGGAAAGCAACATTGGGAAGCAGTCAAGTGGATACTGCGATACCTGAAGGGTAGTTCAAAACTATGTTTGTGTTACGGGGGAGCTAAGCCAATCGTGAAAGGTTATACAGATGCTGATATGGCAGGAGATCTTGATAACAGGAAATCTACATCAAGTTATGTTTTCACTTTGGCAGAGGGAGCTATCTCATGGCAATCCAAGTTACAGAAGTGTGTAGCACTGTCAATAACAGAAGCCGAATACATTGCTGCCGTTGAAGCTGGGAAGGAGCTTATATGGTTAAAACGGTTTCTTCAAGAATTGGGATTTCCACAAGCAGAATACATCATTCATTGCGACAGTCAGAGTGCTATGGACTTGAGCAAGAATTCGATGTACCATTCCCGCACTAAGCATATCGATATCCGTTATCATTGGCTTAGAGAAGCAATCGAGAGAGGAGAATTGAAGTTGTCAAAGATCAACACAAATGACAATCCTGCAGACATGTTGACCAAGGTGGTGACACAAGACAAACACAAACTATGTGCTGACATAGTTGGGTTAAGGATTGTTCAATAGAGGCTGGAGGGGGAGATTTGTTGATTTCCAGCCTCCATCTAGAAGCCCTCCATTCTAGAAGCCAACATTGTTGACAAAGCTTAAGGTGGTAAATTTGATATTCTCTTCCAAGAATTCAATGTGTTCATATACTATAGATTTAGTGGCTAGTTTAGCTATAAATAGAGGCTTAAGTTTCAGTTCTTAGACATCCAAAACATCACAAACACATAGAGTTAGAGAGAAACACTTAGAGTGTAAGTGTTAGAGAAAGGGGTTGGTTTTTTGTAATAGTCGAGTGTGAGAGTTGCTCCTCCTATTGTAATTCTGTTCTAGTGTTGAATAGAAGAGTTTTCCGATCCTAACAGATATATCTAATAAAATATTTTTTTTTGTCTTTGATGCAAGATACCATTCTCTGTTGAAGATCTCACCAAATCAATGAATGTGATCAATGTACAAGATGTTTAGCCCTTACCACTTATTTGTGATAATTCAGGTTTTAGTTTCTTAAATGACCCATGATCATTTGGGTTTTAAGTTTAATTCTTATTGTTGTTTGCTGATCTTTAAGTTGACCCTTCTGGTTATGGTATTAGGTAGTGTAACTTGCATTTAAATAGAAGATGTATGGTTTTTGACATATTTAGTTATTAATAGATATTTTTTGGTAGTTTTTAGTAACGAGGGTTATAAGAACAGTAGATGTTATTCATGTTTTAAGGCTGCAAAATCTACTTGGATTTGATACTTCTGGTCATTAAGTCTTCGTTTAAGATGATTGTAGGTGAACATTAAAAGTGTCACTAAGGCTATAGCCATTGATGGTGCTCTCGCATGGTATCTACTACATTTTTTCTACAAGTATGTTTTTCATAATATTGAATCAACCCATTTTCTATTAACACTTTTGAAATCACATATGTAAAATATATAATGCCAAACCCATGGAAATTTCAAGAAAAAGAGCCACGATTGTTTGTGTCATAGAGACGTGATTGGAGCGGTTATACGGAGTACCAATTTACAATAACTCCTCTGGATAAAGTATCACATGTATGGGAAGTTATTGATGATAGATTATAGAAATCGAGGACAGTCATCCAGTTATACCATTGTGCTATTAGAGTACAATGATTTAGTAAGAAAAAGTTCAATTAGAATTTTCTCTAATTTCATGCTTGATTGACAAATCAATTTCAAACATGGAATATTTTGATTTTATTGAAAGTTAGAAAATCTTATTTAATTATAATACATTGCTATTAAATCCCATTTAACGTTTTTGTTACATCTAAAATATTTGTTTTTGTAATATTTTTATAATTCATATTAAAACTTTATGATCCATTGTTGTGTTTCTGTAATACTTTTATGCTATTTTTATAGCATATATACTCAAAAGTAGAAGATATTGGCATCACCTGCTTTAATGTCAAACCAAATATGTAGTAGGATGCTATTAAATTTTACTTTTGAGTTTTAAAATTTGGAAAACCAATTGGATAATCATTTGATTGTGGAGCTAAAAAATGTTCATGTTTGATTTTACAATACTGGTCGTGTGTATAAGAAAATCTAAGAAATTATCCATGTGTATAAAAACTACATAAATAGTCTCTATCGCCGCAACACATTGTTGGGTGCAAAGTTCCATATGTTGATTACTTGGTGGCATGAGGAAGACCCATTTATGTTTATGAGCTTGTGGGCTTGTGTTTTTACTATTTATTATGTCTAGACTATAAATAATGTTTATTTATTATTTGTAGTCTAATGATTCTAGATGAAGTGAGCTATATTGTAGAGAGAAACACATCAAATGTAAAACTCGTTGATTAATCTAATCATTCGACTCATTGGATCATGATTGGTGTTCGTTCTTTATTAAACTTCAGATTCAAAGCAATGTTAATCAAAGCAATGTTAATCAAAGGAAAATATGAAATCCCACAAAACTTCAAAGCATGGAACAGAAAGATGAGAAGATAAACGGAATTCGACATTTGAAAATTGGTTGAACATGATTCAAGAAATTACCTTGGGTTGCTGTTATTGTTGTTGATTTGTATGATTGAAAAACTATTCTCCATTATTGCTTTCACGATGCAACAAAAAGTATATAGCAAAAAGTGTAACATTGTTCTTTCATTCAAGTATTACTACTAAACTACATAAAAGCAATGTTAATCAAAGGAAAATATGAAAAATCCCACAAGACTTCAGAGCACGGAGCAGAAAGAGAAGATAAATGAAATTCGACATTTGATATTGGGTTGAACATGATTCAATAAATTACTTTGGGTTGTTATTGTTGTTGCTGATTTTTTTTGAATGATCAAAATATTCTTCATTCTTAATTTCATGAGGCAACAAAAATTGTATAGCAAACAGTGTTAAGTTAAATCATAATGAACGGTGTCAAAGAATGTATATAGTAAGATTTAAGGGATCATACCAAAAATCTATAGTTAAATTGATATTTTGGGGAAATAATTAAAATGTCAATTAACCTTGAAACTCAGCAAATGCGACTTCGGATTCTAAAATACCAAAGCATATAGTCCCTTGTATATTAGTGTGTGCCTGAAATTTTTTCAAGGTTTCTCAAAGCTCGATTTTGAACAGAATCCTTTTCACTTTTTCTCACAACCTTGCAACTCATCACCAAATAACAAGACATGTAATTTCTTACCAATTTGCTTTCTATTCATAAAATTAATGTTTTTCATTACTTAGTTTTTAATTTTCGGAAAATTCTATTTATTCCTACTAAATCCTCCTAATTCATCTTCCTACCCATCTATATAAGGACATGTGGACTCCACTAATCCTCTCTCTTAATCTCATCCCTTGTTTTTGACACTTGTATTGATCTAATGATTAGGAAGAAAGTTAGGAAGATTTATTAGGAGGATATAGAACCTCTCTTAATTCTCAGATCCAAAAAGCGTTACGGATCTTTATCATGTTTCGAAACTCGAAAACGGTTTCAAAACTCACGTTTTCATGATTTTTTTCTTAAATTTGTATACACTGTCACCAATGTTGAAAAAGTCGTTAGGCGGTGTCAGGTCGATCGACTAGTGAGTAGCGAGTACTCGGTCCAGACAGGGAGTACTCGACGAATACTCGGATAGGGTAAATACATACATATTATATGATTATACATACTGAAATACTGAATATAGTCATAGTTGCACCAAATTTAATTTGAATTAAACAAAATTAAAATTAAGCAACAAAATGTTTATTAAATAAGTAAATATATGATATGTTTAAACTAATTACATAACAATTATAATTATTTATTCTATTAAAAAATCAAAATTCTCGAGTTTTGACCTTTTTTTTCCGAGTTTGACCATTTTTTCTGAGTTTTTCCGAGTTTGACCAATTCCAAGGTTGACCGAGTTGCACCTGTTACCGAGTAGCACCGATGTTGACCAAGTTTGGCCGAGTCCGAGTATTTTTGGCTGATTATCATAAAAGCGCTTCGTACAACACCCAATTCTGAGTACTCGGCCGAGTAGACCGAGTTTTACAACACTGAACGTGACATAATACTTAAGAAATGCTAAATTAGTATAAAATGGACAAAGAATTTATTAAGGTTACAATCGATATTCAAAACTCGATGAACGACTTTGCAATTCGATGAACAAGTTCACAACTTGCTTATTAGATGGATAAGTTTATTTGTAAGGTTGTGTATATCAAATGGAAACCATATTACGAGCTTAAATTCTAATTCACAACTCATTTTTTTTCAAGAATATTTTCATAACTGATTTTTATGATTATTTATATACTCTAATACTTGGAAATGACATATTGATGAAGTTTAGAGTTTAAACTGATAGTCGCGAGGCTCTTTTAATTCTTCAATTACATAGTACATGCACCAAAAGGATGTAACTGTCTACAACTCTACATCCCTTTTTACAGCTCATCTCTCAAGGAATCTTTTCCATTTTTAGCCTCAACAAAAGATGAAAAAGCTTTCAAAATCGACTCATAAACCTCGATCCCTTTCAAGTACTCTTCCTTGTTCAAAAACTACAACAACAAAAACACAATTAATTCATACGATTAATAAATATTGATGCTGAAAATTGTATAAAAAAGATTGTACAAAAGGCTCACCTCATTATGGTCATGAAGAAGAATAGGAGTGTTTGCCATTGGAGAAAACCCAATTGCGGGCACACCTTTCATCCTGAAGTATCGAGCATCAGTTGAAGCGGGAAATATCTCTGGTTTTCCGATTTTGCCCTTGGCTTTAATTATAGCTTCTTCAATTAGAGACCACCATGGATTTGAACTGTCATGGGCTGTCATAAGTGGCTTCCCATTCTTCTGCTTAAACTGTCGAAGCTGATAAATAGCTAAAAGGACTTAATGTAGGAAATAACAATGAACATTCATTTATTTGTCTATTATATCATCCTAATTTTTGTTTGTTTCTATTGCAGCAGTGTATATTTACCTTTTTTCTTATTAAGGCCTGGTATTTTTGAAAAATCTACCGATATGTAGCATTGTACTTTCATTATTTATGACTTATTGCGGTTTGACACCAATAATAACGAGTTTTAAGTGTTTGGATAAGAAAATTTCATAAGCTCCTATTGACTTGAATAATGAATTTTTGATAAGTTATTTCTTCTTTACTTTTTTGACTTATTTGTAATGAGTTTTAGATAAGCTATTTCCACATTACGCACGTAAGCATTATTTGTCAAACACTAAAAAATGACTTATCAGTTTATCATGTTTTGGTACCGAATAAGCTAAACCAAACATTTTTTTTAAACTCTGTTTTGACACGGAATAAGTTAATAAACACTTCTAATAAAAAAAACATAACTTGTTTTAAATAAACAATCACAAACACCCCTAATGATAATATATAAAAGAACCACAAAAAATATATGAAAATCACCAAAAAAAAAAGTGAACGTCTTGGAAAGCCATTGATAAGACCATCTCCAACCATAACTCCATTTTTACACCAAAATTGATGTAAAAGTGGTGCAAACATTATTTTCTTCAACCCTAATACCGTTTTTTAAATAAGAAGAATATTTCAAGTGCATTTTTTTTCTCTAACTTATTTAGATTTTCAAAAATACCCTTTTTATTTATTAGCTTTTTACAAAATTGTCTTATGTCTTTTTGTTACAAAATTTTTATAATTTATATCACTAAATAAATAATTTGTATATAATAGACCGAAATTAACTGTTATATTATTAAAAAAAAAGATTTTATTTATGAATCCCACAAATAGCTTTTTACTATTGAAGAGTATAGTTTTTTGGGTTAATTATATCAACCGCCTTTGTGTATCAAATGGTTTTTTGAGTTTAGTGTTTTGTATAGTTAACTTCCTATCTATATCTATATCTATATCTATATATCTATATATCTATCTATCTATCTATATAACTCTTATAATAGAGGTCATCCAAATGATATGGTTCAAGATAGCTCTCATTATTGCACCATATTCATTTGAAACTTCCACCTTTTTAACTTCTTCCACTTAATTGTTTAGTTAATGAAATATTTTCCCTATATAATAACATTATTTTCATGTTTTGTTGCATGTATTTTCTTCTCATATTTTTGTTGTTATCTAAAGTGTATGAAGATGGAAAAGAAGATGCAAAAAATCTACAATCATCATTCTAATATCTAAAAGAAAGATCGAGTTGTGTATTGGGAAGAACTAAAGACGGGTATGCCAATCAAGATTTTAAAATGCTATAACTTATTTAAGTTATTTTTGTTCAATTTGTATTCTCTTCTTTTTTGCTTCTACTTTCTTTAGATTTCAATAAATTATTTATGTTATACATTTAGATCCAAGAGAAAAAAAAATGATTCTATTTCAATTTATTTGTTACAATATGTCTGACGATGTATGTTCTTATTTTGTAATATCGTATATAATTGTTTGATTGGATTTCCTCGTAGGGTGTGTAACTAATATAACGAGAAAATTATAATTATTTTTTAATGAATATTTCAATAAAATGTTTATATTATACATTTAGATCCAAAAGAAAAAAATATTATATTTCAATTTATTTATTACAATATGTTGAAGATGTATGTTCTTATTTTGTAATATCCTATATAATTGTTTGATTGGATTTCATCGTCGGGTGTGTAACTAATATAATTAGAAAAGTATAATTATTTTATTGATGAATATTTTAGTCGCACGCACGCACGCGCGCGCGCGCACACACACACACACACACACACACACACACACACACACACACACACACACACACACACACACACACACACACACACACACACACACACACACATATATATATATATATATATATATATATATATATATATATATATATATATATATATATATATATATATATATATATATATGATTGTAGTAATATGACAACATGAAAAAGATATATAATTTTAATATAATATTAAAAATCATAGAAAAATGAAAATATATTGTAATTATTAAATCGTAATTATAAGTTTGTGTTTTTTTTCTATTACATTCTAATCATTTGTTGATAATGAATACATCTCATATGATATACGTTACACAAGCACAAGCTTAAGCTTAAAAATAGTGGGCAACAATATAAAACAATGAATGTTATGTCGAAATGGTAATAACTAGAAAAGAACTCATTTGTGTTTCTCAAGTATTTTAATTCATAAAAATACAAAGTCTTCATGAATACGTTAATATAAATCAATAAACAAATACATATACACTTATAAATATTATAATTAAGTTTATAATAATGAGTTTGTAGGTTTTTATATAATCAAATAGTTCCAATGTTTTTTAAAACTGATATGATATTTTTTTAAATTGTTGATTAATTATATACTAATTAATATAATATAAACACATTTCCTACAATGAAATACTTTAAAGACCTACAAATTCATTACTGTCAAATAACTTCTCACATATTCATTCGATAATTATATTCTAAAACACATGGTTTGAAACTTTACTTTGAAACAATTATACAATAATAATCTATAATAAAAAATTCAAAAACGTAGAACTAACATATTGTTAGTTTTATTGGCGTTACAAATATTCAAATGTAAATGTTCAAGTATAGCATAATAATATACATTAGATGCTCATATTATTTATTTATTTTACCAAATACAATTTAAATATTTTAATGGTTTTTAATTAAGTACCATAAGAATCAATTAAACACCATAAGTAGAAAAAACATCTTCATTGTACCATTTTAATGCTAAATAACTCTTATTTGGAATTTGAAGGGTTGTAATATTAATAAATATTCAATGCATTTAACTAACAATTTATTAAAGGTGTATACTATTATTTTGAAATATCATATATGATTGTTTGATTGAGTTTCATCATTGTGGGTGTAACTAATCATTTATTAAAGATGTATATTATATTGATTTTACACACAAACAACTTTTTAATTGTTTTTTTAGTAATAATTCAAGGTACTATAATTACAAATAAATAATAATTGGTTTTTAAATGTCTTCTATAGCAACTTAATAATAATAACTAATTTTAAACTTAATTGACGATAATAATAATATATAGTAACATAAATTATAATTTATATTACATAACTTTAAAGAATGGTTGTTATTTTAAATAATTATTATGATTGAAATAAAAAAGATGGTACAACAAGTAATATTTAAATTAGTTAATAACCACAATAGAAAAAGTAACACTAATTTGAGAATTATATTTAACTTTATTCAAGCACAAGTCGCGGGTAACGACCATTGAGCAATGTGATTGTAATAGTTGTTTATTGTTCAAAGGAGTTACAAGTTTATATATCAACTTTGTGAGAGAATTATTATTTCATAGATAATGTTAATGACAAATTTTTTCTTACAAAACTTTAACCTGCCAACGCGCGGGATTTCGTCTAGTATTTAATAACATTACATTGTTGTTCCCTAATTACATTTTATCTTCAAAGCTTTATTATTATTTAACTAATTAATTGTTTCATTTTGATCTCCGTTATAAATATAAATTTTGTAATGCTTACGATTTTATCATTTTTGTAGATATCTACATTTAATACTACTTATTTTAATTTTATATAATATATTCATTTTATTTAATATTGTTATTAAATATTTTTCTTATGTATTTAAATAATAACAAATTAGATAAAAAAGATTTGATTAAGCATTTTACAAATATGAGGATAAATTAATTAATTTTAAATAGTTTTATAAAAAAATAAGAATTTAATTTAGTAAGTATTTGCTTAACAAAGTGAGTGGAAAATTTATTTGGAAAATCATAAAAGCTAAGCATAAGAGTGTGTCGATGCTTAAAAGAAAAACATGGGTTTATTTCTTACCTCAAATGACATGTTTCGTGAAGCCGGGGCCCATTCTTCTGCAATTCGTCTCTCCAACGAGGCCGGATCATCGGCGGTTGGTGGCACTCGAATATCAAAACCAGCCTGTGCTTCAGATGGCTGCAGATTCATCACAAAACCCTAAAATCGACAAAAGAACTCCATTAGATTTCTTACAATCACAGCACAGAGAAATCCGAATCATGGAATTAAACATACAGTAGGAGACGGGGTTCCAGCTTTGAGGAAGGCCATGTTTACAGAGACGACCTCACCTTCCGCCTTGAGACCAGCCTTCACCAAATCAAACTGCGATGCTCTGAACCTCCTCACACTCTCGATACTCTTCAACAAATTCTCCATCGCCGTGTTATCATACAGCTTAGCCCCATGCCCAGGGGCTCCGGTAGCTTTTATCACCAACGCCATCGCACGTCTCTCCGCATAAAACAACCTGTATTTATCCTCCGGCGATGCCAATCCTTCATCCAACACAATCCCGACATTCATCTCATCAAACATTTTCGAATTCGCAAACTCCTTTGCCCCATCGAGTCCACCGATTTCCTCATCGGGAACAAACGAGATGTAGATTGTCCTAACAGGCTCGAATTTCGAATCTTTCAGCTTCCGAATGGCTTCCAGGTACTGCAACCCAACGCACTTCATATCCTGTGATCCTCTAGCGTAGATGTTACCGTTTTGGGGGTCGATTGCGGCGTCGAAGGGAGGGTAAGACCACTTGTGGGGTTCGACGGTGACGACGTCGGTGTGGGAGTTGAGGAGAATGGAAGGGAGGTCTGGGTTTTTGCCGGTCCATTTAAGAAGGATTAAGGGTTTGTTTTCGACGAATTCTATGGTGCGTGATTCGAGAGAGAGGGATTTAGCTTGGGAAAGAATGAAATCTGCAGCTTGACGGTAGTTGGGTGATGGGTGAGCTGTATTGATTTGAAGATATTGTTGAAATCTCGAGAGGACTGAATCGTCGGCGATGGTGGACGGTGTTCGTAACAGAAGGGCGATTGAGATGAAGGAAAAGAGACGACGAAATCCATCGAAGCTCATCGTCATCTTGATGCTATAGAATAAAAGACGTTTTACAGAATTAGGTTCCGGCGAAGATTACTACCTAATCTCTGATTTGCATCCGTCACTTGTTTTCTTGCTTTGTGAGTCAACGTCAAGAAATTAATCATATAAAATGTCACAGATTTCAGTAGCAGGACTTCTTCTAAACTACATGTAAGACAAAGAAGGTGAAGGCAACCATAAGAGTTTGTTGATTAAAGGAGGATTCTAACGCTTTTTGGTTGAATTAAGTATTAACATTTCAAAACCAAAGTATAAGCATGTCTCTGTTAACTAGTTCATGTTAAAATTTGCAGTTTGGGGGTTTTTTGAGTTATGTGTTGATGATGTAGATAATCGGATGCATGTAAAGATTAAGATAATCAACTAGGACTGAGTTGTGAATTTATTACATAGTGCAATATGTTTTGAGTTCATATGACATTGAAGAACACATGCCCATCATACGAGAGTATTAAACTGCTGATGAGATCTTCTTATGTTGTTGGCAAAAAGCCCATCCATTGGCGGTCTTGGGCTCTTGGCTCATTTTACCTTTTTGGGCTTTGGCTTGGAAAATCCTAATGACAATTTGACAAAATCGCCCCTATTCATTAGAGGTGCACAAAACCGGTCCTTAGTCGGTCCTAGGATGGTTCGATCTTTTCCAGGACCAGTCCTGGGTCGGACCTGTGTCTTTGTTCGGATCGATCCTTTTACGGTCATGTCTTATTTTGGACTGGTCTATTTCCGTCTCAGTCTTTTTATGGTTGGTTTCGTTGTAAGCCAATCCAATCTAACAGTCTTTTTGTTCGATTTATTCTGTTCGGATTCGGATTTTTTCGGTTTGGTTTTTCAATTCAGATTTTTTGCATTTTTTATTTTTACTTTTTTTATTTTGATTTCTACTGTTTAGATTTGGGTTCATAAAGAGTTATGTTAGAATATACACGATGTAAGTAGGAGTAAGGTCACTTTCATAAATCGTTAGAATCGCCACAAAAAATAAAAAGTGTGCGTTGTGCTAGTGTTATTACACATTCACACTTAAATTTCAACATTGCAATAACTTGTAACATTATATATAACTTGTAAAACATAAAATATCATTCATATTAAAAATTTAGAAAGTGATTCATAACATTACGTTACATGTAAAACATAAACACACCATTAACATAAGAAAATTAGAAAGAGGTGCATAACATTACATAACTTGTAAAACATAAACACATTATCAATATGTCATATCCGAAGGGAAATTCCAAAGAGTATAGTTATCGTCGTAATATGGGACCTCTTGATCGGGGATGGCATAATCATTGTTGGGAGTAGTGTTGGAGGATGTACTTGTGAAGTTTGTTTGTCGAGCATCTTGAGTGTCGGCAAGGAATTCTTTGTCAACATCTATGTTCATGTATGTGACACTTCTGTCGCTCTTTTTTCCAATTCATTAGCCAGCATCTTGATTTCCATATAGTTCAACCCTTCTTCAAGATCCGCGTTGTTTTGTATCCTTTCCATTGAATCATAGTAGTCCTTTAGCATCAATGTTAGTTGCACCGATTCATCAGTCAACATACACTTTCGAGTACTTAAAATCTTGTCATTAAGAGAAAAACAGCATTCTGAAGCTACGCTACTAGCTTGGACCGTTAGTACATCCCTAGTCATCGAGGCTAGGACTTTATATTGACCCAAATGTTCTCTTTCTTGCCACCAAACGTTCTCTTTTTTGACAACAAACAAATTAAATGATAATACATAAATACGAAAACTTACATCATGTCGGTCTGGCATGCTATTTGAGTCAGCATAAACTTGACCACACCGATTGCATTTACCGAATAATTTATTTTGTTGCCAAAGTTGTGTAAATTATTCCAAATTAGCGACGTAGGGTTAATTGGCTAACTTCCTCAAATGGTTGGTTTGGATCAAACATGGAGCGTTTGGGGGGACGAGAGTCACTTCCTTCGGCTCCTGACATTTCCCGATTATCTAATATTTGAAACTTCAAACTTTGTAGTTGTATGATTTAATTTGGCAATTTTAGAAAGATAATTAGAAGTTTAGTTGAAAAAATGTTTGAATTTTAAGCTTATTTATATGAAAAAGAAAAACAAATTACATGGAACAAGGTCACAATATAGTTGTTGCTTTAATAACCATTTCTTTAATTTATAGTCGTTTAGTGTGTAGTAAGAAAGAAACTAATTTATTGGGCCGAGTATAGGTAAGTGCCAAACCTAAACCGATTGGTTTGGCTCTCGGTTTTCGTGTGTAACCGGTTCGTTTTGGTTTTAGACCGAATCCAAACCCAAATGTTGGTTTTTGTTTGCAACTAGATAGATTTCTATTTTATGTTTGCAACTAGAGAGATCTCTATATATAGAAGAGGAGGATAGGCTGATAGCCGAAGTTTGTTATATGAAAACTATTACCTATATGGTTGGGAGTCGTGGTGGCCGGTGGGATTGCATTCTCCTCGCAAAATAAAACATAACCTATTGTCCACGATTCGAACTAGAGACCTTGCGTATAGGATCCTAACGCCTTAACCACCTAATGTTCAAGTTACGCAAAACTTATATATATATATATATATATATATATATATATATATATATATATATATATATATATATATATATATATATATATATATATATATATATATATATATATATATATATATATATGGTCGAGATCATAAAAGAACCTAAAAAACCATAGAAACCTAGTAACTTTTTTTCTACACAATATTTTTCAAAAAAAATTACAACCAATTGATTTATAGTTGTTAGTAAGAAAGCAATAATATGGTCGTTGACTAATTTTAATTTGTTGCTCCAACTTTATTTATTAAAACCTTTATCTATATGCACTTGGGGTTAGGGAAGGACACTAGTCCATCCCACATCACTGCTATACATAAAAAATTGAAGGAATCTTACTTTATAAAAGGGCAAGTGGAATAAGCTAACTGAAGAGAGGAGTAAGTGAATGAGGCTACTTTTCCAGGCAGCCACATCTTTGCCTCTATACCATATGAGGGCCGGCTTAAGATCGGGTTTCGACTGGAATTTTATGTTTTTGGGACCGGTTCATTATTGTACTGGTTTCCAAAAACAAAGACTGATTAGGTTTATTTGTGCATCTCTACTGCTCATCATGTGCGTTTTTGGACTTTTCTTCCACTAAACGATTTCTTGAGGTAATTTCTGACTTTTTGTTGTTTATTATTTACTTCATATTTGATTGTATATAAGATTATTTCGTATTTGTTTCTAGGAGTGTACTTCTTAGTTCTAACTTCTAATTATTCAAATAATTTTTGCATCTTTGTTCTGTGATTTCATGAATGTTATGTAATTTCTAAATTTTACACAATCCACAAAGATTTTTTTTTTATATTTCACTAACTAAATTTCAGCCGTTATGTTAGTAATGAGTAATGACCACCACAATGTTCTTGAGGTATCACAATCAACCGGATAAGATGCTAATCACAGATGTGTTAATATCTGTGTTTCTTGATTTAAGTTTGACATTTTCACATGTGTAACACAATTTTATGAATGCCTTTATGGTTCTTTCAAGCCCAAAATAGTTTTTTTTTATTGTTAAACTAAATAGTGATGATATAGGAAATGGAAACAAGAACACTCTATTACTTTGATGATATACAATGATTAGCTTTACATTTAAATTCTAAAATCTACATAAAGAAACGAAATTAGGGATTCACAATGTCCATGATATTTGTGCATTTAACTAGTATGGTAATATTCCGTAGAATCATTTTAATCTCCGTTCATTAGGTTTTCTAACATGAGAGTTGAGACTTCCAAATATCATGTATTAAGAAAACAACATTTTGTTATAGAAACAGAGTGAAGGAAATGATTATACGAGAAAATCTGATGAAGAAGTTGATTATGCGTAAAGCAATATTCTTCAAGGACTATTAGAGTTTGTTACAACCGTTTTTAGTAAGTTAACTGATCAGGGGTAAATTAGTCTTTTTGTATACAATTAGTTAGAGTACATTACAGTTCTTTGTTTCTTTGTTGTATAAAGGTAGGAGATGTAAACTCATTGTTTTTCAATTAGAAGAAATTCATTCTTCATTCCCTTCTTTCCTCGTAATATGGTATCAGAGCAAAAAATTGCTCGTTCTTCCGCATTTCAATTTTGAAGATCTGTTCTGATTTTTTTGTTGAAATTTCGTATACTCTGTTCTTACCGTTCTTTTACCAAATCAGTCATTCGAGATTGTTTTGTTCACAATTTCGATTTCGTTGATTTGTTAGTTCGATTATTCTTCTTCAATTCTGATTTCTCATAGATCGTAACAATGAATTCTGGATCTAAATACGAGTTCTGGTTCACAAAGTTCAGGCTCCACTGTATCTCCTATCGATGATCGTTTACATCCTTATTATCTTCATCATTCAGACAATCCTGGATGTATTCTTGTATCTCAACCCCTCACAGGTGAGAATTATTCTTCATGGAGTCAAGCAATGATGATTGCTTTATCAGTGAAGAATAAAACTGGATTTGTTGATGGCACGCTAAAGAAGCCGAGTTTGTCTGATTCAAACATGTACAACTCGTGGATGCGCAACAATAACGTGGTTATTTCCTGGATTCTCAATTCAGTCTCAAAAGAGATATCTGCTAGCGTAATGTTTGCAGAAACAGCTCATGACATATGGAATGATTTGAAGGTTCGATTTCACCAAAGTAATGGACCTCGAATATTTCATATCAGACGGGAAATAACTCATCTAAGCCAAAATCAAGACTCGATTAGCATTTACTTCACAAAACTCAAATCTCTTTGGGAAGAGTTGTCCAACTTTCGTCCTCATTGTTCATGTGGCAAGTGCGAATGCAATGGAGTGAAGGAAATTGAGAAATTCTTTCAAACAGAGCATGTTATGAATTTTTTGATGGGGCTTAATGAGTCGTTTTCATCTACTAGAGGTCAGATTCTCTTAATGGATCCTCTACCTGACATTAATCGAGTCTTCTCCTTAGCCGTTCAAGAAGAAAAACAAAAGTCAGTCTCAAGTAAAAACTCAATGGTGTTTCTTGCAAAATCGAATGTCCGAAAGCCTCCAGTTGTAAATTTCAATAATCAACGACGAGATCGTCCTTTCTGTTCAAATTGCAAACTTCAGGGACATACAATTGAAAAGTGTTACAAGCTGCATGGATATCCACCTGGATACAAGTCAAAGGCTAAAGTCAACAACACTGCAGCTGCTGTCAATAACAGTGAGGTAACTGTGAATCGCTCAAATCACTCTTTGAATGACGTTTTCCAAGACTTTACTCAGGAACAATGTCAACATCTGATGTCTGCACTCTCCAACCACATGATTTCCTTTAATCCAAATGAAGAAACTGCAACAGGTAAACATTATTCTTTATCTGTACATAATGGTGATCATTCACATGTTTGGGTTATAGATTCTGGAGCAACACAACATATTTGTCATAATATTGCCATGTTTTTCAACAAAAGGAAGGTCAATAATTACACAGTAACCTTGCCTAATAAGATGGTATTACCTGTTCATATTGTTGGAGATGTGAAAATTGATCATTTGTTCGTTCTCAAAGGAGTTTTATATGTTCCAAAATTCGATCTCAACCTTATATCAGTGGGATCTCTTACAAAGGCACAAAAACTGATCATACAGTTTACTTGTGATCATGCCTATATCCAGGATACCCTCCTCAAGAAGACGATTGGCAGGGCTGATAAGGTGAAAGATTTGTATGTGCTAAATCCAGCTGGAGCATATAAAAATCATCATGTTAATGTTGTTACCTTAGATGTTTGGCATAAGAGGCTTGGTCACCCATCGAATAAGAGAATTGTTTCTGTTCAAGATCAATTAGGATCTCTCGTTTCTAAAGATTCTTCTAGTTTTCATTGTTCTGTATGTCCACTTGCAAAACAAAAGAAATTACCATTTGTTTCTATGAACAACATGTGTAATGCAAAGTTTGATTTGATTCATTGTGATATATGGGGACCTTTTCACATTGTTAGTACTCAAGGATTCCGATATTTTGTGACTATTGTTGATGATTGGAGTCGTTACACATGGATATTTATGATAAAGAACAAATTAGATGTTCAGATGGTTATTCCTCGTTTTTACAATATGGTTCTTAATCAATTCAATAAAAGAATAAAGAAGTTCAGGTCAGACAATGCTAAAGAGTTGGATTTTACAACTTTCTTTCACGACAATGGTATCTTACATCAAAAATCATGTGTAGCAAGACCTGAACAGAATGCTGTTGTTGAACGCAAACATCAACATTTATTAAATGTGGCAAGAGCATTGATGTTTCAAGCTTCCATACCTGCAAAATTCAGGACTGAGTGTGTGCTTACTGCAACTTATCTCATCAATCGTGTGCCATCCGAGTTGCTTCAAAATCAGTCTCCATATTTCAAATTGTATGATAAGTCGCCCGATTATTCTCATTTGAGAACTTTTGGTTGTTTAGCATATGTCTCTACTTTGACTACAAATAGAACCAAATTCAGTCCAAGAGCAAGTGCTTGTGTCTTTTTGGGATATCCACCTGAAATGAAAGCTTACAAGTTCTTAGAGTTATCCAAAAATAAGATTTTTTACTCTCGTGATGTAATATTCCATGAGAACATATTTCCATTTCAAGAAAATACTGGTTTTGTCCCAAATGATCCATTTTCTCATATTGTTCTTCCTTTAGCTCTTACAGAAGAACATGTTCTTCTTCCTAGTGTTCCTTCTTCAAGTTCTGATCCATTGCCATTTGTTGATAATCTTCATAATGCAAATCCAGATCCTCCTTCTACAAGACCATCAAGACCACACAAACCGCCTTCTTATTTACAAGATTTTCATTGCTATTCTGCCAAAATTACCCAAGATTTCAACTGTTCCTATCCTTTGGAAGATTATGTTTGTTATGATAAAATTTCATCACAACATAAGGCATTTGTCATGGCAGTTTCTGCCAATTTTGAACCAACTTCTTATGCTCAAGCTAGCAAATTTCAAGAATGGAATGTTGCTATGGATGCCGAATTGGATGCTATGAAGAACAATAACACCTGGACCATTTTACCCCTTCCCATTGGCAAGAATACAGTTGGATGTCGTTGGGTGTATAAGATCAAGTATGGTTCCAATGGCAAGGTGGAAAGACACAAAGCACGACTTGTGGCTAAGGGATTCACACAGCAAGAGGGTGTTGACTTTTTTTGATACATATTCTCCTGTTGCTAAGCTAGTGACAGTTAAAATACTTCTTGCTATTGCTGCATCCAAATCATGGGAATTAGTACAACTAGACATGAACAATGCATTTCTCAATGGCAATTTACATGAAGAAGTTTATATGGACATTCCTCCTGGTGTTTATATTGAGGGGGAATCAAATGGCAAATCCAAATTGGTATGCAAATTACATAAATCCATTTATGGATTAAAACAGGCCTCACGCCAGTGGTTTGAAAAATTTTCTCATTTTATGGTTCAAATGGGTTTTATCCAATCAAAATCTGACTATTCCTTATTTCACAAAGGGCACAATGAGAATTTTGTGGCTTTATTAGTTTATGTGGATGATATAATTATCACATGGGCATCTACATTAGAAATTGCAAAAATAAAATTACAAGTAAGTAATGCCTTCAAACTCAAAGATTTGGGTAAATTGGGGTATTTTCTTGGATTGGAAGTTGCTAAATCCAAAGAAGGTATTTTCTTGTCCCAAAGAAACTATGCTTTACAATTAGTTGATGATGCTGGCCTGTTAGCATCAAAACCTGCTAATACCCCTATGGACCCAAGACAAAATTTAAATGCTTAACTCACTGGTGAGTTATTGGAGGATCCAACACAATATCGGCGTTTGGTTGGCAGGCTGTTATATCTAAACATCACGAGACCTGATATAGCTTTTACAGTTCAACAACTTTCACAATTCATGTCAAGTCCACGAACACCTCACATGATAGCTGCAAAACATTTGTTACGGTATTTGAAACAAAGTCCAGGATAAGGGGTATTTTTCTCAAGCAAATCAAATTTACAGCTAAAGGCTTTTTGTGACTCTGATTGGGGAAGATGCCTTGATACAAGACGATCCATCACTGGTTTTTGCATATTCTTGGGAGATTCGTTAGTTTCATGGCGATCAAAGAAACAACCAACTATTGCTCGTTCATCTGCTGAGGCAGAGTATAGAGCAATGGCTTCAACAACATGTGAAATCACTTGGTTAAAACAACTCCTCAAGGATTTTGACATAATTCATCAAATGCCCGCTTTAATGTTCTGTGACAATGATGCTGCGGTGAAGATAGCTTCTAATCCTACTTTCCACGAACGTACTAAGCATATTGAAATCAATTGCCACTTTGTTCGTGAAAAGGTGCTTGATAAAACAGTAAGACTGATGCCAATTCGATCATCTTTTCAATTGGCGGATATGTTCACGAAACCCTTACCTTCTACAAAGATTGAACCTTTTATGTCCAAGATGTTTCTGAAGAATATTTATTCTTCAAATACATCTTGAGGGGGAATATTAGAGTTTGTTACAACCGTTTTTAGTAAGTTAACTGATCAGGGGTAAATTAGTCTTTTTGTATACAATTAGTTAGAGTACATTACAGTTCTTTGTTTCTTTGTTGTATAAAGGTAGGAGATGTAAACTCATTGTTTTTCAATTAGAAGAAATTCATTCTTCATTCCCTTCTTTCCTCGTAATAAGGACTCATAATTGAAGCTATTTTCTGCACGTGAAGCTTGTTTCTTCACGTCTACTTAAGTTCTTCCCCATCCATCACTTAAATAAGAATGGCCAAGGTGAGGTTTGCTTACAAAATTAATATAAAAACATCATGGAATAAATACATAGGTATGCTGGAAACAAAGAGATGGGTAAGTGGGGAAATCGTAAATTTACTTGGAAAATAAAGAAAAATGAGTGGGAAGTGAAATCTAATTAAATAAGTAAAATAATAAATGTTCTAATAAAACATTAAAATTATATGATAAGGTTTATATTCAAACTTAAGAAGAAAAAAAACATCGGGGAATAGGTGGTGTTTGGGGGAAGTAGTATAAAATGAATAAAAAGTTGAAATTGCTTAGTTTTTTACTATATGGGGGAATAGATGGTGTTTGGGGAAAGTAGTAAAAATTGAAATAAAAAGTTGAAATTACTTACTAAATGACTTAGTTTTTTACTATATGAATTGAAATCTGGGTTATATAAGACAGTACAAAATCCGATTGTTGATATAGTATAAACTACCACTATTAAAACCCGATTTCTAATTAGTATAACCTGTTTTTATTAAAACAGTGTTTTATATGTGGAGGGTCCTATAAATATTTTTGTAGCAATGGCATAACAATGGACGCATCACCGCTCCAAGCCTAACATACTATGTAAACAAATCTTTAACTATATGAATCTGTTTGAATTGGCTCATATTCTTGTACCCCCTCTAAACCATAACATGATACTAGAGCTAAATATGTTGAGCTTAGTTAATAACTTTGACATATTTTCAATGCTAAACGAGACCATGAATATGGTGGGAAAGTAACGCATTTGGTAAGATTTTATCATAAAAATGGATAGGATATGGCATATAGGATTAGAAATTATGTTTTTTCTTAATTGATTCTATTGTAATCCTCGTGGTTATGTTACAAAATCACAGCTAGGGTGTTTGTTCGTTGTTTGTTGTGCATGAAATTCGTTGTTCCCAAAAATAGGATAAATGATATGGATCTATGTGGGTTTATTTATAAAACTATGCTTTTTATCATCTAGGGAACTGATTTTACTTTTTATTTTTTGGGCATAGTTCTTTCAAAGAGTTCTCATTTTTAACCTTCTATTTCATTAGGGCAATCGCCAAAACCTGTTTGTTACAAAGGCAATGGCTTCATGTTTTCTGGTAGTTTTTCCTCGTGCGAATGAAGTCGTGACTTTTACAAATCCCGTAACCAAGAGTGAGGTGCGTTTAGTATTTAATTTTTCGTGTCTTGTTCTTTGATGTTCAGTGATTTGGTTAGGAACTTAGGATGTTTGATTCTCACTTAATTCTATGAAGTTTTTTATTTTGTAATCTATTATTTAATGTAATTGATCATTTGATTGTAGAGTCTCGTGGTTAGAAACTTAGGATGTTTGATTTCTACCTAATAGATTAGGGAATAAAGATTTTCATAGTATTAAGTGGATATCAAAGAACAAGACATAGAAAATTAAATATTAAACGCACCTCATTCTCAAATATGAGATCCGCATAAATGATGGCTTCCTTTACACTAGGAAAACTACTAGAAAACGTGAAGTCAAGGTTATCTCTTATGTTTGCCTTTGTAGCAAACATGTTTTGACGATTTCCTTGTTCCATCAGAAGGTTACAAATTAAAACTTTTGAAAGAACTATATCATAAAGTAAAAAGCAAAATCAGTTTCTTAGACAATAAAAAAGCAGATCTTTGTAAATAAACCCATATAGATCCCAATCATTTCTCCTTTTTTGGGAACATCGAATTAAATGCACAAAAAACGTCATACAAACACCTCAGCTGTGAGATTTGCAACATAATCAATTAAGAAGTAAGGCTAGTTTCTTTTTCTAAGAATTTTCTCTAGTTTTTCCATTTGCTTTTCCGGTGGATTTTGGCAGCGATCTGTGGCTGCCAGCGTTATTCCGGTGGTCACATCCACTGTTTTTGTTCCTCTTACTCGCCCTCAACACTCGATTCTAATTTAATTGATCCAAAATGGATGGGATTCCCCCAGACCTGAGAAATGAAGATCCACCTCCTTTTTTCGCTAATTTCTCTGTGAAGTCAAATGTTCCTAATATGAAGGATAATGATTACGTACAACAATCTAAAATAAATTTGATGATGTCTGGAGATGTTATTGAAGATTCGTTACCCCCGATTAAGCTTGGGAACAAAATAATTCAAGTTTCCAAATCGGGTTTGAAAACGAACTCAGATCAATTGCCCACGTCAAATGTTCTAATGTCGATAGCTATTTCCCCTATTATACATGACTTCAAAGCTCTCTTAGAGGATTCAAAGACTTCGTCTCTTAGCCTTGAAGATGTTTTACAGAGGAGATCGTCGAATGCTAATTGGATCCCGAGTTCTCCCCTTCTATTGGCTGATTCTGATTTGCTTGCTCAAATTAATGTCAACATTGATGGGATCCCTCCCCAGAAATCGCAATTTGAGCTCTCTGATCTAACAAAAGAGTTCCAATCAGACTTGTACTCTTTTTCAATTGCAGACTGTAAAATGATGATTGAATACCGGAACAATTTGAGCATCAAGGAGAAGGAAAAACTGCTCTACAATATTCGATTCTTAAGAAGTAAGGTAACTCCTAATAACAATTTGAATCATTCTAAGCAACTTGATAAAGTTTCTGCAATTGAGAACCTGCTTGATAACTCGAAAAAAATATCTGTAGTAGAGCAAAGAAATCAAGCTCTGAAACTTTGGAAAGATCTTGATAGAAAAGTTAAGGAACAATTGTTTCAAAAAATATGTACCAGGAAGATTAAGAACAAAATTGTTTCAAATATAGATAAACCCAATTTTACTATGAAAAGCTCTGATTGCCTTCTTCCGATAAGTGATGGTATGAAGATTGTTAAGGATTCTAAGGTTTCGTTGGATTGAAGAAAGCAAGGGAGTTGCTTGTTGATCTTCTTCCTAAAGGAATCCCAGTAAAAAATGAAATCGTTAAGATTGACTTGTAAAAATTCTATGATATAAACCCAAAAGAGGTTAATAACGGGAAAAACAAAATAGAGCTTGATCAAGAGGTTGAATTCCAGTTGAATGATGTATGTAACCTAATTGAGCAAAAATTTCATTCAAATAATTCTGGAGACTTGGAGGGAAGTGATATTGGATCTATGTTCACCTTTAAAGGGAACAATGGTAATGATGAAAGAATGAATATGGAAGATGACGGACTAGTGAATAATTGCAAGAAAAATGCTAATGGGGTTTTTTGATCCCTAATGTGATGTCAGAAAATGAACACATGGCTGCTGATCAGAAGTTTAAAAGTGTAGATATATCTTCTGTTGGTATTAATTTTCAACCGAAGATTCAAGTGTCTTTTGCTGATAAGGTTAGTTCAAAGAAGTTGAATGCTGCTAATCTTATTTCTGTCTTTAAAAAAGATCCTACCATTGCTATTGGTGAAGTAGAGATGCCAATAAGTGATATTCTTCATTGATGTAAGCCATTTAAAACTACTTTATATGGCTATTTTATTGAGCAACGAGTCAATTTTTACAATGTTAACAAGTATGTTATGAGTAAATGGAAGCAACATGGAATAGAAGAAGTTATGGTAAATGAAGAAGGATTTTATTTTTTTCGATTCATTACTGAACAGGATATGTTAGCTGTTCTTGATGGAGGTTCTTGTATGCTTTTTGAAAACCCTTTAGTTGTTCGAAGATGGATTACGGTTGAGTTTGGCTAAATCTCAACATGATACAGTTCCAGTATGGTAAAAGTCTTTAATGTCCATCTTGAGTATTAGAATGGTACAGGTCTAAGTCATATAAGTTGGGAAATTGGTAAGCCACTTGATGTTGATTCTTGGACTGCCAAAATGTGTCAATCACATTGGGGTCGTCCAGCTTGTATAAGAATTTTAATGGAAATGTAGCAGGAAAAGATTGGTTAAAAGAAGTTAAAGTTTATTCTAGGGATATGACTACAGTAGAAAGAGTTCTAACTACTTGTAAGATTGAATATGCTTGGAATCCTTCTAGATGCTCACATTGTAAAATCTTTGGTCATAATATCGATAATTGTGGTATTAAGATCGCTAAAGAAATGAATGAAAAGGAAGACAAAGACGAAAGGGAAAAATCGGAAGAAAAAATGAATTTTTTCTAATGAAGATGATCAAAATGTAGACATGAAAAAAAACGAAGTAGATGATGATGGTTTTCAAAAAGTGGAAAGAAAGAATTTTAAAGATCAAAAAAGAAACAATCAATTTAAAGAAAATTCTTCTGGTCAAGGAAGTAAGCAGGGGTATAATGGGAATTATCAGAATAATCAGTTTTTTAAAAATGAAAATCAAAGTTTTAGAAATAAAATGAATATTTACAAGGAAGGAGGGCAAAGACAAAAGTGGGGAAGCAATTTTGAAAAAGGGCAAAATAGTAAAGAGTTTTTAATCAAAACCAAGGAAGACCGATTAGCCAAGGGTTGAAGATGAAAGATAATATAGTAGAGGAAGTTTAAAAGGAAAAATATTGAAAGTAAAAAAGCGTATGTTCCAAAACCTACAGGATATTTAAAAGTTAACTCAAATTTTGAAGTTTCTGGCAAACAAGGGAAGAATAAAGGCAACTCTTCTTATCTTGCTTCTTCTTACTCTAATCGGTTTCATATTTTCAGCAGTCTTGGTGAGAATGAAGCAAATAATCTTGGGGATCCGGATTTATCTAATCGAAATTCTGTCCCTAAGGTTAAGGAGATAGTTGATCAGATTGAAAATGCTCAAGTAAAGGTTAATAATGTTGACTATGAGAAGGAAGGAACTCAAGGTGTGGAGATGATGGATACCAACAAAATAATTGTTTAATGATGTCGTTTTCTATTGGCATTTGGAATATTGGGGGTCTTAATCTATACCCGAAGAAAAAAGAAATTAAGAGTTTAATTAGTGAAAATAATCTAAGTCTTTTTGCGGTTCTTGAATCTCATGTTCGGTTCAAAATTTTGCAAAAACTTGTTCTATTATTTTTGGGAATTGGAATGGGTTTCTAATAATAAAGATAAAAATGGGGGTACTCGAATATTAATTGGTTGGGATCCTAATGTTTTGGAAGTTAACGTGATTGACTTTTCTGATTAGGTCATTCATAGTGAAGTAACTTATCGTAATGGAAATAAAAAGGTTTTTGACCACTGCCCGATGATTGTGAAGTTTCCAATTAAGAAGGAGTTTGTCATAAAGCCTTTCAAGTTTCCCAATGTTTTGACTCATTCTCCTTATTTCTTGCATCTTGTTGAGAAATTATGGAATATTGAAATTGAGAGTTATAGTATGTTTGTTTTATCTCAAAAGCTTAAATTACTCAAAATCCCTCTTCGGCAATTTCTTAAAAATCAAGGGCATTATTCTCGAAATGTTAAAGTTTTCCGTGATGAGCTAGATTCTATTCAAAAAGAGCTGAATGGTGATCCGTTTAATGAGGATTTGAGATTTGAAGAAGCTACTTATCTTCATGCTTACAATAAAGTTTTGTTTGAAGAAGAGTTTTTTTAAAGCAAAAAGCTAAAACAGATTGGTTAAAAGATGGAGATTGTAACTCTAAATATTCTCATAAAGTTGTTAAAGGGAAAATAAATAGAAATAGAATTGAGGTGATCATGAATAGAGATAATAAATGGCTTGAAGGAGAGGAGGCTTACAAAGAATTTGTTTCTTATTTTCAAGAATTTCTTGGTACAAATTAATGATCCTATTAATCTTTTTAAGAAGAAACTTGATCTTCGGGATGTTGTTGATATGGTCAAGATGGTTACGGATAATGAAATCATGCTTGCTTTATTTGATATTGAAGATGATAGATCTCCGGGTCCTGATGGTTTTTCTGCTAAATTTTTTAAAGTCACTTGGGATATAATTCGTTTTGATTTCTGTCGGGCCATAAGAGAAATTTTTGAAAATGGGAATCTTTTAAAGGAGATTAATGCTATTGTGATTGCTCTTATTCCTAAAGTTGATACTCCGGGGAAAGTTAGTGATTATAGACCTATCTCTTGTTGTTCGGTCATTTACAAATGTATAAGTATACTGATTGTGGGTAGAATTTGAAACCATTTGAGTTCTATCGTTTCTGACAACCAGTCTGCTTTTATTCCTGGAAGATCAATCATTGATAATATTCTTTTATCTCAAGAGCTAATGAAGGGATACCATCGGAACCGTGAGATTTCTAGATGTGCTTTAAAGGTTGACATACAAAAGGCTTATGATACGGTTAATTGGGATTTCTTGAAAGCTAGTCTTTATTTTTTTGGTTTTCATCCAAAAATGATTCATTGGATTTGGACTTGTATTTCTTCTTCTTCTTTCATGCTAAGCATCAATGGGGAGTTTCATGGTTTTTCAAAGGAAAAAGAGGTATTCGTCAAGGCTGCCCTTTATCTCCTTACCTTTTCACGTTGGTTATGGAGACTTTCAATCTTATGCTGAAAAGAAGAATCAAGAAGGAGAATAATTATATTTATCATTGGAAATGTAAAAATCAGAAAATTATGCATCTTTGTTTTGTTGATGATTTATTGATTTTTTTCAATGGTTCTAGAAAAGCTGTTATAGTGATGAAAGAGGTGCTTGATGAATTGCTAATGTTACCGGTCTTCATCCAAATTCGTTAAAAAGTCAATTTTTTTTGGAAATGTCAAAAATGTGGTCAAGCAGCAAATTCTCAATACTTTACCTTTTGTGGAAGGATCTCTTCCTATCAGATACTTGGGAGTTCCTGTGAGATACTTGGGAGTTCCTTTGATTTCTACTCGATTGTTTGTGAGCAATTGCAAAAGCTTGGTGGATAAAGTTAAAAAAAAGAATTTGCAATTGGAAAAACAATTATTTGTCTTATACGGGTCGTTTACAATTAATCTTTTCGGTGCTTTCATCTCTTCATGTCTATTGGGTGTCAGCTATGCTCATTCCTCTCTCTATCGTTAAGGAAATTGAGCATCTTATGAGGGAGTTCCTTTGAAATGGTGGAGAAACGAAGAAAGGGAAAGCTAAAGTGGCTTGGTCTAAAATTTGTAAACCTTTGGATTGTGGAGGGTTGGGAATCAGAAACCTAAAGACGTGGAAGATTGTTTTGTTATCTAGTAGAATTTGGCAAATCTTGAGTGGTCATAATTCTTTGTGGGCTAACTGGGTTCGTTTACATCACTTGAAAGATAGAAGTTTTTGGGATGTTAAAGCTAAGTGCAATATTTCTTGGGTTGGAGAATGCTTTTGCAGATAAGACCTAATGTGAGGGATCATTTTATGAATAAGCTTAGGAATGGTGCTATTACGTCTATGTGGTTTGATAATTGGCATCTGTTGGGTCCTCTCAGTTATGTTCTTGCTTATCGTGAAATCACAAGGACGGGTTTTAAAATCACTGATAAAGTTAAAGATGTTGTGGGTCAAGATTGGGTTTAGCCGGGTGAATGGACTAATATGATTCCTCAGCTTCTTGATTACCAAATTTCTGTTTTAAATCCTTGTGTAAGGATTCGGTTATGTGGTGTAACAGAAAGGGAGAAGTAAAAAATTTCACTGTTCAAGAGGCTTGGAAGGATTTTAATGATTCTGACATGGCTGTGCCTTAGACAAAATTGGTTTGGTTTAAGAAAATGATTCCTAGTCATAGTTTTATCTTATGGTTGGCAATTCAAGAAAGACTTAAAACTCAAGACAGGCTTCGGTTTTGGGTCCTTTGTGCGTTTTGTAATACTGGTAAGGATTCTCACTTCCACTTATTTTTTGAGTGCGAGTTTCCTAAGATTGTTTGGAAAATAACTAAGGAGAAAGTGGGTCTTAAAGATCTCCCTGAAGGATGGAGTGAAATTGTTGTCTTTCTTCAAAATTCTCTCAATGGAAAAAATATAATTACTTATATTCACAAATTTCTTTGGCGGCTTCGGTTTACCACATATGGAAAGAAAGAAATAAAAGAATTTTCAGAGGTGGTAAAAATAATGAAAACAGGGTGGTTAGATATATATTGGAAGATGTTCGTTTGAAACTCACCGTCTGTAAGACCCGTATCCTAATTATAACATATAGTTAAAATAAGAGTGTTAGGAATTATATGATCATTGGTAGTTATAAAGCTAAGAAAAACTTTAGTTACAATTTCATATGAAAATCAGCATTTTATGTCATTTTTAGAAAAATCATAATTAATTCTAGAAAAATCGTTTGGACCTCAAACCAGTGCAAAAAGTTTACAAATTGAGTCTAGTACAATTACCAAAAATAATAGTAAGCTTGAAAATGACATTATCTATGGTAAAAAATGCAATCTTTACTGATTAGTTCGGAATTGACAGATTAGATAGTCTGTTTTCAAAAATTCATAATAAATCATAGAAAAATCGTATAAATACGTAAAATACATTCCTGGAAAGGTATTGAGATAAATTTTTGGAATATCAAATAAAAACGTGAATTTAATGGGTTTAAGATCGGCTAAACCAGTCTTGAACAGACTGATTCTAGAAGGTATTAATTTCAACAAAGTTATATTATTAAAATCTTTTGTCAAAAGTGTCATGCCATTTTTTATTCAAGAATTCAAGTATAAATACCCTTCAAAACATCTCATAAACCACACAACTAAATCTCAATCCAATATATAGAGGTTTCTAAGCACTAGAGTGTAAGCAAGTGAGCGGAAGGAAGCTTAAAAGCCTAACGAATGAGTTATAGATCTCGACGACTGGTCATAAGGTAACTACAAACCTTTCTATAGCTTAATTAGGTATTGTAAAATAGTTTTTGTTAAGAAGTAGAATATTTAATAAGTATAACATATGTTATATTATACTCATTTCTAACAATAGTAAACAAAAACCTTAAAATGTCGTTATTATAACAATTCGTAATTTCCGAAAATAATACCGATTGATTTACTTACGAGGACGGTGACTAGGCCGATTACTTGGGATCTGGTTGTTGGATTTTCCGAAAGGCTAAAATGCTGAAAGGATCCTGCCACCCCATCTAATCTTCTACCTGGCCGTTCTTTACTTGATAAATCATGGAGTATCATATTGGAATTATTGAAGGGTTTAATGATGCGACTATAATATAGTTAAGGATTAAGAAATGATAGATTTCTTATTATGTTAACAGTTAAAGTTGAAGGAAATACAAAGCCGAAGAAGATAAACGATATAGTCAACTATAATCAGGTGAGTCTTCTCACTATACTATAGGTGACATTGCATGCGTAGGAAGGAAGATATGTTAGACTAAGGTGATGTTACCTGCTATGATAATTGTATGAATTATTGCTATGATAATGATTGTTTGTGGACGGAACGGGATAGCCCGCGAGCCAATAGGCGGAACGGGAATAGCCTGCGAGTCATTAGACGGAACGGGAAAAGCCTGCGAGCGATAAGACAGAACGGGAACTGCCCGTGAGTCTTCAGGCGGAACAGGGATAGCCCGTGAGTCTCACAGACATATGAATGGTTATTGTGTGTTGTATGTTATGTGATGGATCGTATGGTATTTTGAGTAGGGGTGAGAATGGGGCGGTTTGGTTCGGTTAGTGGCCAAAACCGAACCATAACCATTACAATCGGTTAATGCATTTTAGTAGCCATTGGTTATGGTTAATATTGGTTATGGTTAACGGTTTTAATCGGTTAATGGTTTTGGTTAATGGTTTAATAATGGTTAACCATAATTACATAAAAATTTAAAGTTTGTTTATTTATAACTTTCTATGATTTGTATGAATTTAAAAGTTAAATTATCTCAAAAGTCAAAATAATGATATTAACTGTTAAAAAAATATCAACTTTTTATTATTTTTCTAGTATATACTAAAATCCATGCAAACGTTAAAAAAAAATTGATTTACTTTTAAAATTTTATTACATTTATCATATGATCTTGTTTTTTTAATTACAAAAAGGAACCAAATTCCCTTTTCGGTATCATCCTTTCCACAACTTGATGATTGAGATTATTTAACTCTTAAATAGCTTTGATCCCATTTCATGACCATTAATTACGTTTGACTGTGTCAAAACTTGAAAGTTCTGCTTTGGTTTTTAAACATGAGGATCGAGTAAATTGTCAATTCATACAAGCGAAAAGTTGTATCAGATTGATTAAAAACAATTAACAAATTAACAAATTGATATGAAGATTGAAGCGTAAAGCTAGCGGCAAATTGATTAAAAACAATTAACAATTTGATATGAAGCGGCAAATTGATTACAAACAATTATCAAATTAACAAATTGATATGAAGCGTAAAGCGGCAAATTAATCTCTAGTCAGCACATTGATATGAAGCGTAAAACGGCAAAAGTTGTTCTTTTTCACGGTTTAGAATATTAGTAGATTACAATACAATTAACGTAAATTAAAGCGTATCATAATCAAGATTACAATAAATATAAACTTACTGATAATGAGATGATCGACTTATTGAGTATTGGCAATGGCTGCTACATGCACGATAGTGAGAAGATGACGAAACGACGGAATGTGATGACCACGTCCAACCTTGGTAACCTATCTATCCTCAATTGTTTTGGATTTTTTGGGCTTGGATCTTTATCAATTTAATGTTTCCTATTAAACTACAACATATAAAACTATATATTATTATATTTATGAACCGTAATATAATGTTTCCTACTGAATTTATAACATATAAAATATATATTATTATATTTATTGGCGGTTCGGTTAATATAGGTTCGGTTTCCCTATAAAACCATAACCAAACCATTATATTTCGGTTATCAAATATATAAACCAAAACATTCGGTTAATAAATGATTCGGTTATAATGGTTCGGTTTTATCGGTTATTTTGGTTATGGTTCGGTTTTTCGGTTATTATTCTCACCCCTAATTTTGAGGAACTCACTAAGCTCCGTGCTTACCCTTTCCCTATATAAACTACTGTTTCAGGTACATCAGGTACCATGGATGGCAAGGTGTGACGTGTATACACTGTGCTGCTTCATTGAAGGACTGTTTTTGAATGGATGTTCCGTTATGTTGTGATTTCATTAACTTTTGTTAATCCTGGGATGTTTTCATTAAACTTATAAGTTATGGAATTTTGTCAAAATTAATTAAGTGGCTTTTCTTATATTGAAGTATTCGTTTAAATTTTTTTTTAATTTTACCCTAAAATTTTGGGATGTTACACCGTCAAGTGTGGTTATTTGGGTTTTAATAATGAGATTAGGAAGGAATGAGGTATACCTAATGATCAATAAATTTATGGCTGGAAAAAATTCTTTTTTTGCAATGTGCAAAGTTTTGGTGGTTAAAGTTGTTTTCTGGCTTTATTGGAAGAATTTGAGTGATTGGAAGAATAGATGAATTTTAATTTGAATTCTCAAAGTTTTTTTCATTTTAGGTCCTTAATTGAAGTTTTGGAGGATGATTTGGCCTTTTAAAATCAAAATTAATTCATTTGATATTTTGTATTTTGTGTTGTACTATTTGTAACAAGAATTTATTTGAGTATTGGTTGAAGTGGAAAAAGGATTGGAAAAAAGGAAAAGTTGAGATGTATGCCTCCTGGAATAGTCAAATTATTTGGAATCATAATTTTTGCAAGTTATTAATTTTCAATTATGGGCTTGGAAGATTGTGAAGGGGAAAATTGGAAAAAAGAAGATGTCGTAACTGTTTAATTTTAACTCATAATTTCGATGAGTTGTTATATCAAGATCGAATTAACGGATTTATCATTTTTGGTTCAAGTCCAAAAATTTTAGTAGTTTGGTATTACATCTTTTTTCTGGAAAAAGATGAAATTCAATTTTCAAATGGGTTCAAATGGGTTCAAAACTCCCAAGCGATTGGGATTCTCCACTTTAGTGGGTGCCACTGTTAATTCCAATGACAAGTGGTGGTATATTTACCCATTAATGCACAAGCTTGAGTACGTCATCCTTAGACTGTACTACTTCCGGTTTGATTTTTTTTTCCATTAAAAAGAATCAATTTTATCAAATTTTTGATTTTGGTATAATGGGTTCAAATCCCGTTGATAGTCGTTTTATTCCCAAGCGATTGGGATTTTCTACTTTTGTGGGTGCCACTGTCAATTCCATTGACAAGTGGTGGGATATTCACCCGATAATATATTGGCTTGAGTACGTCCACTTTAGATTGTACTACAATTGGTTTGATTATTTTTCCGTTAAAAAGAATCAATTTTGGTACAAATTTGAAATTGGTTTTTCGAGTCTTATTCCTAAAAATGATTATTTCAAACCTAAGCAATTGAGTTACTTCACTTTTGTGAGTGCCACGGCCAATTCAAATGGCATGTGGTCGGATATTCACCCGATAATATTTGTAAGGTTTTCCTTAATATGCTTCGGTTTTTAATTTTTTTCTAGAAAAAAAATATTGCTCACTTTGATCGAATTCACTTTTTGGCTTGTATCAGAGGATGCTTAGTTGTTGATACTATCTACTATTTCTAGAATGAGAAGATGGAGAAGTTATTTTGGGCTAAAATGAGAGATTTGAATTCATGGAACGAGAATAATTGGTATTACAATGAGGTTTTTTTATTGGATATAGAGATGAGGTTTGATCTGTTTGTTCATGGTTTCTATTGGGCTAAAGGAAAAGTTGGAAAGTATTTGAAGTTCGGTTGTAATTTTTGGGAAATGTCTAAAATTCTTTGGTTTGGGCTTTCTTTATGTTGGGCCGTTTCTAGATATGGAAGGGTTACTTTCAAAGTGAGGGTGAAGTGTTCTATTTTTTGTGGTTCGCTCAAGACTTGGACAATTCAAGATTTTTGTGTTGGTTTTGTTTTGGATTGCTGCAGTATTTGTTGGTTTCATACTATAGAGTGGAATTGGATTTGGTGTTGGATAAGTTGGACTTTTATTTTCATGTTTTTAATCGTTCTAGTTAGTTTTCTTAGTTATAGTTGTAGATGTTAGCTTTTTAGTTGTAGTTGTTAGATGTTTTTTGTTTTTTTGGGCTTTTGGCCTCTTTTTTCTTGTAATTTCTTTTTTTGTTCAATAAAATTTGCCAGAGGGAAACCTCTTTATCCAAAAAAAAATCAATTAAGAAAAAACATAATTTATAATTCTGCATTTCATATGTTATCCATTTTTACAACAAAATCTTACCAAATGTGTTTCTTTTCCCACCATTTTCAATCTTACTCTGCATTTAAAAGATGCCAAAGTTATCGGCTAAGCTCATCATATTTAGCTCTAGTATTATGTTAGCGTTTTAGGGGTATAAGAATACGAGCCAATTCATATAGCTAAAGATTTGTTTACATAATTTTCTAGGCTTGGAGTGATGGTGCATCCATTGTTGTGTCACAACTACAAAACTACTTATGGGATCCTCCACATAAAACCCGGTTTTTAATAAAAAAAAAAACCGGTTATACTAGTTAGAAATCGGGTTTTAGTAGTGGTGGTTATATAAATAGGTTTTAAATAAGCAACTGGATTTTAGATTCTATATTGTCTCATATAATCTGGATTCCCATTCATATAGTAAAAAAATGAGTCATTTAATAAGTAATTTTAACTTTTTTATTTTCCTAACTCTTTCGTTTTCAAATTTTGACTACATCCTCCTAGATACCATCAATTCCCTTATGTTTTTTTCTTAAGTTTGAATATAAACTTTACCATATCATCTCCCCCAAACACCATCTACTCCCCCGTCCCGTTACATCTAAGGGTTGGGGATATGCATAGCTTTACTGCGAATGAGGTCGTGACTTTAAGAACCGCATGTTAAAATTCGAGAACTATATCGGTGCTTAATGAGGTGAGTCTCTGACCCATTAATGTTTATATACATAAATGCTATCAACTGATATGACACTGAATATTCCAGAAACAATGCGGCTTGGGCCGAAACAAGCGTCTATGGGCATATATCGCATTAAACATAGAACAAGACGCAGTGCTTGTTGGACTCGGAAATGACATCGGTACGTGGGCATTGATTGTGAACCGCTTACTGACAATCCAAAACTAGTTTTTGGAGCCTCATAGAAATTTATGTCGACACCATGGTGTGTGGATGCTTTTACATTGCTAAAGCAAGTTTCCATCAAGACTTCCTGACCGAGGTGGAGAAAACTGGGAAATATTTATCGGAAGCATTAAACAAGAGACTAAGAACACATGATCAAGTTCTAGGTATAAGGTCTTATAGGGGATTATAGCAAGTAAACCGAAGGTGGGTGCCAATCCACTAGTCAGAGCATGTATGCTTTCAACAAGGGTTGTAGGTGGATGTTAGCAAAATGCCTAATATCATATTCATGATGCTACTGGTCAAGGCCAACAAGCTTCAAGTTAATCAGCCTGTGAAAAATTTATGATATTTAGTTATTAGAATAAAAACATCTGCAAGTTTGTTTTGAGTTTTGACAATTTATATGACACTACTAAAAGTATCTAAGTTGGGTTAAACTTGAGTACTTTGTTAAATTTTTAATTGGATCTTCTTTCTTTGTCTAGTGTGTTTGATGTTAATTGTCGGATGATTCTCCAATGACTTCATTAAACAATAAACAATACAAAGAATATGAATACAATTTACAACCATAACCAAGATCGAATTGTAACCAATGTTCTAAATAACCTGCCATGGCAGCACCAAGGCGTGCCATGGCGTCGAGGCATGAGGTAGTCGTCCTAAAAACGTCCAAGGCATCTTAGTTAGGCGTGACACGTGCTAAAGGGAGCCATGACGTGCCATGGCACAAGTTTTTACTGTTTGATTCCCGTTTTTTTTCTTTGTCTTGCATTTCTTTATTGGGTATAAAACATTTGCGTGTTAACTTTTTGTTATTAATTATTGATAAAACACTTCTAAAAACGTGATATGTTTAAAGTACATCTATATTTATATATAATATAATTATACATTCATATAAAATTTTCGTCTTACATCACGCATGGAAAAACGTCATGGCTCGCCAATGCTCTTAAAACTTGAGGCTTGATATTGTTGTCACATCAAGCCTCACACCATTTAGAACATTAACTGTAACTATCAAGTGAGACAATTAACAGAAAGTAGAAGCCCAATATAAGTCATATACAAATATACATAAACATTTAGTCTAACAGTTTGAAGATTTTCCAAAATCGAAAATTTTAATAAAACTTTGAGAACAATATCTGACAATAAATGAAAATTAATAATTAACTAGTTTTAGATTGTCTGCGCGATGCTGCGGAAGCCCGGTATATTGAAAAACGTACCTCGACAAAAAAAGAAATTATGTGAGGGACGAAAAATGTAACTTTAAAATAAAATAAGGGATCAGAATCATAACTTACGAAATACCAATAATATAACTTTAAAATAAATAGGGATGAAAACAATTAATTCAAAATTAGTTGAGGGGAAAAACGTAAATATGAAAGTTTGCTATAAGAAGAATCAAAATTGCTACTTTCAAATAGAAGTTTATTTGAATTTTGTATCAAATGCTTTAACAATTATACTATGATCTTGATTTAGTAATTTCGGTTCTGGAAATAGGAAAACCAAATGAATAGTAACTTCTCCTCACATACGAAATTTGCAAATTAATATGCGCGATGCTACGGAAGCTCGATATATTAAAAAACGCAGCTCCACATAAAAACAAATTATATAAGGGACGAAAAACGTAACTTTAAAATATAATAATGGACCGGAATCGTAACTTACAAAATATCAATAATGCAATTTTATAATTAATAGGGATGAAAACAATTAATTCGAAATTAGTTGAGGGAAAAAAACGTAAATATAAAAGTTTGCTATAAAAAAAATCAAAATTGTTATTTCCAAATAGAACCTTATTTGTATTTTGTATCAAATGCTTTAACAATTATATTATGATCTTAATTTAGTAATTATGGCTCTGAAAAAAATAATAGCAAATGAATAGTAAAACGTACGAAGTTCATACCAAAGACCCTCTCTTTTTATGGATTTTTTTTGAATCGGTTAATGCTTAGTTATGGTAAAAAAAAAAAGGTAATTTCAAACATAACCATGTGGTCATAAACTCATAATTATGAAAAATACATGAAAAAAATTCAATTTTAACTTATTCGCCAAAATACCCGTCGATTACAAAATAGGGCATCTACAATTTGAGAAAAAAAAAAATCTAATTTTAAATTATTCACCAAAATACCCATCGATTACAAATAGAACATTAAACAATTTCGAAATCATATAATGTGTTTTTCTTTTCTCGTTGCATCCGATATTTTTAAAATGTATTGTCTATATTTAAATCTGGAATGTTTATTATTATTTCTGATTTTTTTAACCAAATGATACATTGTATGCATTGTTCGTAAGCTACTTTGTTTTTACGATTTATGTTTACCTTTTTTTATTACATTTTAGTAAAAAACAATATATGTTCTCAAAATTTCAGATTTGTTTATCCGATTTCAAATATGTTTTTGGAACGTCGAAATTCACTTGTGTCCTATACGAAATCCGAAATTTTATTTGTAAGAAATGTACTTTAGATTTGACAAAAAATTAGTCTGAATCAAAATTGATTTGGATTTCGGACAAATAACTTTTAAATGATCCAAAGTTGGTTATAAATGTATAAATTTTTTATGGGCATTTTTATGATTATCTTTAAATTTCTAATTACATATGCAAAGTTATACTTATATAATAATATGCAATAGAATTAACTTAAAGTAAGGCTTTATATATTTACATTTTACATTAGTAAGTATTTTACCAACTTAGAAGTTAGAATGATGCATTGTAGGAGTTTTATATATTTTTATTGATAAAAAAAACTATAAAATTTACTTGATTAAAGTAAAATAGATACTTCTATAATGCAAACGTATTGTATGGGCTACCATTAAATCTTGTGGATGAGGTGTCCGTTGATTACTTGGGTCATGGTGTTTGAGAAAGAAGATGCTGATAATTGTATTTTTGAGAAACTAGTTAAATAAATAAACCAAATGTGTATGGATTAGACAATAAAATATAACACTTGTGTAAGGAAGGCTAAACCATGTTATACTTGAGGGACGCGATATAAACTATAACACGCACTTGAAGGGCTAAACCATGTTATGCCTACGAAGGCAATATATAAAGCCTACGAAGGCAATATATAAAATATGGATTGTTTTTTTTAAAATACTTCCTTTAAAGTCGAACGTAACATTAGATACTTTTAAAGATTCAGAAAAAACATGTAATGGTATTTTATAAAAGTTAATGTTTCATGAATATTTAGTTATTTACGTAATAATCATATGGTTGACAAATCAAAGTTTTATTAATATAAAGAATAATTTGTAAATCATTAAATGGTTCAGTTGTTAAACACCATTTCACTACGTATATGTAAACATGTACGAGATAAATCTACAACTAAAACATTATAGTCATTTCACATTTGCATGTTATGGTTGCGTAAATCATCTGATTATTGACAAACAAGTAAAATAACAAAAACATAGATTGTAAAACTTGTAATATAATTTCACGAATTATATATACATCCTCGAAATAACTCTACACGTCACAATTATAGCCACTTACACGTTTTGGTTGTGTACATCATCATATTATTAGCAAACAAATAAAATAAATAAAAGAAACCTCTTCTCATGAAATGACTCTACAAATTGACGAAATAACAAGATTAGCTAAAAGCAAGAGTTTTGATGAATGTACTTAGTGAAAATATGACATTTTTAGTTACTAAGGGAGAGAAAACATTCAAGAGTTTTGAGAAAAATGGGTATCAATGTTATGATATGAAAGAGTTGGCGGTTTTGTCTTCCTTTGTGGATTCATGAAGAAGTTTGCAAAACAACTATCTAAAAGTTCCAGGTGATTTAACCTAAAATATTACATAAATTTAATGAATTATAAGCGAAAAAAGTTAACTTGTAAATTTGCGAGACTTTTCTTACTGGGTTGATGATCTTTTTATAATAAAACTATAAAACATTATTATTTTCTAACATAACCAATATTTTTATATTTTTTGGCTAATTTATTAGTTTATTTTTTTGAATATTTTTACATTGTCATGTTTGACAAACCAAAAATAGTTTTGAAGCTAGTTTTTTAAAAACTATTTATATTAACGTTTCATCTATGAAACATTTTTTAAAAATCTTCCAAATATATCAATTAATTATAGAAAAACACATAGCATAAGTATAAATTTTAATACTACGTTTGTTTTATTTTCTTATACAAATAGATTAACTTTTACGTTTTTGTTTTTATTTTATATTTAATATTATAAATGTTTAATTTTTAAATTCCATGCAACTTGACTTTCACTTTACCAACTTGACTTCTGCTTTCAATATGATTTTCGGCTTATGTTTTCGTATAGTCTGATCCTATTTTACTAACTTGTGTTTTTGAATAAAAAATATAATATAATGATCAATTAAATAATAGTACTAAATGAATATAAATTAAATAAAAATTAAATTTCTTAAATAGGTTGACAGGTTGAGAATTTCAACCCTAATCCAAACCATTTAATTAAATGATTTGAACAAATTGGTCCGTTAAATCAACGATATTGAAATTTATTGCGTAGTCTCTAATTATTGGGTTTCGAATTGTGTTAGTTAGAGATGAATATATGGACCGGAAAATGGAACCGGACCGAAAACCATCTGAAACCGAACCGAACCGAGATCAAATATGCATATTCGGTTCGATTTTTGGTTTTTTAGAAAATGCTAATTCAGTTTCGCTCCGATCCTATCCCTAATACTACTTTTGATCATAAAAAATCGAACCGAACAGAAAACCGACTATAACCAAACCGAACCTGGACCGACTATACGAATTCGGTCTTTGTTTTTTAAGAAATACTAATTCGGTTCGGTCCGGTCCCGCACCAGACTCATCCCTAGTGTTAGTAGGTTCGGATTGAAATTGCGGGCTCTGATATTGACATCAAGATCTATTTGAACCGAACCCGGTTTACGAAGACTGTTGAAAAAAGCAATGGGCCTTCGTGGGCTCACCGGAAACTTCAAACCCAGTACACGTCTGGTGAGACTTCACGGTCGCTTGTGACAAAATCCACAATCCCCTTCGGATAATCGTTATCTATTGTAGCAATACCTGTACTCCGTCGATGATGAAAATGGCCACCCTCGCCGGAATCGGGATCGGATGTGGAACTCGAGTGGTAGTCCCGGAAGTGTTCCCACAATCAAAACTTATACTCCGACCTTCTGTATTACAAACCCGTAAAACCAGTAACAGTTTTATCAGCATCTCCCTTGTTCCAAAGCGAACTTTCTCAATCTCCGCATCAGTTTCAGACGATAGCAATAGCGTCAACGACCGACAAGTCCGCGTTCGTTTCGCCCCTTCCCCCACCGGCAATCTTCACGTCGGTGGCGCCAGAACTGCTCTTTTCAACTACCTTTACGCTAGGTTGGTTGCTGCCTGTTCTCATTTCTCTTTCTCCTTAATTGAAATGAAAATCCTCTACTTCTACAACGAAGATTTTGAATTGGAACAGGTCGAAAGGCGGGAAGTTTGTACTGAGAATAGAGGACACGGACCTGGAGAGATCAACCAAGGAATCAGAGGAAGCTGTGTTGCGAGACCTCTCGTGGCTGGGCCTTGCCTGGGATGAAGGTTGGAGAACCTCTTCCATCCTCTTTGTTCCGAAATTAGCTTCAGTTTCAAATTGAAGAAGTTTTAGCTTCAAAATCTGTATGAATTGCCATGGTTCCTGAGCAAAATCAGCAAAATGTCATGCGATCACAAGAAATTTTCGTTTAAAAGCAAAATTCTTTTGTAATCTCTTTGAACATTGTTCCAACTGTTGATGTTGATCATCTAGGCCCTGGCGTTGGTGGTGATTACGGTCCATATAGGCAATCAGAAAGGAATGATTTGTACAAACAATACGCTGAGAAGCTTCTACAATCTGGTCAAGTTTATCGTTGCTTTTGCTCAAATGAGGTAAGTGTCCTCGAACTTGATACATGTAATGGCTATAATTCCAGTAAGGAAATAGTCTTTTTTTCTATATATACTATAAACTGATGAACTATCTTTAAATAAAAGTATATTGCATGTTCTTGCTATGTGGTAATTAGTTGGCTTTATCCTATAAAATCTTTTAGGAACTTGAACAAATGAAGGAAATTGCAAAAGAAAAACAACTACCTCCTGTATATACTGGAAAGTGGGCCACTGCTACAGATGAAGAAATTCAACAAGAATTATCAAAAGGAACCCCATTTACTTACAGATTCCGTGTTCCTAAAGAAGGGAGTTTAAAAATTAATGACTTGATTAGAGGAGAGGTAATTAATTTTTGTACAAATATTAAAAGTTAATTTAACCACCAATTAGACATTCAAAATTGATATTTTGTTTTAATGATCATTGTGTAGGTTAGCTGGAATCTAGATACACTTGGCGATTTTGTAATTATGAGAAGTAATGGACAACCGGTGTATAATTTTTGTGTCACAGTTGATGATGCCACCATGGCTATTTCACATGTTATAAGGTAATTTAATCACCATGTTTAACAAAATTATTTATATCATTATCTAATATTAAAATATTTTGTTAAACACTTGTGCTACAGGGCAGAAGAACACTTGCCTAATACACTAAGGCAAGCATTGATATATAAGGTAGTTTTTCTTCTTTTGATATTAATAATATGATTAATATCATATAATGAAATTATTAATATTTTTGTTTTTTTAATAGGCTCTAGGGTTCCCAATGCCTTCTTTTGCACACGTGTCATTAATTCTTGCCCCTGATCGAAGTAAATTGTCAAAAAGACATGGTGCAACTTCAGTAGGACAGGTAGAGATTTATATTTTTTAAAGATATAATAATTAGCTTTGAATTATTTTAAGTCTGTTTATTGTGTGAAAAAAATGGTGATACAACATGAACGACTTGTTGTCAACTACAGAAAACCGTTGTGTCATAGTACGCTTCAATAGCATAATTTTGTAATTATTAAAATTAGTTTTTGTAATTTTATATTTTTGTGATTATTAACTTTTGAGATTGACAGTACAGGGAAATGGGGTATTTACCTCAGTCAATTGTGAATTACCTTGCACTATTGGGTTGGAGTGATGGGACTAATGATGAATTTTTTACCCTTGAGCAACTCGGTTAGTAAAAAAAAAATCTGGTTTTATGCATATAATATATATGTATATGGTGTCATTTGATTAGAGTTACCCTTTCTAGTCTTTTAATGTTTTTTCTTTTTGTTTTATAGTTGAAAAATTCTCGATTAATCGTGTCAACAAAAGTGGAGCCATATTTGATTCAACAAAATTGAGGTGACATCATGTTCCTAGTTTTGCATGTATGTGACTGTAACATTGAATTTTTTCAATTTTTTTTCCTATTAAGACATCGTACTTCTAAATTCTACAATGTTACAGCATTGTACTTTGAACTTTTTTCTTATTAGGATGACATTGCTGTAATCGTTTGAATTTTTCAAAGTACAATGCTCTAATAGGAAGAAATGAAAGAAGGGTCTTATGATATTTGAACCAATGAGAGAAATATCAATGTACTTTCATTTATTTGTCTATTATAACATCCTACTTTCATTTCTTTCTTTTACATTGTTGTACTTTCAGATTTTTTTATCAAGAAAATTTTCGCGAATTATAGTAATATTTTCTTATTAGGACATTATACTTTGAACAATCTACCCAATTATAGCAGTGAAAATTGCTTTATATTTTGATGACATTGCTATAATTGGGTATTTTTTGAAACCAATCAATGATAGAAATAGCAATGTACTTTAATTTATATGTCTATAATAACATCCTACTTTTTCTTTCTATTAATGCAACATGGCATTTGAAATAATTTACTTTAAATAAACTGGAAATAGCCAAAAGAATATAGTTGTAGTTCTTATTTAATTTATTATTACATGATATAATACCCTTTATAACAATCGCATTTAAAACAAAAAATAAAGATGGATGAATGGCCTGCATTTAAAAGCTCTTCCCATGGAAGAGTTAATAAAGACAGTTGGCGACCAATGGAAAAACTCTGGCATCCTTAAGGAATCAGAAGGAATCTTTATAGAAGTAAGAATATTCCTTTTATATTCTATTGTAAAAATGAGAATATCAATAATAATTACAATTTTTCGTTTCTTCCATACAGGATGCTTATAAGCTTCTAGAGGGCGGAATCGATGTGATAACAGATGCAGAAAAATTACTCTCAGACTTACTTTCTTATCCTTTACACGAGACTCTATCTAGGTACCATACAAATTTTATAAAAAAAAATAATCTGGTTTTTTAATGTTACCAAAATTGTATTAATTATTATCCGATTGGTAGTTCTGAAGGTAAAGAGATGTTAGAAGATGGACTTGTAGTAGTTGCAGAAAGCTTATTGGCTGCATATGAAAATGGTGAATTAATGAGTGCACTTGAAGAAGGAAAATCCGGGTGGCAAAAATGGGTGAAAGCCTTTGGTAAATCATTAAAACGCAAGGTTAGATTATAATACCGAAAGTTCAATTCAAGAAATAGCAACGTACTTTCGTTGTTTTGCTTATTATAACATCATACTTTCAGTAGAATTTTTCAAAAACCAACTACAATGCTATAATACATATAGAAATAAAAGTAGGTTGCTATTTCTTGTATTTAGCGCGTATACTTATATAAAAATGGCAGGGAAAGGGGCTATTTATGCCCCTACGAGTTTTGCTGACTGGAAAACTTCATGGGCCTGACATGGGAGAGAGCATAGTTTTGATCCATAGAGCTGGGACCAATGAGATCGTGACACCTCAGCTAGGGTTTGTTACATTGGAACAACGTTTGAAATCATTGCGGGAAGTTGATTGGGAAAGTTTTAGGAAAGTGGAAGAGGCTGCTACTGTTGCTTGATATTTGTCTTTTTATCTGATTTTTTTCACAAAATAATTCTGATTTTTGTAGGTTAGTTGGTGTATTATCGTATGTTTTTTGGAATTATGTTTATTGAGTTGCTTGCACTTTGCTAATAATGGAAACTGGAAACACATGAATAAAAATAAAAAGATCGAAAGAAGAAAGATAACCAAAAAGCAAAGCAAACTTTTTGGCCTTAATTTATTCTTACTTTTTTTCTCTCTCTTTTTTTTTTTTTTTTCATTTGTCTTGCTTTTTTCTTCTTTTTCTTTCTCATTTACTTTTAGTTTATGGCTTTTTCTTTTTCTCGAAAACAATATGAAGGTTAATTGGCACTTTAAAACTTAAGGATGAATTCACTATTTGTTGCGATATTCTTCTTGAATGATCAAATAAAAAGAAAGAAAAACAATAAGCTTGAATGATATATGATGAATTTCTTTTCCACGTAATATTCTCTGTTGTCCATAAACAAATATGTTTCAAGATAGTTTCAAATGGTTCTACGTTGGGCTGTAAACGAACAGAACGAACAAGAATGGATGCATGATCATGTTCGTTCGTTTACGTTTAACCGAACAAATGAACGAACACGAACGCATAAACGAACGAATTTCCTTGTTCATGTTCGTTCGTTAAAATATTCCTTTGTTCATGTTCGTTTATGTTCGTTCATTAAGGTTCTAAATGAACATAACAAACGGAAATAAATGGACGTAAACAAACATAAATGAACATAAACAAACAAACATAAAAAGCAACCTCAATGAAAATAAATATTGATAAACAACCATTAGCATCCAAACACTAAACCATCCGTAAATACATGTATTATAGCAAATCCTGCGATATAAAAACATCAAAAAGTCTTTAAAATATAGTCTTTTTTCCCCATATATCTTCTGTAATACAAAAACATGCATGACTTTGACCTTTTGCTTCATCACATCAAGTATCTTCTACACACACGCGAATGTAAACGAACGCATATAAACGAACGTTAATGAACGAACGTAAACGAACGTTCATGAACGTAAATGAACGAACAACATCAATGTTCATGTTCGTTCATTAAACTAAACGAACAAACAATCTTGTTCATGTTTGTTCATTTACTAAATAAACGAAAATAAACGAACTTCCCGCCAAACAAATCACGAACGGTTCGTTGAACGTTCAGTTCGTTTACGACCCTAGTTCTACGATACTTATACATCAAATAAATCTTGTCTTTCCTATAATAGCAATTCAATCCGGGTTTTGTTTATATGGAAATGTTTATAAGTTGGCTTTACACGTCATAAAGTGTTGTGGGGCTTTCACAATCCTTTCATGGTGTTTCATGATGCATGAATTTATTGCCAATTGAGGAACCATTACATCTATATATGCGCATGGTACAAACGCCTACATGATATAAAAATTTCGTAATGCTCTCATGGGTGTATCCAATACTATAAAGAAGTTCCAATCTAACCCTTCTTCAATTATACAAAAGTTTACTTTTTTTTTTTTTTTTTTTTTTTATCATTTTGATATATTAGACTGTGTTAACCCATATATATGTGTTTAAATTTCGATATAATTTTCTCAATATAATTGGTATAGAACATCGGTGTAGAATGTATTCGGTTTTGGAACCTACATGTCTTTATATCGTCGGAAACCATATTTTTTTCATCAATATATTAAAGGGAAATTTTTTAAAAGGTCCACGAAACTATTGGTCCTTTTCCATTTTATTAATTATTTTTTTGTCCATATATCTTTGAAGTGTTTGATTTTATCAACCCTTAGGGCTTAGTCATTGTTACCGTCTAGTTCCGGTTTCAACGATAATATCAAATTTTATGACGAAAACATGAATAAGGTGGAAATAATGCATGACATTATATACTATAACACTAGGTTAGAAACCCGTGTAATACACGGGATGATTAAAAAACGTATAAAATAATATGAAAAATATCAATATTACAGATGATAAAATTGTTATTTGTGAATTTTATTTATTTTGATATTTTATATGATATGATAAATTTTGCTGGTTTTAGTTAGGAATTACGAATGCTATGTTCAAATAAAATATCATTAAAATGAAGAATAATTAACAAAAGTAATAAAAGAATAATACTGAAAATGAAAGACGTAATGTTAATTCAAAACGCTCGAAATACTTCTTTGTATACAACATTTGATATTTTGCTAAAACGAACAAAAACACGTAGAGTTTAATAACTTGTGTGAGAGTTGACGAATAGTTCGTTTTGGTGTCTACTTTTTGGGTGGCCGTTATTTTCCTTTGGCAGCTATTTTGATTAAAAATAATAACAATTTAATTACAAACTATCCAAATATAAAAGCAAGTGGCTATTCAATAAACATTAATGAAGATTCGGAAATGGTGGTTTGGTAATAATAAGAACTATGACAACTTCAGTACAACATTTTATCCACCCGTGTCCTCTATTTTATTTATGTTTTAACAAATCATATCCCACCTCCACGACATTTCTTTTTAATGTTTATGTTTTTTAAAAATTTCCCCACAAGACCATTTTGAGGAATTTTGTTATTTCGGTAATGGTAGTATGGTACTTGCAAATTACGATTGTCCATTCCCTTTATTATATCAACGTACTTTTAACTCTTTTAGCCATAACTTCACTTTTTCTTGATAATATAAGTGTTACTTCATTTTCTTCTCTTTATAATAGGAACGCATTTTATCAAATACACATAGATCATTAGAAAACAATATTATGTCCGTTACATGTTGATATTGTCAGAAAAGAAATGTAAGCATCTTGTTATTGATAAAAATTGTCAATATATACCATGTTGCTTACTGCATGAATAAATTTAACTGTAGGACCGTTATAGGTAAAAACAAAGTACATTGTCTATATTGGAAAAAATATGAAAATAGATTGATATTTCTAGCATGCTTTTGAATAATAATAATACCATTTTAGGACTTCTCGAGCATCAGTTTAAAGCAGATAAGAGTTGCACGAACAACCATCACAACACCTTGATGACATTATTCTAGTTTTATAGTGTAGTATTTAATAAGAAAATAATGAAGTATGATAGGCTAAACCAACAAAGAAGAACCAAACCATCACTGAATGTGAAATCAGTAGCAGTAATAGTTCTATATTTCTTGGAAAGTAGCAGCACCAAGGTTCTAGGAGTAAGAAAGTAGCTCATGAAGAAATTGCAATGCCTAATAACTCTTGCCATGTCCAACTCACCAAAATGAAAGTACATTGGTATGCAAAAATAGAACATGAAAGTAGGATGCTATATTTGACAAAGAATGAAAATATGATGTTATAAAGTACACTGCATTAAAACCTATTTTTTTGCTTTGTAAGTTTGTACCAGACCATGACCATGACCATGACCATGACCATGACCATGACCATGACCATGACCATGACCATGACCATGACCATGACCATGACCATGACCATGACCATATGTTGCAAGAACTTTGTCTATGTTTACTTGAATTCATTTAATCAGAACCTGTAAAAACAAAAAAAAAAATACATATAATCAGAATTTAATATAGTGATAATTTTCTGTTTGGTAAGGTTGTCAACTACACAACTTCTGCAACCTTAACGATTTAGGTTGTTTCTCATAACCAAATAAGCTTTAAACCTAATAATTTAGATCAAAAGAGAATAAACCTAATAATTTAGATCAAATTAAGATCAATGTAGATGGAAAACAACAAATTATAAAGTTTTATACTTCACCCTCAAATTTTCATATTTTACCAATTTCCGCTCAAAATTCCTTTATAAAAAATAAAATTCAATGATAAAAATACGCATTTATAAATGTTTAATGATAAAAATAGAGATGTAAATTTTATTTTTCATTACCATATCAGAACAAATAAGTCCTTGATAAATGAATTTTTTATTTACAATGATAAATAAAAAATTAAGCATAATAAAAGTTCGTTAAAACAAAAAAATGATTATAATTAGATTTAGTAAGTCCCTAATAAGTGAATTTTTTATTTACAACGATAAATAAAATTAAGCATAATAAAAGTTCGTTAAAACAAAAAAAAATTATAATAAAACACTGTGTCTAGTTGTCTTTGGTGAGTAAAATCGTAGCATTTTTAAGGTAAAATCATTTTAAAATATAGTTGCTAATTAAGCGCATTAACAGGAGTTTATACCATATTTAAGAGACTGCATTACTTGGGGTTGCTGCAGCAATTTGGCTAACCCCCTGTTTAGAATCCTTGATTCCATCATGTCATTTATTAGCACCTACGTAGAAAATCATGCAAAAAACATGAAAAACAACCCGATGTAAAAAATCCTTTGTTACAAACGCATGGTTATAATACACTAACCTAATACTCTACCAATTGCCCCAATAATAGCCTCATAGTTAAGAATGGATACAATTAAGAATGGATATATAAGGAGTGTACAACAAAAATGAAAAGGAAGGAGTTCAATCAAAATAAAAATATCTGGTTCAATCCCTGCATCTTTCTCCTCCAATGCTTCTTGAAACATTCTGATAAAGTAATTAAGAGATTTAGTATAATCATTAAGTGTTGTAGAAGACGAGTTCAATCAAAATAAAAAGGAAGGAACCGGTAAAAAAACAGGAACAGAGGAGAAAAGGTAAGAAAGAACGATCTTGATTTCGCTTAAGCATAGGGATTTATCAGCACCTTGATAATATTTTCTATTTTGAAATTTCATCTAAATTCGGAGAGTTAATCAATTTTAGAGAGAAAATGAGGAATACAGGAAGAGACATTTTCTTACAATTGTTTTGGATTTGCTTCCCTAACATTCAACGATTTACCTTTCAATGGAAACACGCCTAGCTTCCTTCCACGATATGCGTATGAACTTCAAAATGAATAAGATATGTTTCCTGATTTTTTGAGATTAGAAAAGAACTAAAAAAAGTGATAAGAAAAGAACCAGATCTGCATTGTCTTCTTAATTTTGAATCCATGGAATCGAGATGAACTCCAGATCTACATCACCTTCAGCATAAGAAAAGAAACATAATTAACAAAAAAGAACAATTAAAAAAGCATAAACAAATCAATATTTCGCCATACCTGGGCTGGGAATAAATGGAATACCTATTTAGCTCATCTGATTGCAGTAGAAAGAGAACCAGGTCGGAGGCCAGTGAGCAAGAGATAGAGAGAGTGTGAGAGAGGGAGAGAGAGATATTAGGGTTTATCGCTTTTCCTTGGTGGTACGATGTGGATGTCGAAGCCAAGGTGGTGGTGTGAGAAAGCGGTGGATGTGAGCGACATCTAAGAAGGTGAATGGTCTAACAGTGGAATTAATTAGGGTTTCTAAAGAAACAGAGAGAGTATTTCGATTTTAATGGCAATCAACCAACTGGTATCCCGTGGAATTAGATGGAATGTTGTTATAAGCGGGATGTGAAGAGGAATTAAGAGACGTATACACGTGTCAGATGAATAATATGCTTTAAAAATTGGACATGTGGCAAAAATTATTTTTATTTATTAGGTATAGTAGATTTACTAGAGTGATTGTCCCTGTTTAGAAAGGCACATCAACTATAGTATTCTAATGCAAAAATTATATAATGGTTTCTGTGTTATAAATTATCAGAATAGTACCTGTGTAATAGTAAAAATACACAAATAGTCCTTATGTCCTTACATTTTGCATGAATATGACAAAATTATCGAAATGTTCACATAGCAAGAAATGTAAAAATGTCAGAAATGGTCACCGTGTAATAGTAAACGTAAAGAAATTACCCATGCGTCCTTATTGTATTACTTTATTCATTCGATAACAACATTTTGCATATAGTATTAATAAACTCTTGTTGCAACGCGCAGAGTTAAAACCCTTGTTTTTCATAAGTTCGTCTTTATTGAGATTTTTAAAGTCCTTCGTGTTCCAGTTATGTTTTAAAACGGTCGTTGAAGGTTTACAAATTACAACATTGTTTTTTAAGGGAAACTGTAGTAGTTTCTTTTTTCAAAAATCCAATCAAGTATACATGACATTAATTAAGGTATATTTTGCTTCACCTTTGTATAATATGGGAACTTTGAAACCATAATCTTAACAATAAAGTTCTACGCAAGCAAGATGGCAAATTCCATAAACACTGTGCTGGTGATTCACAATCGTTGGCAGTGAACATACATTATAAATGTCGTTTTGTTCCAAAGCACCTAACGCACATAGACCTTACAATATTAACTTACAGTGATGTCGATTTTGTGAATATGGACCACAAAGACTTTCTTGGTTTCCTTCACAAAGACTTTCTTGAAGTATCATGATTGTCACGTTGATCTCACATATCAGGTTCTTGAGATGGGGATAGGATAAGTATCTGCATATAACATCATGGGTATGTTATACATGAATGGTTTGCATATGAAATGGATATAGATGAAGGACATGAAGCATATGAAAATGATGAGTATCACAGTGACACTGAAAACCAGGATGAGGTTGACTGACATTGAATACCAAGATTATGATGAAACGCAAGTACATGATCATAATGAAATTCAAAAATATAATCAATATGAAACTCAAGTACATGATTAGGATAACTTTAATGATGATGAGTGGTTTCCAAATTATAATGTATCAATCGATCTTGAACGTTAAGATAAGGTTATAGGCAATTTTAAGCACCCAAGTCCCAAACCCTTTATTGAATGAACTGTTGATAGACATAAACTTTGAGGACACAATAGAAAAAGTTCCTAAATCTTTTTCCTACGTATGATCCCATAATAATTTGGAAGGATATGATCCTAATAGTGGATATGTGATTTGATAATCAAATGGAACTTAAATATATTTTTACTGATTGTAACAACCCAATTCACACACCATTAATTTAATAAACAAAATCAGAGTAAACATAAATATGTCTCACATTATTCGCAATTCCATTTTCACAAAATAGTAAGTTTGATGCATCATCGGGTGTCACAAAAGGTATACAATAGTCATGACAAGTATATCATACATGTACAAAGTCAATAAAAGGTTTCCCAACTAGCCTAATTCCCATGTCTATACTTCACTAGAAGGTTATCTAGTGCAAAAGTTCCACTAATCTTCATTATACTCATTATCTTCATTTCCTGGATGCATGTCACAAAATCGAACCACCAAAAAAGTAAGACAATCGTCTTATGAGTACATAATAATTATCAACATTTTAAAGTTTAACAACAAGTATGAGAAGTACATTCCCCAATTCAATACCACATAAACTTGCAATTGCCATTTGGGTCGTGCCAGTCCTTCCTATAATGGCCTTTCCAAACGGGTGTCTTATACGAAACCACTGAGGTCGGACCTCGTCATGGTCGAAACAATGGTAGTCACAATCCCAATCCACCAAGGACATTCGACTAGTGTTTATATTAACCAATGATAGATATTATAAGTACCTCTAATAAGTTCTTGTACATGGTTATAACTACATTTGATGTGTATCTATGAGAAGTTGTAAATACTTGATGGGGATATGTGTTGTAAAATAATTTGTCCGTTCTCATAAGATGGATAAATAATCGTGTAAAAACTAAAAAATGTTCACAGCCACCTTACGCTGCTTTGTATTAATGATGACACCAAATATGTGTAACGACCACATAGATTGCTAAAATGTGTTTAGTTATTACATTATGACCAGATAGCTTTCACAACCTAATGGGCAACTCTCGATATATACGGAAAAAAATACGATATATTATGGGAATAAAATTAGGGGGTGTGATAACATACTTGCTCATTTTTACATATATGGACAACATATATTGATTTTGACCCACAATATCAATATGCTTATAGGTTTTTTAACCAGTAAGCGAATCTAGCACTTTCAAAAGTTCCATCATGGCAATAATCAATTGATTAGTGGATTATCTAGCACCATGATTACATAATCATATAAAAACAAAATAAACCACCTTAAAATAGAAACAAACTATAACTCAATTCCAAATCATAATTTGGAATAATTAATCAACAATAAAAAATAAAAACAATCCAAACATGAAAGTACATCATCATCACAAACAGCAAGATTACAAGAAATAAGTTAGCAAGTGTCACATTTACATAATAATAGGAACAAAAGAGATTCAGGATGAATATGGGTGGTCAGATTTTCTATTTTTTATTAATTAAAAACTTGGGTAAAAACTTTGCTATATTTTTTCACTTCATGGTGACTACTTTTTCCCAGTAAATCCTCTTTTGGTTAACATTTAATCTTAACTTTAAATTTAAATCTTTGATATTGTCTAATTAATGGAGAAATATATACAATATATATTTTTCTATAGAAGGAAGGCGTAACCGACACGAAAAGTAATTCTCAATTTGATTAAAAACATTTTAATCAATTTAAGAAAGGAAGCGTTAGTTAAGAAGAGTAGATTCGAAATCAAGTTATTAGCTTCGTCGGTTGAATTTACAGGCAATTCAGATCAAATCTCAATGTAATTGATTCACAGATCACCAGATGGGATCTTTCATCCATTTCTCATCTTCAACATCATCATCATCTAGATCAAGATCTTCATCTTCCTCATTAGCTTATCTCATTTGAATTCTTTCCGCCATCACCAGCAATGTCGTCGGGGTCTCAAACCCTAGGCGGCCAATCCCGCTGCGGATGGCTACTGGGGCCATCACTCGACAAGATCATAAAAAATGCTGCCTGGCGTAAACACTCTCACATCGTCGCTGCCTGCAAATCCGCCCTCGATAAGCTCGAAACCCTCACCGATGATTCTTCCGCATCAACTCCTCTCTACGGCGTCTCCTCCGTCTCCGACGCCGAGTCCTTCATCCTGCCCCTCATCCTAGCCATTGATTCATCTTCCCCTAAAGTCGTCGAGCCCGCCCTTGAGTGTTCCTTCCGTCTCTTCTCCCTCCGCCTCATCCGCTGCGAGATCGACCCCTCTGAACAGCCCTCCTCCATCATATTCCGTCTTATTGATTCTATATGCAAGTGTGGTGGTCTCAGCGAAGAGGCTGTCGAGCTCGCAGTCCTGAAAACTTTGCTCTCAGCTGTTAGATCTTCCAGTGTTTTGATCCGGGCAGAATGTATCAACCAGATTGTGAAGACCTGTTATAATATATATCTTGGAGGGGTCAATGGAACTAACCAGATCTGTGCAAAGGCGGTTTTAGCTCAGATGATGGCTATCATATTCGCTAGGGTAGAGGGGGATTCTCTGCTGGTCACATTCAATACAGTATCCGTGACGGAACTGTTAGAGTTCAATGATAGAAATCTCAATGAGGGAAGCTCTATACAGTTTGTTCAGAACTTCATTAACGAGGTTGTTTTCACTAACGTAGTTGATTCTGATCTTAATGCAAAACCGTTGCCTGAAGTGCAAGACACCAAATCCGATGAAAAACGTGATTCGTCTGATGCTGAATTGCCAGATAAGGATGATTTGAGTAGTTACTCTAAGATCAGGGATGATGGAATCACAGTTTTCAAGAATTTATGTAAACTATCAATGAAATTCTCTTCTCAGGAGCAGTCTGACGATCAGATTCTCTTGAGGGGAAAAATGTTGTCTTTGGAGCTATTGAAGGTAATCATGGACAATGCAGGTCCAATATGGCGTACAAATGACAGGTAAGTAACTGCATGTCTTTTACTGAATGACACCTTTGATGCATAGATAGATAGATAGAATATCTGTATACCTCTCAACTCTTTGGGGCTTGCATTATAACTTCACTTCACTAGAAATAATATAAGTTGCTTTCAGGATGCCATTTCTTTCTCTTTCCAGTATTAAAATTCAAATGTTATATCTTACTTCTTACCCTGCAGGTTCCTAAATGTGATCAAACAAGTTCTTTGCTTGTCCTTACTGAAAAACAGTGCACTATCAGTCATGTCAATATTTCAGCTTCTCTGTGTGATATTTCAGAGCTTATTAACCAAATACAGATCCGTTTTGAAATCTGAAATCGGGATCTTTTTCCCAATGCTTATTCTTCGTGTGCTTGAAAATGTCCTCCAGCCAAGTTTCATACAAAAGATGACAATCCTCAATTTACTTGATAAAGTATCTCAAGATTCACAGATTATGGTAGACATTTTTGTCAACTACGATTGTGATGTTGATTCTCCAAACATATTCGAAAGGTAACAAACCAGTTAAAGACTCTTTAAGCTTCTTGTAGCTTTAGTAAATTTGTATTTAAACCTTGTTGATTCGGTCAGACATTTGCAGGACTGTGAATGGTCTTCTGAAAACTGCTCTAGGTCCACCACCTGGTTCCACAACCACATTGACTCCTGTTCATGATCTGACTTTTAGATTTGAATCGGTTAAGTGTTTGGTAATGATCATAAAGTCAATGGGAGTTTGGATGGATCAACAGCTTAGATTAGGTGAATTTGGTGTAAAGAACAACACATCTGATAACAACAACAACAACAACAACAATAATAATAATGATAGTAATAATGTTGTTGAGAGTAATATGAGTCTTGGAGGAGATGAAGTAAATCTTCCTGATTTAGATTTGCACCAAGAACCAAATTCTGAGAATTCCACTGCTACCCTTGAGCAACGGCGAGCTTACAAGATAGAACTCCAGGTACTAATAATAATTCATCTTAAAATCAGGGTTTCATGCATGAAATAGCAACCTACTTTTAATTAGTTTATTATTGCATACTACTTCTTCTAGTTACTTATAGCTTTTAATGTTATAGGGTAAAGTTTTCAAAGTACAAAATGTCTTGCTAAAAAAAACTGAGAGTACAATGCTATAATAAATTGGGTAATTTTTCAAAGTACAATGCCTTAAAAATGCTGTAATAGAAAGAAAAGGAAGCAGGATGTTATACCATACAAATAAATGAAAGTACATTGTTATTTCTTGTGTTTATCCCTTCTAATAATGATCTTATTCTACTTCTCTAATGTTTGGATTGATTATAATTTTTATACCATTCTGAACAAAAACTTTAACCTTGCTATTGCAGAAAGGTATTGCCCTGTTCAATAGGAAACCTTCGAAGGGCATCGAGCTCCTAATAAATAACAAAAAGGTCGATAATACCCCCGAAGCAGTTGCGTTATTTTTAAAGAAGACATCCGGTCTAAACGAGACCATGATTGGTGATTATTTGGGTGAAAGGGAAGATTTTTCTTTAAAAGTAATGCATGCTTATGTGGATTCCTTTAACTTTGACCAAATGGACTTTGGTGAAGCTCTTAGATTTTTCCTAAGGGGTTTCAGATTACCTGGTGAAGCCCAAAAAATTGACCGAATCATGGAAAAATTTGCTGAAAGATATTGTAAATGCAACCCTAATTCTTTTACCAGTGCTGACACAGCATATGTTCTTGCTTATTCTGTTATAATGCTCAATACGGATGCCCATAACAGCATGGTCAAAGATAAGGTCAGGATTTAAATTTTAAAAATTAAAACTAAACCCTTTTATTAACAGTTTATTTATTTATTTATCTGACTTTGATGTATTGGTTTATATGTAAGATGAGTAAAGCTGATTTTATACGAAACAACCGTGGGATTGATGATGGAAAGGATTTACCAGAAGAATATTTGGGTGCTCTTTATGATCAAATTGTGAAGAATGAAATTAAGATGAAAGCAGATGCTTCAGTAATTCCACAAAGCAAGCAGACAAATAGTGTTAATAGATTATTGGGGTTGGATGGAATACTTAATCTTGTTTGGAAACAGACAGAGGAAAAACCATTGGGTGCAAATGGAGCTCTTATAAGGCATATTCAAGAGCAGTTCAAAGCAAAATCGGGAAAATCAGAGTAAGATAACTCCTTTTTCTAGAAGATAATGTCGTGTTTGGTTTGTGGATTCTGATTGAATTGGAATTCGGGATTCCGTTCCGTGGCATGTTTGGTTGCTAGACGAATGGAATCCGTCAAATTCCATGTTTGATGGATTTGGTCGTTCTAAGGGTGGAAGGAATTCGATTCTGTTCTTTTTTTGTTAAAAGACCAAAATACACGTTCTTTATTATTATTTATATATTGAAATAAATAGTAATAAAGAATTCGATTATAGATATTTACAGAAAACAACAAATATTTGTTTTAACAAAATTCAAAAGAGTTCAAGGCAAAACTAGGAAAATCAGATTAGTATAATTCCATTTTTAGAAGCAAATATCATGTTTGGGTGTGTGGATTCCAACAGTATCGGAATCCAAGATTCCATTGCAAGATGTGTAGGGTTGGATGGATAGAATTCAATTTCGTCGGAATCCTTCAAATTTCATGTTTGATGGATTTCACCATTTGTAGGGGAGGGTAGAAGGAATTCAAAACCATTCTTTCTTATTTATTAGAAGACCAAAATACCCGTTTCATATATATTGAAATAAATAAAAAATAATAAATCATATTTGCAAGAAGCAGATAATAAATTTATGAACAAAAATTTAACAAGTTATTTTGTTTTTGTTATTGGATTTCATTCCATTTCCTGCCAACCAAACCTAATGTGTAACAATTTAAATTCCTTCATATTCCAATTCCTTTGACTGATTCCATTCCTATCCTGATTCCCTTATAGGTCAACATACTATGCTGTAGCAGATGCAGCAATATTAAGGTTCATGGTGGAAGTCTGTTGGGGCCCAATGCTCGCAGCCTGGAGTGTAACACTTGACCAGAGTGATGACAGATCAGCCACCAATCACTGCCTACATGGCATCCGACACGCCGTGCACGTGACAGCTGTCATGGGAATGCAAACACAAAGAGACGCATTAGTCACAACTGTCGCCAAGTTCACATACCTCCATTGTGCTGCAGACATGAAACAGAAAAACGTCGATGCTGTCAAGGTACTCCCCACTTTTCACAACTCCATAAAAAATAAATAATAACATTTTTTAATTATTTTATCATTTTCAGGCAATAATAGCAATCGCAATAGAAGACGGAAACTATCTCCAAGATTCTTGGGAACACATTCTAACTTGCCTTTCACGATTCGAACATTTACAACTACTAGGAGAAGGTGCACCATCTGATGCATCTTTTTTAAGCGGTTCAAACACCGAAACAGAAGACAAATCACTAAGATCCAGTTTCACTTCCTTAAAAAAGAAAGGAACCCTCCAAAACCCAGTTGTAATGGCGGTTGTTCGTGGCAGTTCATATGACAGCACATCTTTGGCAGCTAATAATTCCGGATTAGTAACACCAGACCAAATCAACAACTTTATTTCGAATTTAAACCTCCTTGAACAAATCGGGAATTTTGAACTTAATCATATATTCGCTCATAGTCAAAGACTCGATAGTGAAGCGATTGTCGCTTTCGTGAAAGCGCTTTGTAAAGTCTCGATGTCGGAATTGCAGTCGGTTACGGATCCTCGGGTTTTCAGTCTGACTAAAATAGTTGAAGTTGCGTAAGATCCTATCCTTGTATCTCCAACTAAATATATTCATTATTATTATTATTATTTTTTGTTTAAGTTTTGGTGAGGTTTGACTTACAAAAGGATTTTCATTTTCACACCTTATTATTTAAATTTTTTTCAGGCACTACAACATGAACCGTATCAGATTAGTGTGGTCACGCATATGGAGTGTTCTTTCAGACTTTTTCGTTTCAGTCGGTTTATCAGAAAACCTCTCGGTTGCCATTTTTGTCATGGATTCATTACGACAACTTTCCATGAAATTTCTTGAACGAGAAGAACTCGCAAACTACAATTTCCAAAACGAGTTTTTACGACCTTTCGTAATCGTCATGCAAAAAAGCAACTCCGTTGAAATCCGGGAACTTATCGTTCGTTGCCTCTCGCAAATGATCCTCAGCAGGGTCGATAACGTAAAATCCGGATGGAAAAGTGTTTTCATGGTATGTTTTTAAAATTTTATTTTTTATGCATTTTATACATATTTATAAGCTATTACTATTTTTGATAGGCATTAACAGCTGCTGCTGCTGATGAAAGGAAGAACATTGTGTTGCTAGCATTTGAAACCATGGAGAAAATCGTACGCGAATATTTCCCGTATATAACCGAAACCGAGACCGCGACTTTTACCGATTGTGTTAGATGTCTTATCACCTTCACCAACAGCAGATTTAACAGCGATGTAAGCCTTAACGCGATTGCTTTTTTGCGGTTCTGTGCTGTGAAACTTGCGGAAGGAGGACTTATTTGCAATCAAGAAACTGTTCCTATTGATGATGATTCAACTTCAAGCATTCAAGTGGTCAAAGAAACCATCACCCCTGATGGTCAAACTTCCATGGAAAAAGACGAGCATGCCTCCTATTGGATTCCTTTACTCAGTGGTAAAATAGCAACCTACTTTCATTTGTATTAAAGTACATTGCTATTTCTTACATTTACACTTGTTGGTATTTCAGGGCTATCTTCATTAACAACCGACCCTAGATTAGCCATAAGAAAAAGCTCATTAGAAGTACTTTTCAACATCTTAAAAGACCACGGCCATCTCTTCTCCCGTTCATTCTGGATAACCGTGGTCAACACCGTAATTTTCCCAATCTTCAAACCCGTAAACGAGAAAAAAGAAAAACAAAACGACAACCAATCAACCACCGCCACATGGGATTCCGAAACGTGCTCCGTAGCAACTCGCTGCTTAATCGACTTATTCATAAACTTTTTCCCGATAATGCGGGCCCATTTATCCCCGGTTGTATCGCTACTAGCGGGATTCTTAAAAAACCCGGGTCAAGGGTCCGCCACTACCGGAGTAACCGCGCTAATGCGACTGGTGGCCGACTTGGATGCATTATTGACAGAAGACGAGTGGGCGTGTATTTTTATCGCGTTAAAGGACACCGCGGGGTCCATGTTACCGGGTTTTTTGAAACTTTTAAGGATTATGGACCGCGTCGAGTTACCGAGCGTTGTTGGTCAAGTGTACGATGACGGTGAGACGGTGAACGGGAACAACGGGAACGAGAACGGTACGGTTGACGATCTCGAAGACGATAACTTACAAACAGCGGGATATGTCGTTTCCAGAATGAAAACTCATATATCAACACAGCTACTTATCATGCAGGTTTCTATTTCTATTTGTATTACAATTTTCTACTTTCTATTTTAATCTTTTATCGAACATTGATTATATTTTATTCCCACAGGTAACAACCGATCTCTACAACATCCACCAACATTTACTAAAAGCCTCAACCGTCAAAATCGTGCTCGAAATCTTCCAACAAACCGTAACCCACTCACACCAACTAACCTCGGAAACAAGCTTACATCAAAAACTCCAAAAAGCGTGTTCCATTCTCGAACTCTCGGACCCGCCCGTAATCCATTTCGAAAACGAATCATACCAAAACATGCTAAACCTACTCCACCACCTCCTAACAACCGACCCAAATTTATCTTCCGAAATGGAAATCGAACCGAAACTATTCTCGCTATGCGAACAAATCATAAAACTTTACCTAAACTGTTCCAATTTAGAAAAAGAACAACAAAAACCCGTCATTCATTGGATCCTTCCGTTGAATTCAGCCGTGAAAGAAGAGTTAGGTGCGAGAACGAGTTTACTCGTGTCGGCTTTGCGGGTTTTGAGTGAAGTAGACAAGGATTGCTTTAGGAGGTATGCGGGTCGGGTTTTCCCGATGATGGTTGATTTGGTGAGGTGCGAGCATAGTTCGCGGGAAGTGCAGACGGTTTTGAGTGACTTGTTTCTGAGATGTATAGGCCCGATAATAATCGATATGTGACGTGTTTTTTTGTAATTATATATATATACGTTATAAAATATATATGTATTTGTAGGGTGGTAGTGTTGTTAGCCTCTTTTGAAATGGTATATCTTATGCTCCATTTTTGGGACTAGTGTAAGGAGAGGAGAGGCTTGAGTTTGTGGTGTTATGTGTTGTATTTTTTATGGTATGGTGATTCTTTTCATTGATTAACATAAACAATTTGCTAATGTTTTTAGGATATTCATTGTTAGTTTGTTACATCTCCCATTTTAAGGTAAGTTCATTACCATTTGTTTATTACATAAGTCAAACTAGTACCATAAGTTCATTGCATAATTAAACTGCACCTTGGAGTTGATGGCAATTTTTGTAAATAGTAACGTCTTGAACAATCCTGTACAAAGTTTATAAAAATAAAAGCAAGACTTTGATTTATAAAATCTACCCAATTTAAATATCTCGATAAATATTCTAAAAAGTATTATTCGAGATTATATAAGAATTGTACGGAGCTAATCTCATAAATACTTCTTCACTTGAAGTTTTGATGACATACAAAACGATGTATTGGTATGTTTCTCGAGATGGTCTTTAATCTTGAAAAATATACGAATTGACATAGAATAATAATCTTATTTTCTATTTTTTGTGATTATTGATCGAATGAAATCACTAGGCAAGTGCATCCAAATGGAATATCCGGTCTTGAATTGAAACTCCGATTTGTCGTTTTTCATTAAAATAAGTTTTATAAATATCTATATAGATAAAGCGGTTAGTAAAACAATAAGATTATAGTTATATGATTTTTATCATCAAAACAAGCAAGATTGACATTACCAAATGCATGTCACATGCATGAAGTGTTCCAACACATAAATGCACATGCAGGAGGCAGCTTTGTTTTTGGTCCTCACCTGATCGCAACCGCTGCTACAGTTCGAACCCCACTCAACGCACCACTCTGACCATCGGAGACCTGCTCGCACAAAGGTCGCTACTTCCTTCGGTCCGCCTCCTATCCTCTCTCCTTTGTCCTACACGAAATCAACCAAAAACCGAACCCACCATCATCAACCTGCAACCTCCGATTTAGGTACCTAATCCTTCGGTTTTTGGCTTTCTGACAACGGTTCTAGCCTCCGGTTAACCTCCGGTACAAACTCCACCCACTACCTTCTCCGATCTGTGACCGAGTTAGCTGACTCGGTCAACTCGGTGGCTTGACTAGGCGAGTCAGACTTTCAATTAAGGTGCAGTTTATTGATCCCGGAAGATTGTTCTTGTTGGTTTCTTGTTAATTTCTTAGATGATGTAGCTTGGGTTCTGGGGCTACCCACATTCTGTGCACTCCAACATTGTGTTGGTGTCATTTCTTTTTCCTTTGTTAATTTCGGCTCCCTTTCTATAGCTTCATCTCGAGGCCTGTTTTTCTTTCCATGTCTTCTTCTTCTGCTGTTTCGAATAGTTTTTTGCCGTGCCCGTTTAGAAGTTTCCATTGTTGCCAGAATGGTGAAGGGGGTAATAAAGAAATTTCCCGGATGATTTCTCACCTTAAAAGTCAACATCTCTTGAATGATGATCGCAAACGTGTTTTGCATGAGGCTATTTCCACGGACCAGTGATTATTTATGGAGGTGGAAAAAACTTTGATGTCTCTTGGTCAATGGTTGTGCGGGAAGTGTATGACTCTACATGTGGTTATTCGTGCATGTCATCATCCTAATGGTCTTGTCCGTTTTATTAAAGGGGACAATGGTTTGACCACACACATTGTCGGTATTATTAAGCCGGATGCTAAGGAGGATGTGCAAAATGTTTCAGAGGGATTGGTTTTGGATGTTGGGCACCTTGATCGAGCCTTTAAAACGCCTATCACTACAGTCAAAAGTATCATTCACAGTTGTTGTTTAGCTTTCTCGCAGGCCTTAAAATCAGCCATTTACAAGGTGATTGCCCAACCCAGTTCTGTTGATGCATGGGTTAGGTTGTTACTTCTCCCACGTTGCACGTTGCAGGTGTTTAGGCCTAAGAACAGACAAGAATGCAGGTCTGGGAATAGAAAGTCCATACAACAAAGTTGCATATTGAAGTCCTTGGCTACATGGGGGAAATAGGATGGTATCACCACACTATTAAACAACATCTTCGACAACTGCGAGGTTGGGTACATGGGCCAGGACGGAGACAACACCCAGGCTACAACAACGGCTAAGACCAACATCAGACAATCTCTATCCATCAAGGCAATTCATCGTCATGATTTCACAAACGTGTCCCCAGTCCATCGAGGTTATTCCTCATCATGGATCTCATAAAGAAAATCACAATCTCTATACATCAAGGCAGTTCATCGTCATGATTTCACAAACGTATCCCTAGTCCACCGAGGCTATTCCTCATCATGATTCTCATAAAGGGAATCATAGTATCCATCTATTGAGATAGTTCATTGTCATTGATGTAAAGACATGCCATGCCTTATCCCTGCAAGTAAGGATGAGCAAAACCGACCCATAAACCCAAAAACCGACAAAAAACCGAAAAACCGAGACCGAAAAACCGAACCCATTCCAAAAACCGACGGATTGGGTTTAAAAAACTAAAAAAACCGACTTTGTCGGTTTGGGTATTCATCCCGACCCATAAAAACCGAACCGACCCATTCCTTTGGTAAAATCGTTAAAAACCAACCCATGGGTGATAAACCGACCCATTTAGAAACCGACCCACTTGATTTTTACCTTTTTTCTTTTTAGTTTTTACTAGGATCAGTGTTACACACTTTCACTGTGACACGGGAGACGCCGAGACGGGAGAGTGTATACGCATCCAAGAGATTCAAATTGAACCATAATTTTGCTTTTATTCCTTTAATCCTTTCATCCAAGAGAGCACTGCTGACTGGCGAGTGGCGACTGCTGCGAGACCGACCGGCGACCACCGCCGACGCACGAGGCACCACACCAGCGACACGACCACCGCCCACCGGTGTTCAAAGAGTTACGACACAGCCCACCGCCGACCCACGAGGACGAATTCCGACAGGTATTTTCTAATTCTTTTTGCTTCTAATTTCATCCAACAGATATTTTTTTTTTGTTTTGTTTTCACGGTTTATAGTTTACGAATTCCGATTTCTTAGTTAGGTGTTTTCTATTTCCCGGTGGTTATGGTATACGAATTTGTTATATACGAATTTGTGAGTTAAGTGAAATGTCCATTTTACCCTTTTAAATCAAAATCAAAATCCTCTTTCTTCCTCCCCCTTTCTTTTGTTCTTTTATCTTTTCCTTTAAAACCCGTCTCCGCATCACGTCGACTCCTTCCCGCCGGCCGCCACAGCCGCATCTCCGATCTCCATATCCAACTCCTGAACTCGGTGTTTAGCTTGCTCGGATCCTCACTTTCACACTGCCCGAAGCCCGGAAATCGTGAATGGCAAGTCTCGAACTATCGATTTCTATACCTTGTTGTCATTATTAACTCAATCTTTCATGTTTTATTGTTAATTACTTAATTTCACATCGGGACATCCTACTAAAAATCTTAATAGTAATCGACAACTCTAGTGTATATATGTTAACATAACTTGTAGCAGTTGGTGAATGCGAACTCCTGTTGCTTACGGCGGTTTTAAGTAAGATAAAGCTTTATTGTTTATTAGTTTGATCACCTTATGGTTTAATCTATGTTTTCTCAAATTAGGAACAATTTAAGAACCAAGTTCCTTAAACATGGAAACCCTAATTGACTTGTAATTAAGCTTACTTATTACTGCTAATTCAAGGGTTTTTTGATGGGCACTGAATTGAATTTATAGATATATCCTTAGGTCCCCGTGCGTTTATTACTCCTATTTTTCAATCCATAAATGAAATACAGATAAACTAGGCATATTTAGGTTATGTAAACATGTAAGCATTTAATGTTGATAATATTTTGATTTTTTTTTCTTTGTAACATTATTCCATACTTAAAAGTGATAGTATGATTTTTACATTATTGCAGTTTAAAGGTATCAATGGCAAAAGTTATAGAGAAGTTCTTTATAGCATCTATGCTGATGTGGACGGTTCCAATTGCACTTTTGTACGCTTTTAACAACAATCTATTTCCTCGTAAGCTTTAACAGAAGATATTTAGCTCATCGCTTGTGCAGTCTTTTTGAACCATTTTCTTGGCTCTTTGTTGCAAATCGATCATTGTTTTTTTGCAAAAATTATATAAATGCAAAACAACCATTTTGGTTTTTTTTGTCCAAAATTGCTCATTTGTGTCCCTTTTTGCATTTCACAAGAGTGATGATTTGTTTGCAAGGAAAATCCAAGTAAAATGGTTTAAAAAAGTCAGTATCTTGTTTGTTCATTCTAATATGATACAAGATAATGTTAAATGCAAGAAATAAAAAATGTACATTCGTTTATTTGTTTATGATACCATCGTGCCTTTATTCATTCTATTGTAGCATTTTGAAAAATCTGTCAAATTATAGCAATGTCATCCAGATACAAAGCAATTGTCAAAACTATATTGGGTAGATTTTTCAAAGCGTAATATCCTAATAAGAAATTAATAAAAGCAAGATGCTATAATTAATAGATTTTTCAAAGTACAATGCCTTAAATAATAAAAAAGAACAATCTAAAATACAATTGAGGCAAACTTGTAAAAAGTTAGGATACGTTAAGTATCTTTTACGTTACCTTTTCTATGAAGTATTTTTTGTGCATCAAGTCAAAAAAAAAAAAAATTCATATATAGCTTTTTTATTTATTTATAAAGTCGTTCTGTCCTCGTGAAGTAAAAAAGAAACATTGCCTAACTTCCATTAACGTATCTTTTTTTTTTTTTTTTTTTTTTGTAGGTTTTGCTGACATGTCACCGTATTCAGTGACACTGATAAGTGGATTTCTCGCGGTTATATCGGTGAATGTAGTAATTGCATTCTATATTTATTTGGCAATGAGAGAGCCTTCAGAGAAACACGAGCCCGATCCTAAGTTTGTCTCGGAAGCCGAGGCGAGTGTCAAGCATTTGGTATCCAATCAAACACACGAAACCGAGTCGACTCAGGAAAGTGAGTCGACTCATAAGAAAGAAGAGTAAAAAGTAAAGAGTCTTTGTTGAATGTTGATTTTGCATGCACGTTTCGTATTGTAATACTATCTTATGTTTTGGATCTTAAAAGTATTCGTTTTATTAGTAATTTCGTATCGAGTTTCATTTTTAGCTATCTGAAACGTTATCCAGGACTGAAACAAAATATAACAGATTGTACTATGTTTGACATGCATTGGATTGGGACGAAACATAACAGATTGCACACAAAACAAGTCTTTATTTTTTTTATCTCAATAGCTTTAAATAAGAGTTCAATATAAAAGAAATAGCATGTACATCTATTGATTATTTATTACAATAGGGATACCTAAAATCATAACAAATGGGATATGGAGGTTAGATGTAATAAGTATTGATTTATTTATTGTATATTGCTTGTTTTCTTCTAGGAACTAGTGTAATATATGTCAACGGACGGATTGGTGGAAAGTCGATTCACAAAAGTTCCATGTACTATCAAAAGTAGCAAGACACGTGTTAGAGATGCCGATCTCTACTGTTGCATCAGAGTCAGCCTTTAGCACCAGGGGTAGGGTCATTGATCATTATAGAAGCAATCTAACTGCCGTGACCGCAGAAGCTTTGATATGCACATAGGATTGGATACGGTGTTCCCCAACTGACATTGGGAATCAAACTATGTCGCCTACAGCTTTGATAGAATTGCAAGAAATGATGGAGAAGCTAGAGATTGGTATGTGTTTTGTTATTGTACTTTTATAATATTATATATGTTACTAATATCTGCTATTTTTGCTTTGTAGATGAATTAGGAAATGGGCAAAGCATGACTGACTCATGCATAGATATGGATTATGATTATGATTTTGATTGATAGTTTGACACGTTTAAGGTAATCATGTAAACCATAAGTTTTACACAATGTGTAATAATTTTTAAGAAGTTGTTAAACAGGTTTTTAACTCGTGTATTGTTAAACCAAGTTTGATTGTAGGAACATGGTGGTGGTAGAATACTTGAATTGGAATTGCAAGTGCTGGACGGATGACTGACTCAATTAGATATTTCTTGTTGATTTAGACGTTAGTAGAATTTGTACTTTAATTTGGTGGTAGTTTGGTTGTTTGTTTTGTAGAAGTGAATGGACTTTTTTGGTGGTGTCAAACTTTAAATTACATGTTTGCCTTTTGTAAGCCTTTTAGGATACTAGATTTCTGAAAAACCCATGTGTTTAAACCCGAAAACCCAGAAAACCAGGAACCCATAAACCCACGAGTTTAAAACCGCAAACCCATTAACCCACGGGTTAAAACCGACAACCGACAAAACCGACCCAGAAACCCATAAAAACCGAACCAATTAAAACCGAACCCATATGGGTTTTAAACCCAGAAAAATCGACTTTATCGGTTTGGGTTCGGTTTTGGCCAAAAACCGACCCATGCTCTACCCTACCTGCAAGGGATGTATACCTAATCTCACTCTTAGACTCAACCTATCTATACACGGATTCTGCTAGCTGTTAACCTATGATATAGGTTCCAAATTCAGATCAACGTCACCTGACATTTTCTTCACTTCCATATAATTTATTGCTACCACGCACTAGTCAAAATTGCAATCCAAAATGGCTAAACCTTGTCATGGATTCATGAACAACTCATGTCATATCCCCACAAGGGATGTAGGTCTGTACATACTCTTAACTCAACCTAACTATGCATTATTCTCGTTAGTTATTAACCTAGAAGATCTAGGTTCCAACACCGACTCCATATTAGTCGACATACAAACCACATCATAATATTCCATCATTACCACACAACATGCATTTCAATATACAATATATTAACACAACTATATTAATAATGACATGTATTCCGATATAGTGTGGTAGCTTGTACTCACCTTAGTGATGTTGTAGACATCATTAGTCCAAGCTAAACAACCAGTTTCTTCTCTTGCCTTAGAACTGTCAAAACCATTTGAAATTCTTGAGCATCACAACTCAAGTATCAATCATCATTCACACATTTGACTTAATGTTTCCATTAAGTCTATAACACTCATTTATACTAATCAATTCCACTTCTTAGCTTAATCAAGCCTATGTCTCAATACACATGTATAATTTTCATCATATTGATCAATTCTTCCACAACCAACTTATGGATACGATCAATTAGACATGTCTTAACAACATCATCTAATGATAATATCCAGTTACATCTCTACCATTATTTACCAAATCTAGCGTTTGTGATCAAAACCCAATTCAACTTCAATCATGGAATTAACCATTACAACACATGTTTTCTACTTCCATTTCTACATCCTATCACAGATATACCAAAATTTTATCGATTACTACTTAGGATTTGCAAACACCTACAACATCTCATCTTAAATAACCGAACGAAAGTAGATACTACCTTCAAGATCATGTATCTTGGGCTCATTTCACGAATCGCACATTGTTTCCCGTTAACTATGTTGCACGACTTGTCACGTCACGACAAACACATGGTCGCGTCGCGACCCCTTAGTCATCCCGTCGCCTCCCCATAGCTTATCGCGAATCTATTCCACCATATCAACCTACTTTCAAGTTTAACTTCTACAATGATAAGCTACTTATGGGTCGTGTCGTGACCTCAGTTCACTGTGCTGCTTAAAACCAAAAGAAAACATTTTGTCCCAAATTAAATGCCTAACTTCTCCAATCTTTGGTTTTGAGTTGTTGAACTTACACACCATAGTCCAAGAACACATTATGGCACAACCTTACCATAAAATCTGGAAATTGTATAATTTTAGTCCAAAATGACCAAATTGCCCTTATGGTCCAATTTGCCTCATTAGCATTATCTATAAAGTGGAAGCATAATTGGGCATAGAATCTTGGTCATTACTCTCACCCCAAGGCTTTAGACGTCTAAATGAAAGGGGAAGATGGAAATTGGGGATCTTAGCTCTAAACACAATTGGTCCTATACTTTTAAGTTTCTCACATGTTCCTCAACCGACTTCCATTCAGCCAATAAGTCTTAATACTTCTACATAAACCATACAAAGTTAATATCTCATATTATAGATCCAAACCTAATTAAGTCAATGCCAAAATTAAGTTTTAAAATTTGGCAAGTTTGGTCCCTCAAACTTTAATGGTTCTATTAACTCACTTTGACATTCTAGTTAACAATTCTTGTTTGATAGCTTCCAATCCAACCTTAAATGATAAAAATTTCCTTACAATTAAGTCCCAATTTTAATTATATGATTTATTCAAGTATCATTCCTTAATTCCAAATTAAAGGTTTTTAACTTTAACTTTCACTTAAACCATTATCACTAAAATTTTATTTTATCTAAAAAATTTCACAAATAGTTTCACTTAAAGATAAAACTTCTAGACTTAAAATACGAGTATGTGATCATTTGATTAAGGGCTTGTTCTTAGCCCATAATGCTTTCATATTTGACACACCAAGTTCAAGTTGCTACGTAGTTGCTCTTGGAGGACCTTTGCTGAAATTTTTGGGTTTCCTTCAATGTACGTGATAATATGTTGAGAATGATAAGATGGAGTACATTTTTATCTCCATGCTTTGACGACATACATGGTCCTCAACATAGTTGTTGCCTACCAATCCCCATTCCCCTTGAACCAAATTCACAATCACCATATAAAGGCTTCAAACCAATATCATATCTGAAAACTTGATGTTCTTGTTTGTGACTTCTATTTTGTCTATTTGCAGAAAGAATGATTTTGGACGAGCTTGTTAATCAGAGAACCATTAGAGAAAAGAGTCGGTCGATGAAAGGCCCATGGGAAACCCTATCGATTATTTCTCCATCCTCTTGAATAATAAGAAAATGTAATATACTATCAAACAATGTAATGGAGAAGAGACATGTGAAATGACAAAAGTACCTGCACGTGCAAAATACACGAGAAAACATAACATTATCGATCCAACTATGTCTCGATCGAGTTTGCACGAAGATTCGTTTTTAGGAATATATTCATAGTTTTGATGAAACACATGTTATATTTAGTCTAAAACATATATTATTGGTGATAAGTCCCTAGGATTAACCATCACCCTGATGGCCTAGTGGATAAGACTTATGACTCTTTCTCTTCCCCCATAAAGAGGTTCCAAGTTCTAATCTCACTCCCTCCCTTTCCCCATAGGGAGTGTTAGGTTTCAATCAGGGGATGGCCACTGGCCACCTCTCTACCCCCGTAGGTGATTGACCCCGACCACCCTGCTGCCAGGTGTGCGTGGGGCCCGAGGTTACTTCATCAGGGTCATCCAAAGAATGGATCGGGTGGGGTCCTCGGTTACCAAAAAGAAAAAAAAAGAAAAAAAAAAAAAAGTCCCTAGGATTTAAGTTGGGTTTATTTTTAGGAAAACAAGAAATGCGAATAATTTAGTCAAAATAGATCCTCAAGCTACGAACCTCAAAAGAGAGTGAAAACGCAGGAGCAGAAACAAGGAAGAAGAGGAGGAGATCCACAACCACCAATTTGGAATGCGATTCTACTCTTCGTTTCCCTTCTCATAGGAACATGCCTGCTTGTTAATATCAATACTAATAAAATCTCCTCTTGCCTTCAATCATATTACGAGAAACCCTAATACTTGAAAAAAACCTCATCGATTCCTCGTTGTTCAATCCCTGTTTTTCTCTATATATGTGTTTCTAATAGGCAGACACATGAAGGTATTCAATGCAGTGTATTCATGATGCTGGTGAGTAGTTATTCCCTTGTTCACCCCTCCAACTTGATTCTCTCATGGAACCTTGGTTTGTGTCATGATTTTCACTGTTTATCCTTTGACATAGACTACGAATTTTCATTCGACGACCTCAATTACAAGTGAAATACATATATTACGTCGTTCAAGCTTCATTCGTTTCGAATTGGACCTGGATTGGACATGGAAAACGAGGTGATCGAATTCGACATAGGACTAGGAGGCGGTGGAGATGATTCAGTAGCCATTATCGACGATGAAGAGATGACTGATGATTCTCCCACCGCCGCCATGGTCGGAACCAGCAGTGGGAGTCTCTTCTTCGATACTTCAAGTTACGTTCCTCAACGCGACCTGGATCTCGAGCCTTTTGAGGGAATGGAATTCGAATCTGAAGAAGCTGCCAAGGGTTTCTATAACTCCTATGCTCGTCGTGTAGGGTTCAGCACTCGTGTTAGCTCATCCCGTAGGTCCAGAAAAGATGGCGCTATCATACAGAGATCCTTCGTTTGTGCAAAAGAAGGATTTCGCAACCTGAATGAAAAACGAACCAAAGATAGAGAGATCAAACGACCTAGAACTGTCACCAGAGTAGGTTGCAAAGCATCAATGTCTGTGAAGATTCAGGATTCAGGGAAATGGATTGTGTCAACATTTGTCAAAGAACATAACCACGAATTAGTACCACCAGACCAAGTCCACTGCCTGAGATCTCACCGCCAAATCTCTGGTCCTGCCAAAACTCTGATTGATACTCTTCAGGCCGCCGGTATGGGTCCCCGGAGAATCATGTCAGCCTTGATCAAAGAGTATGGTGGCATCAGTAAAGTCGGATTCACAGAAGTAGATTGTAGAAACTACATGAGAAACAACCGCCAAAGAAGTTTAGAAGGAGACATACAACTTCTCCTTGATTATCTCAGACAAATGCAATCAGAAAACCCCTCTTTCTTCTATGCTGTCCAAGGAGATGAAGAACACTCCACAGGTAATCTCTTCTGGGCTGACACAAAAGCAAGATCCAACTACACTCACTTTGGGGACACAGTCACATTCGACACCACATACAGATCAAACAGGTACCGTTTACCTTTTGCACCCTTCACTGGAATCAATCACCATGGTCAACCTGTACTATTCGGATGTGCTTTTCTCATAAACGAATCCGAATCCTCATTCGTCTGGCTTTTCAACACATGGGTTTCAGCCATGTCCGGTCACCCTCCTGTCTCAATCACTACAGATCATGACACAGTCATCCAATCAGCCATTACACAAGTCTTTCCCGACACTCGCCACCGCTTCTGCAAATGGCACATCTTCAAGAAATGCCAGGAAAAGTTATCCCACGTGTTCTTACAATACCCGAATTTCGAAGCCGACTTTCATAAATCCGTGAACTTAACCGATTCAGTCGATGAATTCGAATCCTGTTGGTTGTCATTACTCGATAAATACGATCTTAATGATCACGATTGGCTTCAAGCAATCTACACCTCACGTAAACAATGGGTTCCTGTGTATCTTCGCGACACTTTCTTTGCAGAAATGTCGATAACTCAAAGAAGTGATAGCATGAATTCATATTTTGATGGGTATATAAACGCATCAACAACTCTAAATCAATTCATCAAATTATACGAAAAAGCATTAGAGTCACGAAATGAGAAAGAAGTGAAAGCAGATTATGACACAATGAACTCTCTCCCTCTTTTAAGAACTCCATCTCCCATGGAAAAACAAGCATCCGAACTTTACACAAGAAAAATCTTCATGAGATTTCAAGAGGAATTAATCGGGACACTTTCTTTAATGGCATCAAAAATCAATGACAACACTGATGTCACAAGTTATCAAGTTTCAAAATTTGGTGAAGACAACAAATCCTACACTGTCAACTTCAATGTTCTTGAAATGAAAGCCACTTGTAGTTGCTGTATGTTTGAATTTTCAGGTCTTTTATGCAGACATATTTTGGCGGTTTTTAGAGTGACAAATGTTCTTACTCTTCCTTCACGTTATATATTAAAAAGATGGACAATAAATGCAAAAAGTAGTGTGATTCTTGAAGAAAGAGTTAATGATGTGGTTTCTGGTTATTTGGAGTCACATACTGTGAGATATAATACCCTTCGACATGAAGCTTTTAAATTTGTGGAAGAAGGGGCTGAATCTGTTGAGACATATAATGTGGCCATGCTTGCTTTAGAAGAAGCTTCAAGGAAAGTTGCCATGTCAGCAAAAAATGAAGGGATGGTTCTTATGGTTAATGGGCGTTTCAGGGAAGATTCTAGAAGCAATGGGACAGTTACAAAAATGGATACGAGTAATCATTGTGAAGATAATTTATCAGAGGTTAGTTTCTTTACTCCAAATCTTATTATACAAATTTACTTTCTTGTTTTTGTACTTCTAGGGCAAATTTCAGGAAATAGCAACGTACTTTAATGACTAAATATTCAACTTAAATATTTTACACCCAAAATAAATACTAGATGCGGGTGTTACAAAGAGACACCTCAAGGGACCAATTTGGGATTTTTTTTTTTTTTTTTTGCATCGAGTTCTAGAGATTAAAGAGGAAAATTTTGACCTGTTTATGTGAATTTGGGTTGTATTTTGTTGATAAAGGGTCAAATGGATAAAATCAAAGAAATTAGATAAAAAGAAATTGGGTCAAACAGTTAAAGCATATTCAACTGTTTACAATCTTCTAAATTCTTACTTTTATGTTTCAAAGTCATTTTAAAATTTAGTATTTTTTAATAAATATTTGTTACTTTTGATGTTAATATTGTGTAAAGCTAATAAATATTGTGTTAATATTGTGTAAAGCTAAAAAATATAAGGGTTGCTTTTGAAAATATATATGGTTAGAAAAAAGGAATATATATACCTACAATCTGGTCTAAAGCAAAAGGAAACCTAAAAAGCTTGTAACGTTAGGGGCTAGTTGGTCATATTTTGAAACTAATGGGTTATTTTTGTCTATTTTGAAGATATGACACATGAGATAATTATGATTGGTTATTATGTGTAGGATGAGATGGACAGGAAGATTGAAGAACTTAATCAAGAGGTGGAATCGGGTAAGAGGAGGTGTGAAGTTTATAGGAGCAACTTGCTTTCAGTTTTAAAAGACATTGAAGATCATAAACAACAACTATCACTTAAAGTCCAAATCATAAAGTATAGCATGAAAGATTGCTTGTAAAGTAACATTTTTTTTTTTTATCTTATAGCTTATAGCTTATAGCTAGCTAGCTGTTTTCTTGGTTCAGAGTATTCTTTGATGCCCAACATATATGTATAGTTAATTGCTCCCATCCATTTTCACTTTTCAACACAACCATGATTTTCACTCATTTTTTTTTTTTTATTCTCTTTGTTTGAATTAGTCGATTAGTGTATGGGTAAGAGAACATGACGGTCAAAATCAATAGATAATAAAGTCCTATTTGCATGCAAAATGATACAAAATGTCGATCAACATAGACTTATTTGGTTTTGATGAGTTTTTTTAAAACTTTACAAATATTGTATTTAACCCCCTTTTACACAATGTGACAGTTGATTATTATACTCTAAGATACTTTCACACCTTATGTTGTGCCATAACTTGAAGGGAAAACCACATTAAAACCCTTAAGTTTAGAAAAAAAAAAAAAGACGGTTTAGCCCTAATATGACATTAATGTGTGGAATTGCCTGAACTTTGCATTGTTTTTCCATATATGGCATTTAGTAGGTTTCGAACCCACTAGCTGGTTACCAACTGACACATTGGTAGCCGACTATGTCAACTTCTTGGCTTCATTTAAAAAAAATAGGACACAAGGAGGGTGTTGGAATCGAACTCGCCACCTCAAGCAAACAAGGCCAATGCCTTTAACTACTTCATAGCCATTTTTTTTAATGTTGCAAGCTTGTTCACATATACATCATATAGAAATTGTATTTTTTAAGTTCAATTTGTATATATATATATTTTCTTCATAATAAATATTATTCGTATTTACATCTGTATTTATACTTAAAAAATACATATTATCTTTCTATAAACAAATAATAAATATGTATTTACTATTAAAAATACATAATAAATATGTATCTATACTTTTAAAAGTACATTACCATTTCATAGACATATTAAACAAAGTACATTGCCATAATATAATTAACCATAATAAACAAACTACATTACCATTTCTGACATAACATCACAAACTACATTACCATAACATCATTCACAAAGTAGATTATCATTTCATTCATTACATCAGAAAGATATTACCATAAAATCATTCACAAACAAAGTAGATTATCATTTCAAAATAAAATAAACAAAAATAGTTGACCAGAGAATCCATAACATTCAAACAACAATTACCTAAACCAACACAACAAAAAACAAACACATTAAAAAATAGTTTGACAAACCATTAAAGTACTCAATGACATAGCTTCATAAAGACTTATATTCAACAATATAAGACTCATGAGCATTTTTTGATTCTCAAACCTAATGATTAATAAGAGATGTCAAAATATTAACAATTTTATGAGGTTTTAATACTAATAATAAGTTATGCTAAACTTCTCTTTATAAACAACGTAACCAAAGTCACATTTATAGAAACTTCTGGTGAAATTCCCCACATTGATTAACAAGCCATGGCTAGAATGTTCCAATACACATACCACCTAATATTAGAAATCCCACCCTCTTTTAGAAGGTTTGTTGCACAAGGTTACCTCAGTTGGTGTAAATGAATGACGAAGAGATCCTTGACAGTTTGATCAAGCTTGATGTAAGATTGGAGAATACGACAAGTACAAAGGAAATCTTTTTGTTGGTTTTTGGAGGTTTAGAAATGTTATTTGTTTTGCTTTGAAAGATATAAATTTGGTTTTAATCTTTAATATATTTATTAGTGGTTATCATTTATGTTTTGAATCACCGGCAACGTTCAAAAAAAGACTAGCCTATTGATAAAGAATCTTTCACCAAACCACAAACTAGATAGCACTACTTATATTTTCATAAAAATCAAATAAAGAAAGACAATATTCAATTAGTTATAAAAAAAGATTTCCTTTAAATGGTTCAGTTTTATCAAACAACCACTAATATGGCCAGCTGTACATGGGTTTCACTTTTCGGCAGTGAAACAAGGCATCAAACATGCTTTTTTGCCAAAAATAGAAAACACTTCGAATATTTTTTAAAACAACTCATTCTTTCAAACTTAATCTTGCATTCTGCACTTTAACAGAGAGTTTTAATTTCTGTTCTTCCATATCTTTCAAAACTGCCAGTAAATTTGCACGATAAACTTCACATTTTTTATTCGTATTATCCAACTCAGCAGTCAATTCCCGAATTTTCTTTTCCTTCGCACTCTGAAACAACAAACAAAATTAATGAATATTGTAAAATTTTGTTTTTCTTTGAAATGCAAGGGTTAAATGGACATTTAGTCTCGTTCAAACTATTTATTCAAAATAGTCTGAACGAGATCTAATGTATACAAGAAAAGAAATAAAATAAAAATAAAAATTGTAATTACAAGAAAAGAAGTTACTTACCCTAGATTGATACGCCATTTCTTGACTTCCATTACCAAGATCCATCTCTCCATTTAACACAACACCATTATTCATCATCAAATTTTGTTTCTTTGAAGCAGAAACTTTTTTTGCAGCAATTTGCAAAGCATCTAATGCCACATTATAAACAGATATAGACTTAGCCCCTTCTTCAACGTATTTTATAGCTTCATGTCTTAAACTATTATATCTTGCACTCAAAGAATTACAAGAATCACTTGCCAATTCTTGACCATATTCTTCCATTCCACCACCACCTCTTTTAGCATCACGTGTCCATCTTTTTAAAATATACTGAGAAGGAAGAGTAAGAACATTTTTTGCTCTAAAAACCGATAAAACATGTCGACATATAATGCCTGAAAATTCAAACATATGACAACTACAATTGGCCTTCATTTCAAATGAATTGAACCTCACAATATGCACTTTCTGACATTTCTGTTCTTCACCAAATTTTGCCACTCGATAAACCGTGAAAGCCCCGTTATCTTCGATTTTAGTTGCGGGGTTAGCTAGGGTTTCGACTAGTTCCTCTTGAAATGTCATAAATGCCCTTCTGGTGTAAAGATTTGCAGCTTGTTTTTCCATGGGAGATGGGGTTTTAAGAAGTGGTGTTGTGTTGGTTGTTTCGAAATCTGCCTTCATTTCCATTTGATTCCAAGAGGAATTTGCGGTTTCGTATTGTTTGAATAGTGATTGTGTTGAAGTGGTGGCGTTTATGTAATTATCGAAGAACAAATTTAGGGTTTGTTCGGGTATTTTTGGGTTTAATTCTCCGAAAAATGTGTCTTGGAGGTAAACAGGAACCCATTGATGACGGACATTGTAGATTGATTGAAGCCATTCGTTGTTTATCAGGGAGTATTTCTTGAGAAGAGATTCCCAACAAGATTCAAAGTCTTCTACTTTTTCTGTTTCATGGATGCAATTCATAAAATCTTTATCGAATGAAGGATGTGTTTGATAGATATGAGCGAGTTTCTGTTGGGTTTCTCTAAATATGCTCCATTTACAGAATCGATGGCGGGTTTGAGGCAACACCTGTGAAACAGCCATCTGGATATGGTGATTGGGTTCGGTTGTGATGGAAACAGGGTGGTTTTCAGACATGGCATGGAGCCAATTTTGGAGTAGCCAAATGTAAGAAGAATCAGATTCATAATGAAGCAATCCACAACCGAATAGAACTGGTTGACCATGGTGATTGAGCCCAGTTATGGAGATCAACGGAACCCTAAAGTGATGGGCGATGTATGAGGTGTTTAATCTAACAGTATCACCGAAATAACTGTAGTTCATCCTGAAAGATGAATCAACCCAAAAGATATTTCGGTTAGATTGCTCACCGTCGCATTGAATTGCGTAGAAGAAACTGGGATTCTCTGCTTGCATTTGCTTCAGATAATCAATAACATGCTGATCACAGCTCACCGGGCTACTCCGTATACTCATCTGTCGATCGATTGACATAGAATCAGCTTGGAATAGAGAAATTTGTTTCAAGTAATTATGAATTCGACGAAAACCCTTTCGCTTTTTGTTCCAATCTCTCTCGATCTATTCCATCTCTCTCATCTGCACTCTGATTCACTCGGTCCGGAGAGAAAAACGAAGGAAACAAATGCGAATTACGGATATCATCGTCTCTGACATATTCCCTATGCTTCTCTTCTTCTGCACACACAAGGAAGCAACTATCCGCTTTAACACCACAACTACGGATGTTCCACAGTAGGGTTTCGGATGAACATATTGTGGAATATTCAAATAAAAAAAGCAACATTAAACCACTTTTAACAGAAGTATCAAATCATAATATGAAAGATTTGAGGAATCGAGAAAGAAATCTAATCACCTCCCGAATTAAATAGATGGACGTCTCGTGATTTGAGCAGGAAATTGGGGCTGTCTTCGGTTGAATTGGGAGGAACACATCCCTTGCCCTTTTCATTTGGTTAAGTTAACATAAACCCCTATAACATGTGACTGCTTAAATTATACCGGTTTCGATTGTGGTTCCAACATTACAGGAGCTGCTGGTTTCGAATCTGTCAAATTAGGTGGGTACCCGCTTATGCTAATTCTTAATTAGGATGGAAATGATACTATGTGACCCGAGTACCCAATTTGAGACTTGAGTTTTGATTTGAGTTTGGAATTCTTACTAGCATGCATGTGGGATTTGCTACCCCATATGTGGTACATGTATTGATGGTTTGTATGTTACCTAATGAGTGGAATTTGAGTGTTAGTAGAGGTAAACTACTATACATAGGTGTAAGTAGAGGTAAGACTATTACATACAAGCTCTGAAACCATTAGTTGTGAGTTAGACTTTGAGATTGACTTGGGTTTAGGAGTAGTTGCATATGCATCACGTACTTTTATTCGCTGATTTATGTTATGATATGATATCATGTTGTGTATGTGTTGATATGTTGTTTTCCCTAAGTCTTGATCCTAATGATATTCTTATGTTTTGAAAACTATTTTTGGAGGCTTTCCTTTGGGATTGAATGATTGCTCCCATCTACTACCCTTGAAGAATTGACATCGAGAGTACTTACTGGGCTTTCCAATCATAACACTTGTATTTTGACATGTATCCAAATTAGATATATAAAAGGCAAGAGTTATAGATGCATGAATATTTGAAAGACACGTTATTTATGCTTGACTTGTGTTTTGTTATTAGTTGTTACATTTTTGCGTTTTAACAAACACTTGTTAAACTTTGAACTTTGGGACCAACTTTTTTCATCAAACTTAAACACTTTGGAAAGATTTGGACTTTAACTTAATATTTTAACCTCATTTAAAATTTCCCACATGAGGGATGTTTCATGTACTATCATAGCTTAAAGAAATGCTAAACAAACAACCTCTCTAGTTGAGTCCTATCTAGTTCTGCCCAGTTAAGACTGCCTAGCATTTATGTAGCATATAAAAGGCAAGAGTTATAGATGCATGAATATTTGAAAGACACGTTATTTATGCTTGACTTGTGTTTTTTTATTAGTTGTTACATTTTTGCGTTTTAACAAACACTTGTTAAACTTTGAACTTTGGGACTAACTTTTTTCATCAAACTTAAACACTTTGGAAAGATTTGGACTTTAACTTAATATTTTAACCTTATTTAAAATTTCCCACATGAGGGATGTTTCATGTACTATCATAACTTAAAGAAATGCTAAACAAACAACCTCTCTAGTTGAGTCCTATCTAGTTCTGCCCAGTTAAGACTGCCTAGCATTTATGTAGCATATAAAAGGCAAGAGTTATAGATGCATGAATATTTGAAAGACACGTTATTTATGCTTGACTTGTGTTTTTTTATTAGTTGTTACATTTTTGCGTTTTAACAAACACTTGTTAAACTTTGAACTTTGGGACTAACTTTTTTCATCAAACTTAAACACTTTGGAAAGATTTGGACTTTAACTTAATATTTTAACCTCATTTAAAATTTCCCACATGAGGGATGTTTCATGTACTATCATAGCTTAAAGAAATGCTAAACAAACAACCTCTCTAGTTGAGTCCTATCCAGTTCTGCCCAGTTAAGAATGCCTAGCATTTATGTAGCATATCATATTCTAGTAGCTTGTGAAGAGGCTTGTGTCCATTTTTTGTTTTTAGTTTTCATTGCATGGTTGAGTTGTTTGATTTGTTGATATAACAATTTATTCTCTAACATGTATTTTATAATGTAGTTTTGTCAAGTGTATACTTTATGGATTTATGATAAATAAGAACCAACTAGCAAAATTAACAATATGCAAATATGTCTATAAAGACTAATATGAATCTAAAAACTACATTAACAAAAAGAATTACATTAATTTAAAAACAAAAAGTCCGATTATAAAATCTTTCATCTTTTTATTATTTTGATATAAATTTGAGCCAAATAACCTCTTTTTTGTTTGGCAAGAAATATAATATCTAATGTCCACTAACTTGTTAAAAAAAAGTGGTATGATACATGATGTTCAAAATATATATTGATTTTCAACTTAAAATATAATTTATCTTTCTGCATGATTGAGTAACTTGTATTAAATAAATCAAACTTCATTTTGTGTATAAATAAAAGAATGAAAGTAGTAGTCGATCCATCATCCGACACAAGTTCTCTATCCTCGAAGTAAATAATACCATCATAATAAAAAAAAACACATAAAAAGGCTAAGGTAATCACTTTAATTCACGCTTGAGGTCGAACAAAAGTATGAAGTTGACTGACATATTGAAATGAAAATATAAGAGAAAGAAATAAGAAATAGATATAAGAAACTTCTATGTTTTGTCTTTAGAAATGTTTAATTTATAATGCATAGTTTGCGGACATTAATGATGTTCATGAACCATTCGCGAGCCAAAATATAGTAGTTGAGTCGATATGTAATAAATTAGTTTTCAAGCTGTTCGCGGGACATAAATATCGTTGTCAGTCGCTATGTAATAAATTAGTTTCTCAAGCTCTTGATGAGCCATAAATATGGTAGTTGAGTCAATATGTCATAAATTAGTTTCTCATATTGTTCGCAAACCATATATATGGTAGTTGAGTCGATATGTAATAAATTAGTTTTTCAAGCTGTTTGTGAGCCATAAATATATTAGTTGAGTCGATATGTAATGAATTAGTTTCTCAAACCATTCACGAGCCACAAATACGATAGTTGAATCGACGTTTTCATGAAACAAATGCATATCACTCGCAAAGACCTCTGGTTTTGCTTTTGTTAAAACAAACTGTTTTGCTAGTTTGCAAAGTGTCTTTAAAGAAGTTGATGGTCATTTTGTCATGGTTAATGAGAATATAGCCATGTAGTTGTACTTGGCTTCACCAAATATAGATCAAGCTACGAGTTTTTGGTAAATTCTGACCAACTACTTTTTTTTTTTTTATAGATAATCACCAAAATGACAAATGCAATGCGTCATCAAATGATTACTTTTTCCTAAATTATCATAAAACTAACCATATATTCCGTAAAATTCTTTTATCTTTACAAAATCACTCTTCTGTGTGTTGCCGCTAAAAAACCTATTTGTTTGCGAAATTATTTATATCATGTTATTCATATTTTGTAAAAATACATGTTAGTTTGCAAAATGTATAGCAAATGAAACGTATATACATATAATAATGAAACCATTCATAAATCCAAAGGTATTTCATAAAATCTATTTTGTGAAATGGGTTGTTATTGTGTGATAGTTTGCCAAAAGGTGGTTGAAGCCTGATTTGACACCTCTCAATTTGTCATAGAATAATGTGGACTATGGGTTAAATACATGGCAAATGTTCAAGCTCAAAATACATACACAAAACCTGTGAATTCACATGTATCAAAATTTCATAATAAATATCCGAACAAATCACCATCGTGTTTCACATAAATTATCTAAAACAACTTGAGAGTTCTCTTATTCCTTTACCACATTTAAAACTGCAAAATCAATGGAACAATAACAATAACATATGCTATATATACACACATCCCATATGATTCATGCTTCACACGTGTCAGCTATAATAAGGGCATACCCCTTGATCTCCTCGATTCTTTAATGTCATCTTTGTATTATTTTTTCTTTCTAGTATTTTTGATTTGTCGTTGCAATACATCTTTTTCTTTTTACAATTTGAATATACATGGCATCCATCCAAATTAATTTGTGGGGTTGTTTAGTGTCGAAAACCAAACAAGGTATTCTGTTGTTGCCAAAGCCCTACACAATTACAAAAAACAATTTATAACAACATGAACGAATCCTAATTTGAACAAATAATTAAATCACATAACAATAAAAAAAATAGCAAACCTGCAAGCTAAATTGATAGATTCTCTATCTAAAATGCCAACCGGGCAGGCTTTCTGGTCTTCTGAAATAACTGGAAGGTGACTTGTACCATGCATATTCATAATCGCCTCAGCCGAATATAAATTCATCTCGGGTGTTACAGTATGTAGGAATTGACACGTGTCATTCATAGAACATAGTTCAGACACTCTAAGTTCCTGAAACATTAAAAAAAAAAAATGATCGTGACTAAAAAGCTTCACGAAAATTTAAACCAGAAAGTGTAATAAGAGAAAGAAAGAAAGAACCTCGGGTATTTTGTTATTTTCTTGTGATAATTTGCAAAAGTCGTGTATGTCTCCAAGAGTTAACAAACCAATCAAAACATCGTCTTCATCAACAATCATAACACAGGATTCCTTCTTTGCTAGCATCAAAGCGACTACTTCTATTAACATGGTGCTCTTTAACACAGTCACATACTGCGTTCTCATGGCTTGTGCCACAAGAATCTTTTTCGTCATACGTTTTTCATCATACGGCATGCGTGACATTTCATCCGCATTTCCCTCCAAATTCTTTCCGTTTTCATTTTCTTTTTGTTTTAATAAATTATTTTCCACGTCATCCTTTCTTTTTATAGACCGCGATGTGATCCATGAAGACAACCCTACAGCACCTAAAAGTGGCAACACTATCCGGTAATCATGTGTAAGTTCAAATAATAGCAAAACTGCAGTCAAAGGCACCTCACAAACCCCAGCAAGTGTAGCAGCCATGCCAACCTACACATCAATTTTTTTTACGAAAAAATGTAGAATATTGTCGTTATTATATAATAACCAATAAATAAAATTACCAGGCCATATGCTTGTGGTGATGCAACCTCGATGCTAGAAAGATGAAAGATTGTATCGATTTGTGGAATTAAAGAACTCAATATTTTCCCGTATGCCATTCCTGTAGCGGCCCCGATAAAAAGTGAAGGCGCGTAATACCCTCCAACTAATCCACACGCGCGACAAAAAGACGTTGCAATTATTTTAACTGCTACTAATTGCAATAAGAGATCTACGGATAGACCTTTTACAAAAGGTCGAGTTTCCAAAAGTGTATCGACATTTTCAAAACCCCAATATAAAACTTCCGGATATAGTAAGGCTATGAGACCAACCGTAAAACCACCGAGTATAGGGAAAACAGCTTTTGGTATGGTGAAGTTGTTTTGAATGTTTTCAGTGGTTGAAATCATCCATGATGTGGATGAAGATAAGGTTAAAGAAACCAGGCCACAAAAGATGCCTAATAAAAGGTATAGTGGAAGTTCTGAAATGAAAAATGAAATCTTTATTATAACATTAGTGAAATAATAGAAAAGATGTAAATATATGAAAGGATTTGGATTTATTACTTACCGGTTGGTGAACGGAAATCATAATCTGGAACTGTAAACGCGGGTTCAGATCCAAGACCGATTTCTGAGACAACAGAGGCAATTACAGCACTTAAAATGACTGTTGATGTTGTATTTGTTAGGGATAATGATGACTCAGCGGGTGATGGCCATAAGACTGATTCTACAGCAAAAAAGCAGCCAGCAACAGCGGCATTGAACCCTGAGAATTTGTAAGAAAACTTGTAATGTAAGTAATTAGTAAATTGATAAAATTTTCAAAATATAATGTCTTAATAAAAAATAATTTGAAAGTACAATGCTATAATCGAAAGAAATGAAAGTAGGATGCTATAATACCCAAAACAAATCAAAGTCCTTGCATACATGATTTAACAAATTAGATAACAGAAAAAGCATTAACCAGATGAAATTCCAGCAGCCGATCCAGCAGCTTTAAGAGAAAGTTTTCTTTGAGATTTTTTATCAAACAATGAACCAACTCCTTTAGCCACTGATGCACCGATTTCAACACTTGGACCTTCAGGCCCAAGAGAATTCCCAGTTCCAAGTGTTACAGCAGCTGCAATTGCCTTCAATATTGGTTTCATAACACCTCTTAACCTATCCACTGAACTTCCTTCATCTAACGCACTTTGAAAAATGTTCAACAAGCTAACAATTAATCCTCCACAAGTGGGAATCAAGATGATTCGCATCCACATTTTCTCATGTGGCAACTCTCGTAACCATGAAGCACCTCGAGATGGGATTCCGTCCCAGCAAATGTCACGAATTTCGTGCACCTGTAAAAGAAGTTGCTCGTTATTGTGACATTTTGATGCAAAATTGGATGAATTTTACAAGGGCATACCGCATTGTTGAAGATAACGACACAGAGGCCGGTGAGGAGACCGACAAAACAGGCGGAGATTATGTTTATCCCACTGTTTCCTCCTAAAAGGGCTCCTTCTTCCGTCACAACTTCCGCCCCCACTCCGCCCTGTTCATAATCACCCAAAATTTTCTGATCATCCTTGGAAGCCCGACCCAATTGTCTGTTTTCGGGTTTGCCAGCTCTAACGACCCAATAAATAGATAGACGACGGTGGTGGAAGCATAAACCGTTATATCCATTGCGGCCGAATCTACCGGCGAGGCGAAAGAGTGGGGTTGAGAGTGATGATGATAGACTGTGATGTGTGTACGACGCTTGATGAACAGGATGACCATCAATTGGAGCGTAGCCACACGCTCTTACAGTCCGCATAATCCAAAATGCGCTACGAAACGGGCCTTTGCCAGGGCGAGAATTTTTGCTTCAACTCTGCAAACGACCACCATGTCTTTAAGCCTTAACGGATATGATTTTGGTCATCCTATTATAGTTTTGTTTTGTTTAATAAATTATTTGAATTAAGTTTAATAAAACTAATAAATTACATTTTTTTTGAAAGTAAGTTGTTTTAGGTTGATGTACCTTTTTTGGCAATCAATATCCTAGATTTTCATTTCAGCCTTTCCAAAAAAGGAAATTATATATAGAGGATCATCCATAGTAGTATCTGGGGTCGTAAACGAGCTGAACATTTACTGAACCATTTGGCTAGAAATGTTTGTTTATTTAATAAATGAACGAGCACGGACAATATTTTTGTTCGTTTGGTTAAGCGAACGAACTAAAACAATTCACTTGTTCGTTTATCTATGTTTGTAGACGTTCATTTATGTTTGTTCGTTTACGTTTGTACATGTTCGTTCATTTATATTTTGTTGTTATCTTAAATTGTCTATATCATATTATACAACCGCAGAGGTTGGAAGTATATGTTTTTAATAGTGGTTTAAGTTTTACAACTTATTGGTAAATATATCAAACATGGCACTGTTAAGTACGATTAATATATCAGAAGAGATGACAATGAGGTTCTACAGTTTTCAATTTGGATGTTTATGTTCATTTATTTTCATATATGTTCAATTATTTTCATTTGTTTATTTGTGTTCGTTTATCTATGACCATTTTTGTTCGTTTAAAATCATGACGCGAAAAGACAAATGAGGCCAAAAGAGACACAACTTAAAATAGACATAACTTTTGATCCGTAAGGAACTTGCAATCCCGTGATACATTGTCGGAAAGCTCTCAGACGATCCCCAAATCCTAATGTTTAGGCATTTAATTTTCAATTTTCCACAAATTTCATTTATATCCTGATTTTCTTTATCAATTTTAGATGCAATATGATCACATGATTGATTAGAAGTTTAAATTCAGTAATTTGCAGTAAAATTTAGTTTTTGAAATTTTGGCAATACCTGTTAAATTTAGATTCCTATAAATAGATTTTGTAAACCTTTCAAATGTATATTGATTTCAATAATATTATTCTTACTATTTCAGGACATGTGAGCTTTGTTTCACCCGCTTCTAACCAACACATATGTGTTCTAAACTTTCTTCAATAAAGAGCTTCAAATGGTGACATTTCTATACTTGAATGGCAACTATTATTATAAGCAAATTCTATCATAGGTAAATGTTCATCCCATTTTCCATCGAAATCAATGACACAAGACATTAACATATCTTCAACAATTTGTATTGTCATTTCAATATCTGTTTGTGGATGGAAATTCATGCTTAACTTAATTCTTGACCCCATTTCTACTTGCAATAACCTTTAAAACCTTGACGTGAATCTTATATCTATATTAAACACGATAGAAGAAGGTACTCCATATAGTCTCACTACTTCATCCACATAAATCTTTGCTAGCTTTTCAAGTGGTGTAGTCTTTTTGATGGCTAAAAATAAGGCAAACTTTGTTAGTCTATCAACTATGACTCATATGACATCATTTTCTTTAATTGTTCTTGGTAAACCCACAATGAAATTGTAATATCTTCCCCCTTTCTAGCCGGTATTTGTAACGATTGGGCATTTCTGTATGACATTTGTTGTTCGAATTTTACTTGTGCACATGTTGCGCACTTAGAAAAGTATGTTGCCACTTTTTTCTTCATTCCCAACCACCGAAACGCCTTTTCAAATCTCAGTATGTTTAATTAGTTCTAGTAAATGGAATCCTTAGACTTGTAAGAATGTCGAAGACCAATTTTTGATTTCCTTCATATTTTGGAACCCAAATTTGCTCTATTACTTTTAATCCTTGACTATTTGTGTTAAATGTTTGATTCTTTCTTATTTTTCTATCTTGAGTTATTCACTATCTAGAACTTCCTTTTGTGCAATGTTAATTCTTTCTATAAAGCTAGAAATCAACTCAATACACATCGATCTCCTTTTGATAAAATTTTCATGTTACTTTCAACTTAATGCGTCGACTACAACATTAGCCTTCTCGTCATGGTAAATAATCTCACAATCTAATAGGTGATGAGTTCAAGCCACCTACTTTGCATCATGTTTAGATCCTTTTGAGTAAACACGTACTAAAGGCTTTTATGATTCGTTTAAAGCTTACGCTTTGTATCATATAGATAGTGTCTCCAAAGTCGGAAGGCAAACATTATAGCCGCAAGCTTTAAGTCATGGGTTGTGTATCTCATTTCGCATCTTTTAATTTCCTTGAAGCATAGGCAATTACTTTTCGTATTTGCATTAGAACACACTCTAGACCATTATTTGAGGCGTCACTATAAAACATGAAATCCTCTATCCTATCAAGTAGAGTAAGGATAGGAGCATTGCGTAAATTTTCATTTTTCTTTACACAATGAGAATTAGACTTCTTGTAACCAGAAGTCACATTTTAAAATTTTCGTATATAACTTCTCCCACTTCAAAACTTCTAATAATTCTATTAAATTTCGCTCGTGGTTTTTCTCGCTTTCCGAGTAGATAAGTATATCTTCAATGAATACAATCACCGATTTATCGAGGAACAGTTTGCGTACTCGATTCATAAGATCCATGAATATTGCTGGTGCATTAGTAATGACAAATGACATTACTAAGACTCATGATTACCATAAAGTGTACGAATTATAGTCTTTTCTATGTCACTTTATTATACGAGGTAGCAGATAACACTTTTTGATGGGAGATTTGTTCAATTCTCGATAAAATATTCACACAAAATCATTTTTCTTCTTTACAAACAAGATGGGTACGCCCATAGGAGAAGATCTAGGTCAAACAAACCCCTTGTCAAGTAGTTCTTGGAGTTGAGACATCAACTCACGTGTTACGGTTAGTGCTAAACGGTAGTGTGCACGAGCAATAGGTGTAGCCCCCAAAATAAGATCAATTTGAAATTCAACTTGCCTTTTAGGAGGCAAATATGAAAGATCATTAAGAAACACTTTAGGAAATTCTCGAACCACATTTACATTCTCAATTCTTTTTTGTTCCAACTTTTCGTCCATAGGTGAGATATGATTCAAATCCTTTTTTAAGACACTTTTGAGATTTAGTTTTCGTAATCAAACTTTGCATATTTTGACTTTGCGCTCCATAAACATACTTTCTCTCCTTCAAGAGACTTAATCGATATGACTTCCTTCCCATACAATATTTTTGTGTTATTGGCTCCAAGCCAATTCATTCTTAAGACTACATCAAACCCTTTCTCCCCTATGTGTAACAGAATTGCCATAATCTTTTTCCTATCGATTTCTATGATGCATTGTTTATAAACATGATGTACAATAACAAATTGACCATTAGTTATTTCTACCACATAAGCTTCATCTAATGCAACAATAGGCAACATGAACATTTTGCGAAAAATTTTAGACACAAACGAATAATTGGCACCCGAATCAAACAAAACATGTGTTGATACAGAATCTACAAGTAATGTACTTGAGACCATATCATGTGTCTCCTTAGTCTCTTCATTCGTAATTTGAAAGGCTCTTTCTTTTACTGTCAGAGGATCATTCTTTTTTAAGTTGTAGATGCAAGAGTCTCGGTACCCTTCTTTGTGACAAGAAAAGCACTTAACTTCATTTAGCTTCTTTACACGACAGTCCACTACCTTATGGCTCGTTCTACCATAGTTGTAACATTCCAAGTCTTCTTTCCTCCCCTTTAAGTATACGAGCCACCTTTCTCACCTTTTTTTTACTCTTTTCCATGCCACGATCTTTCCTTTTTCAATTGGAAGTGATTTTTGTTATTCTTGGACAATCCCTCAAACTTTATATTTTCACCCAAACCTTACCTTTCTTTAGACTTCCTTTTTAACATGTCTTCCATGCTCCGGGAAGAGATAATCACATCATCAAAAGTATTAGCCCGTTTCACCTCGTTCTCATAATCTGGAAGAAGACCATTAGTATTCGAATGATTCTTACACGCTCTGTAGGAAAACTTCATCCAACAAAAGGGATATATCTATAAACTTCTTTGTATATTCATCTATGAACATGTTATCCCTGAGAAGTTCAAAGATTTCTTCCATTATATTTTCAACATATCGGTTTGGGAAAATTTTTATGTTTAAACGTCTAAAAAATTCCTCCCAAGACCATTTTGCAATCTCTTCCTTGTCATTTATAGCATACAAAATATTCCATCATGTTAATACGTCATCTTGAAGGAATAAGGAGGCATATATTACTTTTTGTTCATCATTACATCCGCTTGCCCTTATGATTTATTCCATTTGTATTATTCATTTCATTGTCGCTCTCGGGTCAAAACTACTCGAATATTACCTTAGATTACAAGAAAGAAAAGCCTGAAAGGAACATCCTTTTGTTCTATTAGATTCCGGAGTTAGAGGGATAATATATGACAAACTTCCACGGTGATTAGTACTTTCACCCGATCTAGTTTCGAGTGGATGTGTGGACCATGGGGGAGTTTGAGTGGGATTACCCAATCGTTCATTCAACATCTGTTGCATATCTGTTTGGTTTTGAGTCAACATGTCATTTAAAAACTTTCCAATTACTTTTAGAGTGATGAATTAGGCATTTGTATATACTGGAATGCTCTGCATCTCAGTTTGAGGGTGTACGACTCCATCATGAAGGCTACAATATTACCACACTTAGAATCCAATAATTTTTCGTTCTTTATAATAGTCCTTGGTATCCAAAGTAATTAACACATAGTAACATGGCATTTCTAGTCACATTTCTACTTAAAAATACATCGAACTTAAGTATGTCACTAATGGTGGTCCTAAATCAACTCAGTTGTTTCTTATTCTTTATAGTTTAATCCTAGGTTCGGGTCACGAACCTAATTCGCTTAAACTATGGCTCTAATACCAATTGTAAGACCCCATCTTCAAATACAATGAATAACATGCATAATAGACATTAGTCGTACTAGTACAATGTCCAACAGAAGTAAGTCCCATATTAACACATTCAAATATACATCATATTTTGTATGGGGTTTACAAATGATACAAGAAACCATAACAAACATAGAATATACTTAAAGTACAACTAAAAAACCATAACTATCTAATGTTTGCCCAATCTAAACCCAATATTATAAATGTCCAAAAGATGTGCATCCCTCTCTACGGATCAGCTAAGTTTGTTTCTTATTTACACCTGTGGAACACATGTCAATAAAAGTAATACATGAGACAAATAATGTATCGCGAGTACATGGATTTTAAGACACAAGTAGCATATAAAAAAATAAAAAATTAAATACTACTTTAATTCTGTAACATAAAAGTGGGGAGTTCATACCCTAAATACTAGTTATGTAACATATGTCAATTACATAATAAACCAAGCCAAACTTACAATTCCATTGAAATGCAAGAACCGACCAACACCATCCCCTCGAAGGATCACAATGTACCTCAAGGTAGAACTTTCATCCCTTGATCTGATTTTTGAGGTTGCTACCTCATCTAAACCTTGTTCCCAAGGTATGGCTCCTTGTTTTGGAATGTGTCCATTCTCGGGATAGACCACTACTTCGCGAAGAAAGGTACCATCCCAGTAGTACCTCAAAATGTCTAGGTGATTACAAAGGCCAACTAAGTAATTATAATCAACATATATATCGTATTTATAAGAAATGACAATTTCCGTGAAACAATTATAAAATTAAACATATATCCGTAAAATCACAAATATGTCCAACATTTTATTGATTTGACATGTGCCTGAAATGGGAAAAACACCGTCATGTACTCACCAAAGTAGTTACGTACGTCTAACTACAAAAATCTGTCACTTCCCTTCCTTCTTCTACTTCCAAAGAGTCCTCAATCTCTATAAGATTAATTCATGAAAGATTATAAATTTTGTCATTGTATAATATTATACTAAGATCTTGAACTACGTCCATATATAGCTCAATATCCCAATACACAACCGGTTTGGTTTTATGGTACAATATTCAATCCAAATAATCATAGTTACAATCCATCAACAACATGATAATTGATCCCAAAATAATACTTACATTTCTAAAACTTGCAAATTGTATACTTTGTGGCATGCATTACATACTTGTACCTTTATTCAAAATTTATTCATTTTACTATAAGCATAATAATACTTATTAATGGCATGTTAATAATCCCATAACCATGTATCAATCTTCATTATCCACCATTGTATTTTTTTTCTTGTCATGCATTAGGTGCTTGTACTTTCATCCAAGACTTGTCCATTATTATGATCATTATACAAACCTTCGAATTACAGTATGACAAGTGCTCCCTAATCACATTTCAACTTCATAATCCATGGTTAAGTAAAGTACATTTTTTCTATCATGCATTCAATACTTGTACCTTACTGGATACTTGCTAAAATAGACCAACAGTGGGAAATTTTTGAGTGAGTAAATAACTAATCATACTCATGCTTAAATTATTTAAGCATAATCTTAACCAAACAATCAAAGCCTTAAAATGGGTTCACGATTTTGTACCCAAAACTCTAAAATTAATCCATTTAAAAGGAATGTATTATTTTTTACCTTTAATTATGGAGTTGGATAGAAAAAGCCCTTTATTTTCCTTGAAATTCCTTTTACACAAGGGCCACACCAAGAACACACACTTAATGTTCTTCAGAGGATTTTTGAGGGAATAATAATCTTACTGTACTTTAAAGTTGGTTTAAATAGTCACTCAAAATTGGTGGAATCTACCTGTCCCATAGTGGGCCATGTGTGGCCTAAAGTTCAAGCATAAGTGTGTAATGGAATGTGTAAAATATGTCTATTAAGAAAGCAAAAAATGTCACTGTAGGGTATGTGACCACAGTTGCAGTCCAAGTCCAACTGCAAACTGCAATGTCAGCTAAAGAAAAATGGCAGCACTGAAGAAATTTTCTATGTTGCAGGGATACTATGGTGCCAAGAAAGTTTTGCAGTGCCGAGCAGAATCTGTAGTGCTAAAAATATCTACGGTGTCTAGGAAATCTATGTGGTGTCCGAGTAACCAAATATCAAGAGTATCCGAGCTAGATCTACGGTGTAGGAATTTCTACAATGCTAAGAAATTTCTAAGGCAATTCCTGCAGTTCAAAGTAAAACTCCAGTGTCAAGGCCGCAGCTGCGGCGCCGAAGCCGCAACTCTTGCCGACAACTTTTTTTCTCATTTTATTTATAACACTTATATTATGTACTTGTTCAGCCTAAAAACAGTTGCTCTAACATTTGTAACACAAATTCTAATCAAAACATAGACATCCATATATTGCATACAAATGACCTTATTGTCCTTCGTACAAAAGGTTATTCTTATAAAAAATTTAAAATTTATAAGGACATTTTATTCTCATTTATTAACATCCAATTATCCAAGTTTTTGAAGAACACTTACTTGGAGAATTGATTTTGAAGATGACGATCTCATATAATGATTCTTTTCACTTCATGTAAAGGTACTTCATTGAGTTCTTGATGGATATATTCATTTCACAGATGATGATGGTGTTTATAAGGAGAACTAGGTATATAAAGGTAAAGACCTGTCAATTTCCCATTATATGTTTCCCAATGTGTGTTAATTACTCATAATTACACCTTATGGGTAATTTAGAGAACCAATAAAGTTTAATAACTTAATCTATAGACATATGACATATCCATCATACTACACAATTTAAAGTTTAAGGACCTGATATGTCACTATGGAAAACGTTATGGTATAAAATGTATTGTGCTTAACATGTAATTAACATTACAAAATAGTCATAAGGCCACATTATTGAGTTATTTTTCCAACATTATTCCACTTGGCTAGGTGACTATTTGTATACATGTTTTATTATCTTGGCGATATTACTTTCACCTTGTTTCATATTAGCACCAAAAGCGGAATAGTATAACCTAATGTCTCGTTTATAGATACGAGACCCCCACTGGTCATACTCTAGTGCTTCATATGAAACTCACGGTTAGGGATGAGCAAAACCGAACCGCAAACCCAAAAACCGACGAAAAAACCGAAACCGAACCATGGTTTTTATTTTTTCAAAAACCGAAAATTTCAGTTTGGGTTCAGTTTGTAGAATGTTAAAACCGAAAAAAAACCGAACCGAACCGATTTATGTAATGTATTAAAAGATGTATGTATATATTATAAATAAGAATTGCGCTGATTTTACACAAGTAATTGCTAGAGTAGTTGGTTAAGGCGTAAGGTATGCAAACTAGAGGTCTCTGGCTCTAGTCTTGCTATGGGGTTGTTTTACGTTTTGCCACCGTTTGTTTGAAAACTTGTTTTAAAACTGAACTTTCAGCCATCCCACATCGATGGGAAACAAAAAACTTATGCTATCACCTTCTCTATATATACTGATTACTTAGTTGGGTAGTTTAATCCAATGTTTGGGTTTAGATAAACTTGTTTTAAAACTGAACTTTCAGCCATCCCTATGGGAAACAAAAAACTTATGCTATCACCTTCTCTATATATACTGATTACTTAGTTGGGTAGTTTAATCCAATGTTTGGGTTTAGATTCGGTTTAAAATCGAAACCAAACCGAAAAAACCCAAAAACCGTAAGACCGAACCGATGGGTTTGGGTGTGTGTTCGGTTTTGAATAGTTAAAAACTGATATTTATCGGTTTGGGTTCGGTTTTGGGTCAAAATCGACCCAAACGGACCCATGCTCATCTCTACTCACGGTTAATTTAAGCCAAATAACCTTAGAGTTAAGTGCTAATGCAGTACATTGATCTATATAGAAAATAAGTGTACACAAGTTATTCATATAGAAAATTGTATATTATAGAGGAATAATGTTCAAGTACTTGAATAATTAAAATTAAAAGTTAATACTAAAGAACTATGATAGAAGTACATTTACTAAATCTAGCCTTAAACATATAGTGACGACATGTTGTAATACTTTTGATGCTAGACCTTTAGTAATCGGATCCACTAGCAAATTATTAGTGTCGATGTGATTGATACAAATATCATTATCCTTTATTCTCTCTCACAAACAAGTATTTTTTTATCGAGGTAAAGCCCCGCTACACCCTAATTATTTCTAGTGGAAAAACTTATAGATGAAAAGTTATAATAATAGATATTCTATTAACGACCTTGAAATGGAATATACAACCATGAGTCTTATGATTAAATTTCTCAACAACATACCATGACAAGTTGCATTATATATGAAAATATATTTTGCCATCATAGTTAATATACTCGTCAACTTTTACTTATGACTCTTCCATGATATTAGCCAACTAATAGGATAAAGATGTATCCCGATAATGACTTGTCATCACATTTTTCAAAGTCGGAGTCAAAATTCATATCACTTCTAAATAAACACCTCTTTTATAAGTAAGTTTGTATTTATTAGTCCCTTGTAAATATTGTAAAACTTTCTTGGCAACTTTCTAGTTATCTAGGTCAGGATTTGATCGATAGTAGGCTAGGATGCTAGTAATGAAGACGATTTTGGGACAAGTACAAACTAAGGCATATAATTAAGCTTCCAACTATTAAAGCATAAATAATTATTAACTTTATTTGATCTCGTTCAACCTTCATTTTCTGGAATTGATACGAACCGAAAATGTCCCCTTTAACTTCAGGAGCAACCAAGGGGAGCATTGTTGCATGTTATATCGCTAGTATACGCTTGATATAAGACTTTTGGGACTGTCCCAAAGTCCATCGAGTTCTTTCATGATGTATTTCTATGAAAATGACATAAGATGCTTTACCGAGATCCTTCATATTGAAATGACATGACAATAAACGTATTAGTTCACGTGATACATCAATATTATTACTTTCCAAGACAATATCATCTACGTAAATGACAAGTATCTTGAAGTTCCACCCACTCATCTTGAGGCATATGCATTAATCTACTTGGTTTTTAATGAAATCGTTTTTCTTAATGATTTCATCGAAGTCCAAAGACTAGTGACGTGAATCTTATTTCAGTCCATATGTTGATTTCTTGAGTTTACACACAAGATGTTATTGACCCTTAGATATAAAACCTTCTGATTGGGTCATAAAGACATCTTCGTGTAAAGGTCCATCAAGAAAAGTTTTTTTGACGTCTATTTGATGCTACTCTAAATAAAACACGAGCTATAAGGGCTATTACGATCCAAAGAGAAACCTTTCGAGAAACAGGTGAGAACGTTTCTTGGTAATCAATGCCTTCCTTTTATGAGTACCCTTTAGCAAACAATCGAAGTGTATATTGTTCGAGGTTTCTGTTGGGGTTCTGTTTGATCTTAAAGACCCACTTACATCCTATAGGTCTACTAGCCTCAAAAAAATGAAGACCCACAAAAAAACCCAAAAACCGAACCCATTAAAAAACCAAACCGACTATGTTTGAACCGGAAAAAACAAAACTTATGGGTTTAGGTTTGATTTTAGCCAAAAAAAAAACCCGACCCAAATCGACCCATGCATACCCAAGTTATGTAATCGTCAAAATTTATGAGTTGTTTATACCATACAAATTGTCTTAAAGGCTGTTGAGTCAATCTCTTGAGTGGGTTCATTTTGTAGGATATATTTACTTGGATCTCCTAATGATGAGTCAATCTCTTGAGTGGGTTCATTTTGTTGGATATATTTACTTGAATCTCCTAATGAAGTACTAACCATAATGGGCACTTGGATTATAAGTGTCTCTTCACTAAATTCTTGGAGATCAAAATTGGTTAATAAACCACTCCCACTAATTTTGATATTCTCAAGAAATTCAACATGCTTCGTTTCTAAAAATTTGGTTACTATGTGACAAAGCATTAAAAATTGGTAACCATTAGATCTTTCACGATACCAGATGAAGAAGTAACTTGTGATTCATGTCGAAGATGACAAATCTTGAAGATAACATCTCATTGATTTTGAAGATGACAGATCTTTTCACTTCTCATAAAGTTGTTTCATTGAGTTCTTGATGGATAGATTCATTCCACACATGATGATAGTGTTTATAAAGAGAACTAGGAGTATGAAAGGAAAGACCTCTCAATTTCTCATTGTACGTTTCCAATGTGTGTTAATTTCTCATAATTGCATCTTCCAGGTAAGTTATAGAATCACTAGAGTTTAGTCTCTTAAGTCATAGGTATATTTCATATTCATCATACTACACAACCTAAATTCAATTTCCTATTGTACATTTCATAGTATGTGTTAATTTCAGTCATAGATATATCTCATATTCATCATACTACACAACCTAAATTCAATTTCCTATTGTACATTTCATAGTATGTGTTAATTTCTTTTAATTGCATATTATGGGTAAGTTACAAAACCACTAAAGTTTAATCCCTTAATTTATAGACATGTCATATCCACATACTACACAATATAAAGTTATCATGGCAAAAGTTAATTAACATTACAAAATAATCCTAATGTCACACCATTGGGTTATGTTTCCAACAGTTGCATGATAAAAAAATTGAACAAAGTATAATTCATTGTGAAAATTAAACATCGCATAATTTAATTCAGCATCATTTACTAGACTTTAGAGCGATAAAGCATTTCTTGTTACAGTATTAAATTTTAGTAGAGCGATAGGGCATTTCTTGTTACGGTATTAAACAGCATCTTGTATTTTATAGTTGACATATCTTTCTGTCCCCATACTTGTATTGGTACTACCTCCAACATTTGATCCTTGGCTAATAATGGAACTTTTACTTCTGATCATCTTATCCTTAATCCCATATTTCTTCATTAAAAACATCACCCAATCCGACAAATTCAAGATAATATATGTGCCAATGCCACCTATCATCCCATATGCCACGGAATATGTTAGTGGTATCAAAATCATAGTCATAAATGCTGGAATCGCTTGTTTCATATCATCCCATTGAATCTCGGTCACTGCTTTCATCATCAAAACTCCCACCAATATCAACGGCGGCCCCACTGCCCATGGGGGTATCGATGCCAACAATGGGGTAAAGAAAAAGGCCAAAAAGAAGTATCCCGCCACCGTTATCGCCGTTAACCCCGTCCTCCCACCCTCTTTGATCCCCGTTGATGACTCCATAAATGTCGTCACCGGTGATGTCCCTAACAATGATCCGATCATGATCGAGGATGCATCTGACATAAACGCAAAATATTGACCCTCGAACTCTCCGTGAGAGTCCATCATGCCTGCAAATCGAGCCATTGAATTTAACGTACCTGTCGCATCAAGTATGTCGATGTACAAAAATGTGACCAATGCCTCCCAAAATGCCTTTGTACTCATACCCTTGAAGCTTATGGCACCCGCTGTTGTCTCTATCACGTGGACATCGATAATCTTTCTGAAGTACTCGTATGCGGAGTTACCTAAATCGGTATCAGGAAACTCAGTCACACTCGTGCGTCTAAACCATGAAATTACGGTGACGAACAGTATCCCGTAAATCATGGCGCCCTTGACGTTTTTTACTAGGCAGTATGCGATTATCACGAAACCAGTAATGCCTAGCCATAATGTAGGGTCTTCCATTCGATTATTTATGCATAGCATATCGTCTGATGGTGTAACATTAGGCATCATGGCGATCGTACCATTAGTGAACACAGGTGCTAGGGATGCTCGAGAAGATCTTGGGCATCCACCTAGGGTCACTAGAGTTGATGGGCTATACCCTATCAGACCAACACCCTGGTTGTGTTGTAGTCCGATGAAAGCTAGGAATAACCCTATTCCGGCTGATGATGAGATCTGGATCGGTTTTGGGACCAATCTCGCCAGTTTTGCTCGAACACCGATTGTCGAAATGATCAAAAAGATAAAACCTTCGATAAAAACGGCAGCTAACGCAGTTCCGTAGGATAAGCCTCCGGAGCCATGAAAACCGACCACCGTGTACGTGAAGTATGCATTGGTGCCCATTCCAGGAGCCAGTGCAAATGGAAGGTTAGCGAATAATCCCATTGATAAAGACGCGGTGAAGGAGGCAGCAGTGGTGGCGACGATGAGATCTTTCCGGGTTCGCGAGAGGCAAGCGGCGTAACCAGGGTCCACCGGAGGAAACTTGCAAGAATCGGGAGGGAGCATGAAGGTGCAGCTGGGTGGGTCTAAGCAGATGCGGCTGACGGAGGTGCAGTTGGCCACGGTGCAGGTGCCACCTGAGTCGGAGAGGATGCTGGCGTTTACGACAAGGATGTAAGCCATGGTGAGGAAGGTGGCCGTTCCAGCTCGAAGTTCGGTGGTGAAGGTGGTGTTGCGTTCGGTGAGTTTAAACCTTTTCCCGATTCTGGAGGTGGCGATGTACGAGTTGAGGCGGGATGTGAGTTTGGGTTGTGAGGGGTGGAGTGGGGAGAGTTGTGGTCGTGAAGGTGTTCCCGGCGGCGGGGTTTCCATGGCTTAAGAAAAGTTTACCGACTTTCGTGTAAATGCTATGGGGTTTTTGGATGTTGTTGTCGGAATGAAATAATATCTCAAATAATTATATTAGGCTAAACTTATGTAAACTTGCACATGATGAATAGTAATTTCTCATAAAATTTGGTTAAACTATCATGCGATTATATTGAGTGAAGAGCTTGTGGATATATATACAGTGTTCCAAAAGACGCTAGGCGCTCCCAGGTCGGTGGACTAGCGAGTAGCGATTACTCGGCTAGGCGGGGAGTACTCGGACGAGTACTCGGATAACGTAAATTATAAAGAAACTAATTTTTGGTAAATTATATATATGACAAATATTATAAGTTCATTAGATTTATAACAAAATAGATGAATATCAATTAATTTAGGGGTTTATTTTCATTTTTTTCAGTCAACAAACCGAGTATAAGGTTTGACCGAGGAATTTCCGAGTAAATTCGAGGAATTTCCGAGGAAATCCGAGGAATTTCCGAGGAAATCCGAGGAATTTTCGATGAATTCCGAGTAATAGCTAGTCCGATTTATTAGACCGATTCTTGAAAAATCGCCAAGGTACCTAGCCGAGTCCGAGTACTCGGCCGAGTTGGCCTAGTTTTGCAACACTGTATATATATATATATATATATATATATATATATATATATATATATATATATATATATATATATATATATATATATATATATATATATATATATATATATATATATATATATATATATATATATATATATATATATATATATATATATATATATATATATATATATATATATATATATAATAACACACATCTCGGGTGGTCCGACTGGCAACGGCCCATGCCTCTCCTAGGAGAGGTTTTGGGTTCGAAACTTGTTCGACGCAACTTAGGCAAAAGATATTACGCCAAAGGTTGTGGCCTCCGTGCTAGCCAGAGATGAGTGTACCCGGGGCTGGTTTCCCCCCAGTCAGTTGCCATGCAGGGAGTCCTTACGGGGTGGGCTTGTGCCATGCACCAAGGTTTGCTGCTGCGTTAGTGGGGCTAGTCTCTGTGCAGGTTCCTTGGAGAAGACGAAGACTACGAAGAATTGTAGACAAGTCAATGTACCTAATGTAGCCTGTAGTATATTACGACCTCATGTAGTAGATTCATCCTTAACTTGCAAATATATATATATATATATATATATATATATATATATATATATATATATATATATATATATATATATATATATATATATATATATATATATATATATATATATATATATATATATATATATATAGGTAGGTTCAATAGAGGAACAGTAAAAGGTAGAGAACTGGAGGCCAGATCTCGGCCTTTCAATTATTAAGATCTAAGGCTATGATTAAAGGATAATTCTATAATTATCAATACATTTAAATTAATTTAATATAAATTATAATTAACCTAGGGGCATTGAGGTAATTGATGATTGGCTTAATTTTATCTACTCCTAAAATCACTCACTCTCTCTCCCGTCAAATTTACTTTCCCCAGTTTACCAACCCTAAACCCTAGGATAAAGCAACCTCTCCACCAAATCCTCTCTTCACGTCTCCGCCATCCTCTCTTCCCTTCGACCAGCGCCTCAGGCCAGCAACCGTAATTTTTGTTCAAAATCGTACCCAAAAGTTATTTGTTTTCAAGACCTAACAGCCTTCACCTTTTAGTCTCTTCCTCTTGTGCCGCTCTTGTCCGTCATCCCTCTCGATCTCGCATCCATCAATGATTCCAGTCCGTCTCTCTGTTTCGAATAGTCCTTTGCTTTATCGTCGCATGGTCAAAATCGTTCGAGAACAGAAACTGTAAGTTTAATGGGGTGATTTCAATTGATTAGTTTTCAAAAAATTTTGGGATTTTAATTAAATTGAGTAGTATTATATTCTGATGTTTGTATGATAATGCAAACGAATTGGGAAAACGAAGTGCGAATTCACTAAAGAAAATTTTGATTTTTTGGGGTTTTGATTAAATTGACGGCACACTTTCAGTTTGATTAAACGCTCGAAAATTTTGCTTTCAGAGATTTTGCTTTTTTGGGATTTTGTTTATGTCGGTAATCAACTTTTTTGGGATTTTGATTAAATGGTCATCCTTATTTTTCCTAAAGAAAACTTTATTACTTGTGTTTAAGTATCATATCGCATGAAAATTGTGGAATTTGATTTGGAATTTCAAAGTCTTTCTAGATTCGATATATTTGAGAGAAATTTAATAAAAGTGTATTGATAGGATTTAGAAAAGAGAAAGACACAGGATGGTTAATTTTTTAATCACTTTTTAAAAACATAATTAAAATAATTCAATATTGCCATTTTTGTCATACGTTTTACCAATACCGTTCATAAAATATTTGGAAGTGTTTTCCAAGTATAAAACTTCGTTTTTCTCTTCTTCTTTTTTCTTATTTTTCACAAAAATTAACACCGAAAAGGCGAAAATACTCTCAAATTACTCTTGATTATAGTTAATGTTATTGATATATTTATTTTGTATTTGACAATGTACAAGAAAATCAAGAACATCAAGATAAATCAAGAATCTCGATCCTTGGTCTACTGGTTCGTCTCCAATCCATAGTTAATTGGTTAAATTATACGTGTTATTCGTTGATGATTATATGTCATTCGTTGATGATGATACGTGTTATTCGTTGATGATTATAAGTGTTATTCGTTGATGATTATACGTGTTAAATTTATTGATGAATACCGAAATATATTTGTATATAATATGTTTTTTGTTAAATTCATTGATGAATACAGAAATATGTTTGTATATAATATGTTTTTTGTTAAACTCATTGATAAAGGCCCATTGATTATTCTTAATTGTTACATTTATAGTTATATTTATGCTTTATTTTGGTCTAATCATTTATGATTAAGGGTATATATTCATTTATGATTATAGATAAACATATTTGTAATCATATTTGAATTCAATTATGTTTATAACTATCGTTGCATAAATGATTATAACTATCGTTGCATAAATGATTAAAATGCCGACTATAATCACTTGTGAATACACGTATAGGATTGACTATATCAGGTATAATCACTTATGATTAGAACTATCGTTTCATAAATGATTACGTGCATTGTTCATTGATGATTACAATGCCTTATTCATTGAAGATTACAATGTTTTATTCATAGATGATTACATGATTTGTACTAGTTAATGTCAATGGGTCTTTTCAATTTACTTTTGATTTAGTTACTGTTATTGATATATTTATTTTATGTTTGACAATGTACAGAAAAAATCAAGAATATCAAGATAAATCAAGAATCTCGATCATTTTGGAATGAAGTATTGGAATGCTAATGTACAACCAAAAGTGGAGAAGATCATAACTTATTCATTGATGATTATATGATTTTCATTAACGAATAGAACTTTAGTGTTATATCATTGTTTTATTTATTTATGAATATAATGTTATTTTCATGTTTTCAATTATGATTATAAGAAAAATAGTAAATTTCTACATTATAATTTTTTCCTTTTTGTATTATACATTTCATAATAGTGGTATAATCTATTAATTTATGTAATGTACTTTATTCAGCTATGATTATAATTGTATTGAAATTATCTTCAATTTATGCTTTATTCATTTACGATTACAACCATATTGATATATGAATACAAAATGCGTTTATTCATACATGATTAGAAAATTTCTGATAAAATTATAAAATTTTCAATATCATTGACACTTTGATTTATAAATAAAAACGTTTTTTGAAAAAAAAATATTAAATGACAATTACTTTTTTTAGGTAACAATCAATCAAATCCCTAGATTTTTGAAAATTATCAATTAATTTATTATATTATAATTTAACTAAAATACACAATTACTAATATGCCCTTATAAAATGATTGGTCCACGTTTGGCCTCTAGTTCTCCACCTTTTATTGGAACCCTATATAACCTCTCCCTATATATATATACATATATATACATATATATATATATATATATATATATATATATATATATATATATATATATATATATATATATATATATATATATATATATATATATATATATATATATTAGGTTAATAACCCGTGTTCAACACGGGTTGGGGTATAAAGATAACAAAATTAAACAATAAAGATGCACAAATAAGATAAATTGAAAAAGTTTCAAATTTTCAAACTTATAGTGGAGATGAGAGAAAGTGTATTTTTTTGTGACCATTTTGCCATTGATTAGCATTAGTTCCAATCCATCATACTTCAAATGAAATCTGATGCAGTTAGCATTCCTAAAATATTTATAGAAACACAAATAATATTTTCTCCTTTCCTGCACCAACAATGACATATTTTGCAAGATTTTGCAGATTCCCTAACATCTCAGCTCTTGTAATTATAATATTAGAAGACATTGGAGATGAAAGAAGGGGATGAATTATAGTGAAAGAATCAATTGACTGACAATTGAAGAGTCATTTAAAATCACTTGATGAACTGAATGTGTACTAAGCAGGCAATATATGCAAATACACAGATGCATCATGCCTCTATATCAAACATGAGTATGTGACAGATCATGCCTGTAAGAAAAGATAGCCAAATTACAGAGATGGTCCCTATGAAATAAAAAATATTTGACATAATTGGAGCCTATGTAAGAAAATTACAGAAATAGTCCCTATGTAACAAAAAAAAAAAGACAAACTACAAAAATGGCATGTGTAATAAAAATACATTTTGCAAGAGTGTCACTCTTTCATACGGAACACAAAATCCATTTCTTTAACAAAAATCGATCTATTTGCATCTACAAAATTGATCTCTTGATATTTTCTAGTGATCTGTTTGCATATACAAACCTACAATCATAATCAATAGCAAATCCAATGTACCAAAATTAAAGGCACGCTATAATGAACATACACAGAAATCGAGAGAAAGAGACACTGAATCAATTATGTTAAAGAAATGGGAAGCATCAAGTGACACAAGATAAAACCAGATATAAAGCTTTATTAAAAAGATAGAGTATAAGTGGTTAAACCAGAAAATTGGTCAACATATATTGGTTTTGTGTGTAATTTGCCAAATAAATTTATTGTATGTTCACATATATTTATAAGCAAATCCTATTATATTTAGAATATGTTTGAGAAATTAAAGAGGAAGTATCATGTAACATACCTTCATTGGTCCTCAAAAGGTGAACCAAACTCTAATACATCATGAAAAATTACCTAGCAACAAAAAAGAAAGCCTGCAACAAAAAAGAAAAGTAAATAACATTGAAGACAAATCAAGAATTAGAAAAATGTTGGCAATAAAAAGGAAAATAGATAAAATGATTACGATCATCATGGTCTTTTTTACTTATAAACCCCAGAATGCTTTATCAATCACATAAGTAAGTTTGCACGATCATAATTATTGCATTTAGCATTTTTATTGTTTGTATATGGTAATCATGAACCAAAATAAAAGTTTTTCCAAATACTCGGCAAAGCATAATTTCAACTTTTCTAGTAAATTTGTCACTTTTGAAGCTTAGAAGTCAAAGGTTTGTATAACGGTTAGAACTGTCATGTTTTTGTTTCTTATTATCATTAAAGCACGAGAATGGAAAGTTTATCTTAAGAAGAATAACGTTGATACTTGAACCTGTGAACATAAAATAACCATCATGGACACATGTATGAGGTAAGACATACAAATGAAAAGAAAATGTGAGACTTAATCTTGACTTGCGGAAAATCAAATCAGCTTAATGCTTACAGACTTAAAGATCGATACCTTGATTGCTTTTCATCGTCAAGCATCCATAGGCCTTCAAACCTTCTTACAACACAAAGCCAACTTAAAATCATATTATGCCCTCAAGAAAACTATACACCACAAAATAGTTTATAGAGAGATAGAGAGGAGAAGAATCAAGAAAAGACTAATAAACACAAGATCAATAACCTATAAGGATAAAAAGCCAAGAAATTAAAATCACGTGAAGCCAACTACCCACCTCCTCAAGATAACGTGTGTTAAATGATTTAAATTAAAGATAATATTTGCATAGAAGATTAGAATGCATCAAGAAATCCATATTTTTAATAAAATTTTCATGTATAAATGATCAATGAAAGTCCTTTTTGAAAGGAAGGATACAAGAACATTACCTCGATAAATTTTGTATGGACTGTATAATAACACACATCCCTCAATTTATTTTAAACTCTAAATAGTTTGAACCTCCAAATTGATTTATTGTGTGATTGCACATGATTCTCCTGATTGAATATGCTCACGCAAGGCATGTGGAAGGATCCGCAAAACGAATGCCCATGTAAGCAAGAAGAAGTAATTACCAATAGAAATTACGCTACCAGCCTTAAATTTGAATGCTCCAACAAATCCCCATTATAAATCTAAAGATCCCAAAATCCTAGTGCAGATCAGGAACGAAGCTTATTAGCTTTTTCTGGAATAAAAACCCGTGTACATACATATCTCACAAGAACAGCAAATAAATCAAAGATTGTATTTCAGTTTCTCTCACAAAATCAGAGATTGATGAACCATTAATTTCAGAAACAATGCAAATGAAATACCTGTCGAGCCGTGCTGGCGGTAGCGTTTTCTGAATCTAGGGTTATTGAAGGAGACGAAGTTAGAAAGAATGCCATATGATCGACTTCAATTTGCATAAGCCCAAAGAAGACGACTGTAGATCGAGAGTTGAAGAAAGACGATGGTGACTTGGTCCGGCTGTGTTGTTAGAGGCGATGTATAAGTTTTATGAAGAAAGTGGCACAACTTTGGGTGAATCAAGACTGAATATATGGGGAAAGGGGCGAAGATCATTCCCCAGATCCAGTCTAATTGAATGCTCGAAACAGAAATTTTAAATCCTAGCGATAATTTAGGAATCATGATTTGATGACAAAAATAACTGATACATCAAGAAACGGAAATACATTGGCCGGGAAAACCATGTTGAGAAGGCTTATGAGAAGGCCACGTGGCAAACCATGTGAAGAAGGCTTATGAGAAGGCCACGTGGCAGCTTATTTACTCTTTTATTAGAGTAGGAAGATATATATATATATATATATATATATATATATATATATATATATATATATATATATATATATATATATATATATATATATATATATATATATATATATATATATATATATATATATATATATATATATATATATATATATATATATATATATATATATATATATATATAGAGGACGGTTCATTTGAGAATATAAATTAGGTAGAGATTGTGAGAATCACTCTCAGCCACTCATTTCAATAAAGCATGCGTGTCCCAATTTTATGTATTGTAAGCGCAGAGTAGTAATTTCGCAATCTTAAAACAGAAACTGAACATTCTAAAGATAAAAAATACTTTTTTTCGCCATAATATTCGATCGTATCTCATCAATTTCACTGAATCGTTGACGAATTCATACCAAAAAACTTCAAATCTTCAAATCGAAAGTACCGATTCATTCAATCATCAAATCCGAACAGAATTTCATCTCTAAAAGAGAGAAATTCGATTATCGGTTCACAAGAACGACTGTTTACGACAGACGCATTCAATCACGATTCAATACAAAATCAGGTTTTTCTGTTTCAGTTATTCGATGTTCCTGTTTTAATTTCAGTTATTCAATGTTGTTTACAGTGTATAATTTGATTGTTACAGTTTCAATTAAGACATTGTTAACAACAATGAACTCGAGTTCATACGAAGAAGGTTCTTCTTCAGCATTTAATCAATATACTGTTAATTCGAGCATCAACGAAGGTAAGATACAACTCATAACCGTATCCTTCTACTGTACTGATATATGATTTTCAAATACTTATGAATGTTCAATTCAATCACGATTATTCATATATGAATAACCATACCTTCTGCTGTACTGATATATGATTTTCAAATACTTATGAATGTTCAATTCCATCACAGATATTCATATATGAATAACCGTATCCTTCTGCTGTATGAAAATACTTATATAATTAAGTGTAAACATCAATTCAATCACGATTATTCGTATATGAATGTTCATATATAATTTATATATGAATAAACACTTATTCATACATAGATATATTTTCACTTATTCATACATAGATATATTTTCACTTCTGAATACATCTTTATTCATATGTGATAACTTGTGTATTAAATCATATGTAATAACTTGTGTATGTGATTATTCATATATGAATAATCGTATCCTTCTACTGTACTGATATATGATTTTCAAATACTTATGAATGTTCAATTCAATCACGATTATTCATATATGAATAACCATATCCTTCTGCTATATGAAAATACTTATGTAATTATGTGTAAACATCAATTCAATCATGATTATTCATATATAAATGTTCATATATAATTTATATATGAATATCTATGTATGAATAAAATGTTGATTCATGTATGAATAAACACTTATTCATACATAGATATATTTTCACTTCTGAAAACATGTTTATTCATATGTGATTGTCTGTATATATATATATATATATATATATATATATATATATATATATATATATATATATATATATATATATATATATATATATATATATATATATATATATATATATATATATATATATATATATATATATATATATATATATATATATATATATAATAACATTTTTATATAATTACTTCATTTGAATAAATCATATGTAATAACTTGTCTATGTGATTATTCGTATATGAATGTTCATATATAATTTAAAAACTCATTAATCATATATGAATAACTAATATATTTTTATTGTTTTTTGAATCAGATGAAAATTCAAGTTCTACAAATGAATCAGATTCCCTTTATATGATACAAGAATTGAGTTACAGACTAGATGTACCTCAAGAATTTGTTCCTGTTAAAGATTCTATCTTCAATTCCTTACGTGAGGGGATCAAAATGTATACTAACTATTGATGTGTTTTCAAACATACATATAAAATACCCAGAAACGGCACCAAAAACTTGGTGTGTTACGAGCGTATATATGATATTAGCAATTGGTTTTCACATTAGTTTTACATTTCTGAACAGGGAAATACCATGTATGAATAGAACAACACAATTAGGCAAGTGTACCTAATCGGTTGTAGTATAGTAATGGTAAATCCGGGTTGTCGAACCCAAGGGAAAACGGATATTTTTAAGTTAATAAAATCAATTATTAATTAACAATTATTCAAGCAAACAGTAATTAAAAAAGGGGGGGTTTGAGAGAATACATTGACTCGTGTCAAGAGACAACGCAAAAGTTTATTAGAATCGGAAAATATAAATATAAATTACAAAACATAAAAGTAAATGTTTATACTTAGATTCGATTCAACCATCTAGTTATGTTTGATATGCTATTAGTGCAATGGATATTGAAAGTTAAATATCGATTTCTAGAGTGATTAGATGTTTTGGTCCAACTACCTAATCCTATGATTATAAGGTCATTAATGGCAATGGTCATGCAATTACATATTCCAAATAATCATGTATTGGTTCGTATCATACAAGATTCATTTGAGTTTTTGATCTCTATGGACCTGAAAATCAAAATGGTTTGTACAGATTGGTCCTCTAGTACAAACTTGCCATACACATATAAGTTTCTACCTTCGTGACTTAACCCTAGGATTTGGTCCATCACTAGTCATATCTGTCTAATGGTCATAGCACAGTTATGATAAAAGTCATATAGTCAGATTGGTCATCTAGACTAAAATAACTCAGCAATAAGTCCAAAAGGAAGGTTCCTTAACATATATGATAGTCAAATGAATTATGCAAGATAAAATATAAAACGTTCAATATCCGATAAATAACAATCAAATCATAACTAGATAGTATTCAAATCTAAGTAATGAATAATGCAGATAACAAATATAACATGATCTGAAGAATACGGCCTAGGAAATCATAGTAGAATGCTAAACATATATAAAGCAAACCGAATGAAGTCCCGGCCGAACATTCTTCAAGCTCTCGATTCCATACCCACCGTACCGTCTCCTCCAAGCCTTCTGGCAGTTGCAGTGGGCAAACTCCCGAGTTTGGTGTTGGTAATGTACTGGTGGTTGATGATCTGGTGGTTGATGATCTCAAAAGAATAGGAGAATGCCTCAATTTATAGTTGCTGTCCAGGCCCGGTCGCGTCGCGATATGCTCCCGGTCGCGTCGCGATCTAGTACGAAGTGCTCTTTTGTGCTGGCCACTACCCCGATGAGTGGACTGTGGTTGGTGGGTCGGGTCGCGATCCATAAGGAGATCGGGTCGCGATCTCGTCGGGTCGCCATATTTTCTTTGTGTCGCGATCGTTCCATCAGCACGACGTCACCGTGACCTCTCTTGTCGCGTCGCGACCCTATAGGGTATCGCGTCGCGATCTGTGCTGATGCTGCCTCCAACTGCTTTTGTTCACTTTTAGGCTCGTATTCAGCTCCTTCTTTATCCGCAAAGCCATTTTTCCTGTGTTTTGGTAATTTAAACATATAAGTACCTTTTATCTTGATATTATACCAAAAACACGTGTTTAGGCACTCGATATTGTCCGAAATATATGTATAAATGAGGCAATATCAACTATGCAATAATGGCTGGTTTTGATACACGTCTGAGTACCCAATCAAGATTCGGCAATGGCAATGATTTAATAAGAAAAAAGTATGTTATCTGCAATAGGGGTAGTAAAGATAAGAAGAAGTCTTGTGATACACTTGCTACAGGACCTGTTTGAAGAAGAGAAAACTCTACTAAGATAGCTACTGGATGCACTACAACGATTATATTTGAGTGTGTATATGGAACAACATATTACAAAGTTTTGGAATTCCATGAATTACACAATCACCCATTGGTGAGTGTTGAGGATAGATGCCATTTGAAAAAGGCAAAGGAAATGTCGTATTCGGAAAAAGAATTCATAGTCAGGGCATCTATAGCAAAAATAGGAGCAACGACAGCTTATAAATTGCGAGCAACATTGAGAGGAGGTTATCAGTATATGAAGCCTAAAGTAGCAGACTACAAAAATTTCAGAAGAGGAATAAAAAGGATTCTATGTTACAAGGATGCTCAAATAATAGTCAACAAAATGAATGACCGTAGAGATCACTACCCAAATTATTCATTTGAGTTTGCACGTGATGGAAATGTTTTGAGTGCTATGTTTTGGGCAGATGAACGTGAGAAGGCATATTATAACGAGTTTGGCGATGTTATATCTTTTGATGCGACATTTCGCACTAACAAGTAAGCTTTGTATTATACAATCATAAATAAATATCCATTTCAATTTTTTAATTCAACTACTCAGAACTGATCATTCATACCTGATTATTATCTCCATAGTAATCATATATGTGTATTCATTAATGATTATATTTTTGGTTTAATTAAAAACATATTTCTTATACAGATATCAGATGATTTTTGTTCCATTCACTGCCATTGATCATCATAAAAAGTCTGTTACTGTTGGAGCAGGGTTGCTAAGTAATGAGACTATTGAATCATATTGTTGGTTGTTGAAAGCATTCCTCAAAGCACATGGAAAACAACCAAAAATTGTATTAACAGACCAAGATCCAGCAATAAAACAAGTTTTTCAATTGGTATTTCCTAATTCAAAACATAGGCTCTGGATGTGGCATATCATAAAGAAACTACAGTCAAAGGTATACTACTCTTAATTCATCTGTGAATAAATGAAAAAATAAACATGTACTATTACTACTTATTCATGAGTGAATATATCATACGTATTTCTTAACAGGTTACTGGGGATTTAATTAAAAACACCGACTTCAGAAAAAGATTTAATAAGCTTGTTTGGGACATGTATTTTAAACCTGATGAATTTGAAAACAAATGGGAGTTGATTATTAATGAGTTCAACCTTGAAGACAAAAGATGGTTTAATGACATGTTTGAATTTAGAAATTTATGGATCCCTGCATACTTTAATGATATAAGAATGTGTGGTTTGATGAAGACAACTTCAAGGTCAGAGAGCATGAATTCCTTCTTCAACACATACTCACAAACTGGAAATTTACTCTTAAATTTCATGATGAATTATGACACTGCCATTCAAAAGTAAATAAATACACAACAAGAACTTGATGGGGAAACAAAGGAAGCATCATATATATTTCGTACACCTCTAGAAATAGAACGTCATGCTTCAAAGGTTTATACAAGCACAATATTTTTTGACATCCAGAAGGAAATATACAAAGGTGCTTGGTTCTGTTCATATTCAAGTGTTGGTGTGGAAAATGGATGGGAGGTATACAATGTTCAACACAATAACAAAACATTTGAATTCAAAAGTAATTACAAGGTAACCTAATTGCTTTTTATATTAAATTCTCATAGAATATTAATAATTGCAACTCATATATAAATATACACTTGTATTCATATATGAATACACAGCTGTACTATTGTAAATACACAGCTGTAATAATGTATAAAATTTGAGCTTCATTTATTATATATATGAATATATGAATATAATATTTTATTCATATATGAATACTAAAATATATTCATATACGCTTATTAAGTTCTTCTTAAATATTTTATTGTTCAGGTTCAAATAAAACTGTCAGAGGAAGATATAACATGTACTTGCGAAAACTTTAACCGAATATGCATTCTATGCAGACATGCTTTCTGTATACTGATGAAATTTGGTATTAAACAAATACCTGAACAGTACATTGTAAGTCATTGGAGGAAAGATGTCATATCAAGACATTATCACTTTGGGAGACATGTCTCTGATTCTGGGGATGCTGAGACTGCTAAGTTGGTCAATGAAGCATATTACAACTTTGAATCATGTTTGGACATTCTAAGAGCAGATAAGGAAAAGCTTGAATCTTTCATTCAAAAGATAGAAATCATGCATAAAGAATTAGAAAATGATACATCATATGAAATTATGAACAAGAAGACAGATGTTGATATGGTAAGCAAGCTAATAATCATTTCTGTTCCAAAAAACATTGAAATTCTTGTTCCACAGATTCAACGTAACAAAGGATCCGGAAAACAAGAAAAGACTCATTAATGCAACTGAGAAAGCATGTGAAAATTCCAATAAGCAGTCAAGTATATGCTCGGGATGTGGAGAAAGAGCTCCTCACAACTTACGTACATGTCCAATAAAGAAAGCAGCTGAACAGTCTGCAAAAAAACTATAAATATTTTTTTCATGTTATTCATTTGTGAATGGTGTTTTAATAATCTTTTTGGGAATTTTATTCATAGCTGACTGTTATAAAAAATAATTCCATACGTATATTCATATGTGATTGAATGACATTCGATAGAAAATAATTACTACTTACAATAAAAAAGATACAAACTAACCTTGACATTCACTTTTGAATACAAAAGTGTTCATACACCTGTATTTCATATATGAATACAAAAATGCTCATACTATTGTATTCATATATGAATACATATATCAGTATACTTGTACACATATACTTGTATTCATATATCAATAGACTTGTGTTCATGCACATATTCATAACTGTTCATATACTTGTATTCATATATTAAATTCAAATATGAATAAAAAGTGTTCATACACTTGTATTCATATATGTATACTTGTGTACAACTACATGTGTATATTTATATATTAACTTAATAAACCAGGTATAAGTCAAACTTGATATTCATTTATGAATATCATCAACAACACTTGTTAATATTATGTACATCTGTTCTTAAAAGATACATAACCAACATTTTCCAAAAAGATTCATCATCAACATACAATCACCACTATTTTCCGAAAGTTTCATCATCAACACTACAAATTGTCTAGTTAACACTTCACATGCAAAATAAAAGTTTTTCTACATCCAACTACAACAACCACCATTCTTCACAAACTACAACCACCACCAACTTCAAACACATTCAACTACAACCACCACCACATTCAACTACAACCACCACCATCTTCAAACACTTTTCATCCTCTCTACAACAGTCTGCATAGCATATAAGGCATGTTCTGTACGAACCTTTGGATCAACCTTCTGATAATCATATGCTTTTTTCAACACATCGTCACGTAGCTCATTAATCTCTGACGTTAGCATCCTTGAAGCATACCTACTCCTAAACTTCTCCAACATATTTTCTTGAGCAAGACCTTCTTTTGGAAATCCTTGTTTCCACTTTGAGATTGGTTGTCCTGCATACGTCTCTATATGCCTCATAGCAAAGATACCACAATCACATTTATTGTGCACGGTCCTCCATGCCATTTCTAACCTCTTCGACAAAACCTTTACATTTGAAATGGTGTCCACCTTTGGATGGCTTATCTCATTCAAATACATAAAAAACATATTTTTCTACAAAAAATCATATATGAACTAAAATTAAACATGTAACAAAATAATCGTACAAAAATTACATTTTGGTACTTGATACTTACAAGAGGAGTAAGTAATTTTCCGTATCTGTCTTCAAAATTCTTTTCTAATGAACTGCTGTCAATAACTTCAATGCATGGCTTTTTAAGGTTGAAAACAACCAAGTAAATGTGAGAACTCCTCACAACAGGGAAAAAAACTTGATTTTCATACAAAAAATGTAAGCCTTATATTAATAGAATAAATATATAAATAAATAAATAAACAAACCATGTCAATATCTTTCAACAACATCTTCTGCTTATCATTCTTCACACTAACAGCAAAGTTCGACTTGAAAATACTGTACTTCTCTTCCTCTTTCATCTTTGTTGACTCAAGGTAGTATGTCTGTTTTTACACAAAAAAAAATTCATCAATAAATAAGAACATTACTTATATTCAGTTATGATTATAAAACAATCATAATTGAATAAAAGCTCAAATTCACTTGTGATTATACAATAATAAAATATAAACTTACAGTCATATCCACATTCAAAAACAATCGATAAGGAGAGTTATTGACATCTCTTTCATTTTCTTGATGGTTCAATAAATCACTCCATGTGTCAATAACATTTGAAAAAATGTATGTTTTCGGAAATAGACTTTCCATTGTTCATCTCATAGTAGTATGACCATACTTGCTATTCACAACAACATCCTTGTATCCATTTATTTACATGTTAATTAAATAATAATAATTCATTGATTTAATAAAAATAACTACTTACCACAATTCTCCACGGAAGTTGAACAACCATTCAGAAACAGCAATCTCCTCTGCTGTCAATTTCGTTTTCACATCAACAATCATGTTCTTGAATGGTGATTTTAATGGTAAAGTTAATTTCTTCTCTCTTGAAACCCTAGCATTTCCATCTAAACCAACTTCCGATACAACTACAATAGCCATGGGATTTGAATCTACAATATCAGAAGTTGAAATAACTTTTGATTCAACTTGAGGTACAAATGAAAATGGAGTAGGATCAAGAACGTGCTCTATTGAATCTTGACGTAACCCTATTCCAATACTAAAAGAATGTGATTTTGATTTGTTATCTTTTTCATCATCTTTTTTCTCTTCTTTTCCTTCTAGTATATTTGAACTTAGGAATACAACACTTTCGTAAAATTCATTCACAACTGATTTTCCCAGAAATCCTTTTCTTCGCCAGTTAATTCTTCAATAACTAACAAAAATAGATAAACATAAACATATATGATTATTCATAAATGAATATTAATAGTATATAAAATAAATTCAATTAATTATAAATATTTTACACTATAAAAAAATATATTGACAAAAACTAATCATATATAAAACATTAATTATCAGCATGCTTCCCATCCTTTTTAACTTGCAACTCCAACATACCTAGAATAAAAAAAATAAAATATAAATCATATATGAATACTAAAAATATAAAACCAATAACACAAAACAAATGCTCAGCCTCCGCAACCATCTTCTCTTTTTCTCCAAAAACATTTACACTTTCCTCTTCACCTCTCTTACCTTCACCAAATATTACACCACCTAGTATACAAATAACATATGAATATTCAATTCAAAAATTAATTAACATAAGACATACATACCATCAACTACATCTGTATTTCCTATATGCTCCTCATTTATATCAACATTTTCCTTCTGTACATCATTATTTTCCACTCTTTCTTCATTTCCAACACCTTCAGACACATTTCCAATAACTACAAATGTTAAATTCATAAGTAAATATTTCCATTGAAAATAAAAAATCAAACTTCCAATATACATAAAAACATAACATTACCTTCAACAACTTGTTTATCTTCACCAGCACCTTTCTCTTTCTCAATGTTCTCATTTGTTGTTTTTGTTTCTGTAACATACTTTTTATATCAGATAACATAAGTAAATGATAAATGTTTCTATTCATAATCATATATGAATATTACTTTAAAGTAAATGAAAATGTTTCTATTCATAATCATATTTGAATAGTACTTTAAAAAAGAAAACAATTGTTTACCTTCAGCCAATCTGTCAAAAATATTGCTAACCACAGGATCCACCCAGAACTGACTTAGTGGTAAATTATCCTGACTATCAACAACCCATAACAACATTCCTAACAATTTGATTTAATTCAACTGTTTCCTCTTCGGTAACTCCTTCCATATTTCCTTCACTGTTTTCACCACCATCTCCTTCCACATTATCATCTTTATTACAGTCTTCTTCCTTGTTAACAATTTTATCACCAACATCTCTTACCACCTCACCACAATCTTCTTGATCATTTTCAATCCCATCCTTTTCAGAATCCTTCTCCATTTCAATAGTACTTGCACCCATAACTGGTGTAAGAATTGGTTCTTCCAGACTAACATTATTAAACTCAAATGGAATTTCTGTACTTTCAACTCCAATTTTCTCATCATCAAACAATCTTTTTCTCCAACTCTTAAACGATTCAACTTCTGGGAACTTTTGAATCGCTTCTTCAATCTTAATTTTAATATTCTCTCTTAAAAATTCCAACCTCTTAAACAAAATACTTAGCAGTGTTTCATACTCCTACATATTAAAAAAGAATGTTATAGTTAATTGAAATAATAAATCATATATGAATACAAAAATAATATAAATTTACCTCAACAGAATAATTTTTAGTATCCTCATTATCTCCTTCAGAACATTCCTCCTCACTTTCCTCTTCCACCTCTTCATTCTTGTTAAACTCTCCTAACCCAAACTTTCCTTCTTCCTGTTCGCATTCCTCCCAAAATCGTATCTTCTCTGAACTCCAGTAAAAAATAGCTAGACGTTTACGTGGTACATTCACTTGATCAAACTTCAAAGTATCCACATATAATAACTGCAAAAATTGTGTATACATTTTCAAAAACATAATCATAACGTGAAATACATACATAAAAAATATATTATCAATACATTCATATATGGTTTATCATCATAATCATATATGAATAAACACTGATAATTCATGTATGAATAAAGCAAAAGATAAATTTCTAAACAAAATACTTACAACAAGATACGTTGTTGGTCCAAAAATGTAACATGTATCTTTGAAGGGTGTGTATGCGATCTTCATTCTAATTAAAGAATCAAGAATGTAGTTGCACCAATCAATTGCACTTACATCTGTGTCTTTTTGTATACGGTGACACATTGCACCTTCCCATGGCGGTAGACTCACAGAATGTATTTATAAAAAGTACAATGAAATTCAAAATGAAATTAAAATCAACAACTGTTGTCCTAACAATTGCATTCTTGATATGTTTCAATCTCATGACATCCCCCTTATTGAATTGTTTTATCCAATCAAACATACAACCTCTTTCATCATCCTCCTCTATGTATTCCAAGTCTGGAAGAAGAAAACCACCCATAGGAACTCCAAACATATCATGTACAGATTGAGTATTTACATTAATATAACCATTTTCAACATTCACTTTCATCTTATCCAAATCAAAATTCTGTAGAACATAAAACCCAATTTTCAATAAAACATCAGTCATCTTCATTTTGAGCAAACTACCAAAACCTATCTTCCTCACACACTTCTTCTGTTCTCGACTTAAACCTTGTATCACCGCAAACATCGACTCTGGTGAACATCTATTTTTCATTGAATAAAAATGTCTTTGAGCAGGAACATTTTTACTCTTATGTTTCTTTGACGGTCCAATAAACATATCTTCATCAACCAATAAACGCTTTTTTGATTTCTTTTTGTTTTCTTCTTTTTCAATTCTAATCTTCTTTAATTCCTTTGAATTAACACGTGAACTTTCTTCTTGACGTTTCTTTGCAGACCTTGTCAACCTTTCTTCAGAAGATATAATTACAACCTTCTCCAATTTTTTTGATTTTCCCTTGGGTTTCACTGATATACAATATATTATAATGTTATTCATATCTGAATAAATTACATATACTAAAAATATATACCACAAAATCATTTATGAATTGAATGATTTTCCCTTTGGTTTCACTGTATGTTATTCATGTATGAATAATTATATATGAACAACATGTAAGAATACATATTATTCATACTGGATATTCATATATGAATAATCATATATGTTAAGTGTTTAATACTTATTCATGTATGAATTGAATAATTATATATATGAAAAACAAACTATTAAAAACTTAGCATATATCTAGACCAACCTATTTCCCTTGTGTTTTTCATTGGTCATTCTTTCCAAAATTGTGAGAAGGTTCAATCTCTTGATTAGTATAAAACATACAAAAATGTCTCAACTAACACTCTCACTTCACTAGAACCAGATTTCTCCTCTTCATTAGATTAATTAAATATTGATCTTGAAATTCATTATATTTGCAAGATATTTCAAGATAGTAATCAGCCTCTGCTATAATAACAGAAACATGATTTTCTTGAAAGTCATGTAGCAACTATCATGCAATTCAATATCACTGAATATATTGAAGACAAGTAATCTAGTTCCAGTGAAAGTGAGAGTGATAACTCAAATAATTTTATATGTTTTTATACCAAACAAGAGATTCAACCAACTCACAAAAATTGAAAGAATCACCAATAAAAAACACAAGGGAAATAGTTTGGGCTGGATGTATGTTAATTTTTTAATATGTGTTTCTTCATATAACTATTTATATATGAACAACATGTATGAATACATATTATTCATAATGGATATTCATATATGAATAATCATATATGTTAAGTGTTTAATACTTATTTATTCATGTATGAATAATTATATATGAAAAAACAAAGTATTATAAACTTAGCATACATCTAGACCAACATATTTCCCTTGTTTTTTTATTGGTAATTATTTCCAAAATTGTGAATTGGTTGAATCTCTTGTTTAGTATAAAATCATACAAAAACATCTCATATGATTCTGTATGTTTTTACATTCAACCAACTCACAAAAATAGAAAAAGTCATCAATGAAAAACACAAGGGAAATAATTGGTTTGGATGTATGTTAATTTTCTAATACTTGTTTGTTCACATAATTATTCATATATGAATATCATGTATCAATACATGTTACACATATGTATGAATAAAATATCATTCATATATAAATAAACACAAGGGAAATGTTTATTCATATATTTCATTTGAATTAATCATATACGAATATTTATTTATGAATAAAATGTTGATTCATATATGAATAAACAGTTATTCATACATACAAATATAGAATAACTTCTGTATATGATTATTTCTTTTCATGAATCATATATGTCATACCTTTATCATGTTTTCGTTTGGATCTAGTTTCTTGCACTTCAATAGAATCATCTTCATCCTCAACTTGCTTATCCTTAGCTTTTCCTGTGATAAATAACATCTCATATATGATTATTCTCTCTATGTATAATAACTTGTGCATATGATTGCTTCTTTTGAATGAATCATATATGAATAAACATGACAAAAAAACAAGCTTTATATTTACCTTTATCATGTTTTTTCTTAGATCTAGTTTCTTGCACTTCAACATAGTCATCTTCACCTTTAACTCAATTATCATTATATTTTCCTGTAATAAATGACATGAGAGTATTATAATGAGATTTTCCTGTAATAATTTATATGAATGTTCACATGTATAACAATAATCATATATGAATAAAACTTAAACAAAGTATGAGAGTAATTATGTACTTATGTGTGAACATCAATTCAATCACCATTATTCATATATGAATGTTCATATATAATTTATATATGAATATCTATGTATTAATAAAATGTTGATTCATGTATGAATAAACAGTTATTTATACATAGATACATCTTCACATCTGAATACACGTTTATTCATATATGATTATCTCTGTAATAAAAAAAAACAAAAACATACAGATACCTTTCTTTCTTATAGAATACGATTTACTAAAATCCTTTCCTGAAAGTGTACAAAAACACAAATCACGAATGAATACACAAATCGAGAATACACAACAAACCTTAAAAACCATTAAAATGGATTCAAATACTCAAAAACCCTTGAAAATGTAAAAAAAAAACTATAAACTGAACTCAAACCCTAAATAATACTTCAAAATCAACTCCTTCCAAAACAAAAATAGAAAACCACCACAAATACCGTAAGAAAATCAATTTTAAAATACAATCGTGCTAACCTTTATCATCGCGAACAGAAGACCTTCTCGTAACTACTCCTTTTTCTGTTGACATCGTTTGAAATCACCACGAAAGTAGCAAAATGCAGAGAGAAAATGTTAGGGTTTCTTCAAAATAACTGAACGATTTAAAGTAATTGGTCGAAATTCATATGCAAAACGGTGATCATAGGCACTCATGGTATGCAACTCGATATTCGTTCTGATTTGATGTACATGTAAAATGCCAATAATACCCTCACGTCAGTTACTAACTATCAATATTATTACAGATTTGCCACCGCCTTTTTTGAAATCCAATCCTTATTTACAAAAATGTCACCGCCTTAATTTTTAATACAAAACCATTAGCTGAAATTAATTCTCACAATCTCAACCTAATATATATTCTCAATGGAACCTACATCTATATATATATATATATATATATATATATATATATATATATATATATATATATATATATATATATATATATATATATATATATATATATATATATATATATATATATATATATATATATGGGATGGGTTCAATGCAGAACCAAATTAAATCACCTAACTGCAGAACCATGTTGTTAACCGTAAGATTAAAGTTTAACTAAAAGGGTACGATCGTCAAAAATCTTAATTTGCTATGTTCATCAATGAACATATGTTCATCAATGAACATATGTTCATCTATGAACATATGTTCATCAATGAACATATGTTCATCAATGAACACATGTAAATTACATGAGCAAAGTTGTCTGTTCACTCTTGTATTTTTTAGTTTCCCTTTGATCAAAATACAAACAAAAGTTCAATCCCAATAAGATCAACCAATACATTGATCAAGTCTCAAAAAATTACATGAGAAAAGTTAAAAGAATAAGAACACAACATCAAAGTCTTAAACAAATGAAACAATGTTCATATATGAACATTACATGACGGTTCTCAATCACTTTGTTCTTGCTTCTATACATCTTCAACATCGAATGAATCCTTGTGTGCACGTCATATTGTTGATTGACCTGTGAACAACGAAGCATAAAAATCGAATAGGTTCTTGGTGCTAAAATCGTATTCCCTAAAATACATACGAACTTCACCAAAAATGTGAAAACGCTAACCTGTAAACAAACATTTCTCAAAATCAATATATGTTCATTAGTGAACATATGTTCATTAGTGAACATATGTTCATTAGTGAACATATGAAATACAATACCAAACAGGATACCACAATACCGTGAATAATTGAACACATATCGGACTCCCTTCAATACAAACTCAAACGAATATGCAATTCCAATTGAAATAAACCAAATTGCTAATTTGCAATTCCAATTGAAAGAACTAGATATTGAAACCAGTTTGTAAGAAAATGTTCATTAGTGAACATATGTTCATTAGTGAACATATGTTCATTAGTGAACTAGATATTGAACGAGATTTGCAATTCCAATTGAAGTTCACATTACTGCCATATGAATGAGATTTGCAATTCGAATTATATATAACCTAAAACATAACCACATTACCACATACCTGATGATAAACCCTAGGATCAAGAACATTGGCTTCGTTTACAGGACAATTTATCGGTGCCTTCGTTGAAGGAATTTTCGTGATTGGAAAACTTCAAGTCTGCCGCGTTGGAGCTCCTGGCGTATGATTGAAATTGTTGTCACCGACATTGGATTGATCCCTGTAGCTCGTGAATGAATCAACTTCGGTTTCAGACTTATACACGTTTTTAGCATCATTAGAATCCGTCATACCTGCTGAATCTCTTCCAATTGCTCCATTATGTATTATCGACATTGAATTCTCTTGTAGCTCGTGAATGAATCGTGATCTCCTATCTGGACGTCGTGGTTCAAACGCATAAATCGACTATTCACTTTCTTTCTTCTGACTTCTGACAGCTTCAAAATCGGTTTATTTTACGCCTTCTTGCATTTGTGTAGTCTTGTGTAAGTTCTCGATTTCTATGTCCATCGCCAGAAATGCTCATATCAATTTGGAGGCTCGTGAGAGGGTGAGGTGTGGGATGTGGTGGCAGCCGGTGGAGATTAGGGTTTAAAAGTTTGAAGTTTCTATGTAGAGAGAGAGAGAGATGACGGAAATGAGAGAGAGATGTATATTTTAGGACCTAATAAAAAACCCAGTATGCCCTTTATTGGATATGATTTCCTGTAAACGGGTATAATTTTTTATGGTGTACCCCTTTTAATCTAATCCACTGAAATAATGATATAACGGTTATAAGGGTGATTCTGCAGTTAGGTAATATATTTTTGGTTCTGCATTGCACCTATCTCATATATATATATATATATATATATATATATATATATATATATATATATATATATATATATATATATATATATATATATATATATATATATATATATATATATATATATATATATATATATATATATATATATATATATATATATATATATATATATATATAGTAGGCGTATTCCCGTGCGTTGCGTATGAGTAAATTTATATAGTAAAATATATTGACCGATCAAATATACACATAAACACCTTAGATCTAATCAAAAAATGCAAAACTAAAAAAATTAATCATATAACATATTGTATTAATAATAATTTTTCATCGAAACATCGAAAAAAACATAGTCACCTTTTTGGAGTCAATTATTATAAACGATCAAACGTTAAAAATATTATAGAAATATATTTACATAAATTATCTCAAAATTTAAAATAAATATAAAATAAAACGAACTAATAATAACATAAAGATAGTCTATGAGAAATATATTGTTGTGGATCATTTTTTCCTTTAGACTTGTATATGTAAATAATACTTCAATAATTTTAACAAAAATAATATTATATATTTTTAAATAAAAACTTTTTTAACAGATAAAAATTGATACAAATATATGAATATACTTCTATTAAACTTATTATTTAAAACATATTTTTCAATCAGTTTTGAATCTTTTATTCACTTTCATTTATAAAAAAAAACTTATATTAGAAAGTTTTATCTTTTTATTTCATTCCTTTAGTAAAATTTCTCTCAGAAAAAATTTGAAACCCTAAATGTTTAGATATACATTGAACTGAAAAATAATAATGAATTAAAATTTGTCGTATTTATTTTTTCTTGTATTATAGTTTTAAAAACATAATATATTTAATAACTAAAATAATCATAAAAATAAAAACAAATAATATACGATAAAGAAAAATGGTTTTATGTACTTTTCTCAAAAGAAAAATTAAGAAATCATTTAAAGAGTAAGGAGTCAAATAAAAACAATATGAATTTGGAATTTGAAATATGATGCGAATCTATCAAAAACTTAAATATTGTCATAACTTTTAGTTTTCTTTGATTAAAAAAGTAAACATTGATTGCTTCTCAGCCCGCTATATTATTTTTAGAAAATATATTACTAAATAGTAATCAAGTTTTACTTTTGTTAATCTTATTATCTAAATTTTTTAAGATTGTTTATCACAAAATTTTATTTTTTTTATTTATAAGAAAAAACTAATATTTTAAATCTTTAACAACTGACTTGACAACAACCTCACAAATTTATATCATTTTTCTTATCAAATAATGTTAATTCCAAAAGTATGAATATGTTGGGGTAGAACTAAGCATGCAACAGGTCTATTGTCTTGCGACTTGTAATTTCTTTTAGCTTATTTATCTTTCTCTTTTCTGGTTTAATATAAATAAATAGTAGTCTCTAAAGTAAATATTGTGTGTTATCAAGTCATGTTTTCCTCCATCTTATTTTCCAAACTATAGCAACATAAACTACCTATGTGAACTATATATATCTTTATATTAACCAATGTGTCATAAGTAGCAATTAAGTACCATAAGTTCAAAAACTTTTAGGTTGTAGTTTTTAATTAGTTGAGAGGTGAAGAGATTTAGTATTAAAATAAATTAATTGAGTGGCTAATATTAGGAAGTTGAAGAGTTGAAACTTCCAAACACATATGGTTCAATATAGATATTATATCTTGAAATTAATGTAATAAAACTTGTTAATTGTATTGAAGAATATATTAATATTGCAACTCTTAAAATTCTCAGCAATGGTTATATAACATTAAACAACTATAACCTAAAAGTTTTTTTAGTTATGATACTAAATTGATATTTATGAGAATCAATTAAATATGATTGAAATACTTAAAGTTTTTTTAACTAACTGAATAATGTCTACATGAATGTAATAAAAATTAGTTAATTGCATTAAAGTTTTATTTAAATACTACAACTCTCCGAATTCCATGTAAGAGTTATATATCATTATACCATAAGTAATTTCTTTTAATTGAAATATCACTTGCAATTGATACAAAATATTTACACTTTCGTCAATATCTAATTTGTCACACTTTCTTTTTTAGACGATTTATTTTATACGTTAACATCAAAAATTCATTTAATAAAGACGTACAAATTCTAACTTTAAAAATTTATATCAAGTGAGACTGAAAATAATAATGGATACATATGATTTCGTTTGAACAGTTTTTTAAGTATGTTTAATAAAAATATAATATTATTTAAATTCTGTGAAAATAAATTCAATCAAAAAACTTAAAATATTTACTTCTTTATTTGTTTCCTTCTTCATCTTTATAATCAATCTCATAGATGTTCTAAATCTATAATTTAATTTATGTTATAAATAACAAATGGTTATTTTTGGAAATTGGAAAAATGATAGTTCATTGTACGGCGTCTAATTTAACATTTGTTATTATAATTTTTGTAAATGATTTATATCTCTATTGTTTTGAGTTTCATCTTCTTAAAAAAAATTATTAACACCATAAAACCTAAAACAATCAAAAGCAAACTTCACTTTAAAGTAGTTGCTAATTACACTTAGAAATATTAGAAACATTAGTGATTTATCTAAAATAATTATAAAAGAATGACAAAACTTCCAATATTAATAACAAAATCATGGGATCAATTGTGATGATATCTTAGTGAAAAAATAATACAACGAAAATCAATTAACTTGTAATGCAAAACATCACCGTATTTTACATCAAATTAATAGTTTTATCGTTTAAATATTTGATAGAGCTGAAGATCGTATCCCTCTACATATTTGATAATACTTTATTCTTTTACACATTACACGACTACAAACTTCTACATTTTCACCCACTCTACATGAAAATTGAAAAGATAAGAAAAACAAATGAGACTAACCAAGCATGAAAAATAAGATTCTCTAAACATATTAACTTGCTTCCTTTCATCAATGCAAATTCTTCAAAAGTGGCAATGAGACATTTGTAGAGACGCATCACTATGTTTTAAACCAATCAACAATTCAACCATTCAAATCTTTGATATAGCTAAAGAACAACATATATCTTGACATATTTCATTGTTGAACTTTTTATTTTACACATAAGATGACTACGACCTTGTACTAAATTTTTAAGTACTCTACAAAAAGAAATTGGAAAGAGAATAAAAAGAATTAAGAGTAACCAAACATGAAAAATGATGTTCTTAAATAGCCAAAACATTTCATTTAATCAAACAATTTAGTAGAATAAGTTGGAGAGTCTAGGGAGTTTCAAATGAATATGGTGCAAAAATAAGACTTATCTTGAACCATATTCATTTGAATGGCCTCTATTATAAGAGTTACTAGGCGAGTACCCGCGCGTTGCGCATGAATAAGTTATGTTATTTTTTCACTTTAAATATTGAACTGACTTATTGAAACCTAATTTGATAAAATACAAAAATAAAAATATAAAAAAATCATATATTTTTTATGTTTTTGTAATATCTAGTTATTAAATGTTAGCTATCAAAATAATTGTTAACCATTATTTATATTTTTTATATAGACATAATTATATACCATTTGATAAAATTATTATTTAACTAAAAGTTGAACGTATCGACTATTACTAAAATGGAAGCTTAAGAAACCTTTTGTATATTTACAATATTTTATAGTTTTTATTTAAAATATGTAATTTGCATTGAACCTAACTAAAATAACATTTATTCTGGTACATATAGTTAGTATGAAATAACTTATAAAATGATGTTCTAATATTTTTTGATGAAAAAATCACTGGTTTAATCAATTTAATTAGTGAAAATTGATTAATGGTACTAAATAACATATTTAATAAAATTCGGTTAATTACATTAAAAGTTCACTTTAGCATCAAAACTCTTTAACTTCCAATCAATGTTATTTATTTTAAAACCACTATAACTCAAGAGGTTTTAAGTTATGATACTTCGTTTACATTTATGTTAATCGAATAAAATTAAATATGTGAATTAAGTTTACTCAAGTATTGTAACACCATGATACTTTTGATAAGTATTAATATGTTAATCATAGTGTATTTATGATTTAATATGGTGTTCTAAGTATTAGAAAGTTAATACTAGAAAAGGGTAAATTGGTCATTTTACCATAAAAGGGTAATTTGGTCATTTGACCAAGTGAAGGACCAATTATGTAAAAATATTGTTGCTTGTGGCAAAAGTATAAGAAAAGAGAGTTTTATTGTGATAAAATGTGATAAAAGTGCCAAAAGTTCAAGAAAATGAACTTAAGGACTAAATTTGTAAAGTTTGGAAGTATAAATAGGAGAGTTGACTCTCCTATGTGTGGCTGAACATTTAAAGGCTACGGGAATGGTTTTTGAGAGCAAATTCTGGAAGATCTTTGAAGCTTGAAGCAGGAAAACGGAATCATAGTTTGGAATTGGTGATTCCTAAGTTAAACAAGGTTAGTATTTGAAATTCTAACCTAAGTTATTTGTGTATTCTTGGTGGGTTTCCTTGGGATGAACTGGAAACTGAATCCCAGTTATAATCCAAGTGGTTTTGTATAATTATAAGTAGCAAACATGTTTGTGTTGTAAGAACACACATTAAATTGAAAGTATGTTGCTATTCTTGAAGATTTGAGAATTTGCTCAAGAACCCTAGAATACATGTTTATATGATCCAAGAGTTTTATTGTGATAAAATGTGATAAAAGTGCCAAAAGATCAAGAAAATGAACTTAAGGACTAAATTTGTAAAGTTTGGAAGTATAAATAGGAGAGTTGACTCTCCTATGTGTGGCTGAACATTTAGAGGCTACGGGAATGGTTTTTGAGAGCAAATTCTGGAAGATCTTTGAAGCTTGAAGCAGGAAAACGGAATCATAGTTTGGAATTGGTGATTCCTAAGTTAAACAAGGTTAGTATTTGAAATTCTAACCTAAGTTATTTGTGTATTCTTGGTGGGTTTCCTTGGGATGAACTGGAAACTGAATCCCAGTTATAATCCAAGTGGTTTTGTATAATTATAAGTAGCAAACATGTTTGTGTTGTAAGAACACACATTAAATTGAAAGTATGTTGCTATTCTTGAAGATTTGAGAATTTGCTCAAGAACCCTAGAATACATGTTTATATGATCCAGTGAATTCTAATGGGTTCTAATGAGTTCCAGATGTTGCTAGAGATGAAATAAATCAGTAGAAGTGCTTAATCTTTGATAATTTCGGTTTTTGGATCAAAAATGCAAAAACGGGAATTTTTGGAAATGGTTGAAATTTATGATTTCTATGGCTAAAAACTTGAAGTAAATGAAGGGTTATGGTCTTGGAACAAACCCCTATCGATTAAGTCATGTATTAAGGGCTTAATACGAGAAAATGGGATTTTATAGCATTAAATCGGAACTTCCTGGTCTGCTGTGCAGCTCTCGCGATGCGACCATAAGGGTCCTCGCGACTCGAGGTCGCGAGAGAAACTGTAAAATCCTCTGTTAACATTTTGAGCAATTTCCAAGTTTGAATTTGATGCTAGGCTTATCCGATTGACCTGAAATTTTAAACATATGTCTAATATGTTGTGAAACTTCATGGAAAATTATCGGAATACGTATACGACCTCCCGAAAGTACTATAACAGAATACGCGTATTTCGGGAAGTGTATTAAATTTTTATAATGATTGTTATTGCTCGAAAATGATTGGACATGGTCCCCAATTGTATTGTATAGGACTCTTGTGTAGTAGAGTCAACTGAAATGGTTATTAACCTATTATCATTTGGTATATAAATGAATATATAGGTACGGGATAAATGGTTGTGGTGCACGCAAAAACAAGAAACAACCAGAATCAAATGCAGCTAGCATCCAGGTGAGTAATCTCACTTATACCATATATAATATGTGTTGATTGACCTATTACAGGTTGAAACTGTTTTGGGGACGAAAATGACAGATTATATGATTTGATATATGACAATACCAGATAAGCCGTGAGTCTGAAAAAGACAAAAACGGAGCTGTGAGTCAGTAATGCGACAATACCAGATAAGCCGTGAGTCATTGCGATGACAAGAACGGAGCTGTGAGTCCACTTTAATTAGGCAATACCGGATAAGCCGTGAGTCATTGCGATGACAAGAACGGAGCCGTGAGTCTAGGCAATAGCGGGTAAACCCGTGAGCCATAATTGATCGTGAAATAAGCTGTTAATAGATGGTGCGGCCACTTGTGGCTATGATATTGGATGCTATATCCAACTGGTGCGGCCTATACGGCTATGATATTGTTACATGAACATGCTTATATAGCTATGACACAGGGTGCGGCTTAAATAGCCATGAAATACGATGCGGTCAATTGTGACCAAGAATTATGGGACATAAATGTATGCAAATAACAAACCTTGAGATTATGCGGTAGGATGTGCAATCCTAAAAGATATACGGTCAGCCAGAATGGCTAGGAGTCTGGATCCATATCCAGATAGAGATATACGGTTATGAGATTTATCATATATAGGAAATTATATATGAATGTATTTCTTATACGTGTTATTTGCAGATACGATTACTCACTGAGCTTTGTAGCTCATACCGTTTGTTAAATGTCCCTGCAGGTTAGCATACCCTGATAAGGGTAAGGATAAAGTCCGTGACTCAAGAAGTGGACTTGTAGATGCTGTCAGTAGCAGCCCGGCTTATAAGGAGGTTATTATATTTGTATACTCCTTGATACACTTGTACCCTTTTTTATTAAAATATACCACTTTGTTTATGGTTTTAAGTACTGAAACCTATGTTTTAAATGAAAAATTTTCAGGGGTGTTTTGTTTTAAAAGCCGGGTGTTACAAGTATAAACAAAATATTTTTATTTTTCTTCAAAATCTAGACATGACTCGTATTTATCTCCTCCCGGAAATCGAACCATGATTATTCCCATTAAAACATGAACAACAAAATTGTTTAAACTCTAATATATATTTTATCAATTTCTTTAGTTTAATAAGACGTTTGTGATATATGATTATTTTAGTTTCTTGTTTTAGAAGCTCTTATGTATTATATTATTGTGATTATAAATATAAGTATGAGAGTTGAGTTTGAAATTTCAAGTGTTACTCGTATTCTAAACATTTTTTATAATTTATAGATAATAAATAATACACAAACTCATTTAGTAGTTTTATGAATTCTTTTACATATTTTTACAAATTTCTATTCTGTTTTTTCGTGAATTTGTATTACAGTTTTATAAAAGAGTTTAATTGAAAAATATGTAGTTTTGCATTGAATATAACGTTTTAAGTAAAACATATTTATATTTTTAGCTTATAGAAATTAAATAGGAAATGAGACATTTACTGGTTTTCTATATATTATAGTGATTTTATTGGGTTTTCTGGTGTATTTGTATTTATATTTTGTAAAAAAAATATTAATTGAAAATATGAAACTTTTTATTGAATCTAACATTTTTGAAGAAAAAAAAATACATTCAATAGTCGAAACATTGAAAGATGATAATGACAGGCATAAAAATGAAGTGTTTTAAGCGTCCAACAATTTCGAGAAAACCACAATCATTAAGAAATGTCAAATTAAATCAACCTTTTTGAAACCACATATATCCATCAAAAGTTATATAAGACTAATGTGTAGGTAGATGTTTCATTTTATTTACACATATCTCACATAAATAGACCATTTAATACTCATTATTAAAAAGTATTTGAAAAGTTATGTAAGTTTCAAATAATATGGTTGAAGGAAAATTATCTCTTTTAATATATATATATATATATATATATATATATATATATATATATATATATATATATATATATATATATATATATATATATATATATATATATATATATATATATATATATATATATATATATATGATTCTTTCTTAATTAAATAAAAATAAAAATATGTATTTTTTCTCTTTGAATTTTGTATTTAAATTTATTTCTAATAAATCAACCATTTTATAAATATAATATTTTTATAATAAGAATATTGTTAAAATATTACGTCAAAAACCTCAAAACCCACTGTTAAAAACTTAATTATAATAATCTAATATTTTTTATATTATTTACATAGAATCAATTATATACGACCATGTGTTATTATATCAAATCTGATTATTTATGTTTGTATTGGTAAGATTACTAAAACTATTCAAATTCTAACTAATGGTTATTTATAATTAAATAATGCAACTCAATAGGCTTTTTTACTTATGATAGTTAATGGATATTTATGACTTAATTAAGTATGATTAAAATATTCAAATTGTAATTGGTCAACTATATAAATAATATGATAATCTAATTCTAACATTATATTACATTGGAATTTCGAATGACAATAAAATCAATAATATGATATCTTTAATTTTCGGAATTTGCAACACAACTTATTGTTTTCATAAATCAATAACCTTTTATGCATTTCCTCAACTGTTGTTATCATTCGTTTCTTTTTATCATTCGCTTAACTTAATTTCTTTTGTAATTACTATATATTATTCATATCAAATTGAAACTACAAATTTTCAATGAAAATACATATAAAAATATAATAAACAAATGGCTATTAATTTGTTTTGCAATTACTATGTATCGCACAATACAACATTTCGACATGAATATTTTGTTTGTGTTTCTACTCCATAAAATAAAAACGTTAAGTGTATTGTAATATGCTTGTTTAAAAGAAATACAAAATACAAAATCCTACTAAGTTATTCTTGTATAATAAAAACATGAAGTGAGACTTATCAATATTGAAAACATAAATATATATGCTCCAAGTTTTACAAACTTTCTTGAAATTAAAGAAAGTAAAAAAGAATAAAGATGTACAAAGAATGAAGTTAAACCACTCGGTTCAACTTTATCATAGATATACACGCGAAATCCTCTTAGAGCTCGTTTGATTTCTTTCTCCAATTTCCTTCCAAACGCCATGCAACCCAACCGATGAATCTTTATGCATGTTTAATACAAAATCAAATTATTGTCATCGAGTTTGATTCTTGGCGAGATCTATAATGGGATCCTCCACATGAACATGTGGGCAACAATAAGAAGTTGATAGCTTCGGCAAATTATAGTTCTTCAAATGTTATCACTCATATTATACACATGTCATGGATATAACATGCTTGAAAGAGAATAAAAGAATGTTTGAATAACCAAGTGTAAATAGTGTTCTTATATAGGCACAACATATCAATTAACAATAACATTAAATAGCATAAGTTGAAAAGTCTTGGGGGTTTCAAATGAATATGGTGCAAGTATTTGAGTTATCTTGATCTACATTCATGAATGGGCTCTATTATAACAGTTATATATATATATATATATATATATATATATATATATATATATATATATATATATATATATATATATATATATATATATATATCTATATATATATATATATATATATATATATATATATATATATATATATATATATATATATATATATATATAGATATAGGGTTAGGTTCATATGAGACCATTATATTTTATGAGACCGTGAGACGCATTCCTTGCCACTAATTTTGGGTGTAAAACAAAAAAAATTAAAAAAATGCAAAATAAATGAAAAAAATTGAAAAACATATATTTATCTATTATTTTCGTGATTTTTTTAAATTTAAAAAAAAATAAAAATAAAAAAATTGGCGTTTTTTCATATTCTAGTAGAATATTACACTAGTTTGTGTAATATTCTATTAGAATATGCAACATTCTAATATAATAATTTTTTGATTTTTCCAGGTTTTTTTTCGATTTATTTTTATTTATTTTTTATATTTTTTTTTCAGAGAGAATAAATAGCAAAAATTAGTAGAAATTTTTTTGAAAAAAAAATTCTCATTATTTTAGCCTATTTTAATTTTTTTTTATTTTTTGATCTCTAAAATGAGTGGCTAGGATTGCGTCTCCCCGTCTCACAAAATTTACATAGTCTCATTTGAACTTCTACATATATATATATATATATATATATATATATATATATATATATATATATATATATATATATATATATATATATATATATATATATATATATATATATATATATATATATATATATATATATATATATATATATATATATATATATAAGCCTAATCGTAATGAGTGGCTAGGATTGCATCTCTTGGCCAAGGCCGATTTTTGCAGCAAACCGCCAAGCTGACCGATTAGGCCTAATCGTAATCGGTTGAAGACCGCCAAGCGACTAATCGCTGATTAATTGGCCGTCAAGGCCGATTTCTGAAACACGGATATATATATATATATATATATATATATATATATATATATATATATATATATATATATTAGTCGTGTACCCGTTCAATGCGGCGGGACACAAAATGGTAGGAGTGAGCAATGGGGTGTTCTGTTCGATGTTTCGCTAAAATGAACAAAAAGCCGTAAAATTTAATAAGTTGTGTGACACGTATCTAATATAATGTGAGGAGAAATAAGCAGAATTATATATAGGGTATATTGCATAAAAGTCACTAACTTTTCCAATTTTCTCGATTTGGACACTGTATTTTTAGTTTTTGTAATTAAGTCATTATGTTTTCAGAAAATTGCAATTAAGTCATTATGTTTTCCAAAAAGTTACGAAAATGACCATATGACAGGATGACAACAGGTTACCAGGTCATATGGTCAAATTTGCAATTTTTCAGAAAACATAATGACTTAATAGCAAAAATAAAACATAGTGTCAAAATCGAAAAATCTGGAAATATTAGCGAATTTTATGCAATTTACCCTATGCAATTTATATAATTTAATCACTTTGCATGCCTCATACGTGTCCAAAAAATAAATTTGTTGTTACCTTGTTTTTCTATTTAAAATAATCAAATTTATTGTCTTAAAAGTGGAATTTCAAAAAGATTTAGGATAAATGCATACGAAACCTTCTTTTACTTAAAAAAAATTATAGTTTAAACTCTTAATACTTTTTGTTTCATTAAAATTAAGTTTTTTTTATTGAAAATGATTATACATTTTTTTATTGAAAACAAGTACTTTAATTTGGAATAAGACGGCGCATTTCTTTATTTTGTCTATTTTCACAATTTTTAGCGATTAAGTCTTTCAAAAAATATAGTGATTAAAATTATACATTTTATGAACGAACATCAATATAGATTTTTATAACTCATCATATAAAGACATTGTTTACATAACCAATTACCCAATAAGATATTCACAATGAGGGCATGTAAGTTAGTTGTTATTCGTATGCATTTATCCTAAATCCTTTTGAAATTCCATTTTTAGGACAATAAATTTTATTACTTTAAATGGAAAAACAAGGTAACAACAAATTTATTTTTTTGGACACGTATGAGGCATGTAAAGTGATTATGTTATATAAATTGCATAAAATTCGCTAACTTTTCCAGATTTTTCGATTTTGACATTATGTTTTATTTTTGCTATTAAGTCATTATGTTTTCTGAAAAATTGTAAATTTGACCATATAACCTGGTAACCTGTTGCCATCTTGTCATATGGTCATTTTCGCAACTTTTTGGAAAACATAATGACTTAATTGCAATTTTCTGAAAACATAATGACTTAATTGCAAAAACTAAAAATACAGTGTCAAAATCGAGAAAATTAGAAAAGTTAGTGACTTTTATGCAATTTACCCTTATATATAATATAAAAATAAACCAAATTTGAAATTTACAATTATACATGATTCATTATACATTATTAATCACTCAACACTTCTTTATACACCATATTTGACGAATAAACTTCATCACCTTTGAATTTTTCGTCAGGCTTCATTAATACTTTTGTATTGCCACGTGCAATCCCTCTTGACAATGCAACATAAAGTTGGCCATGTGAGAATACTGGTTCTGGAAGATAAATGCCTACATTTGGAATTGTTTGTCCCCGAGCTTTATTGATTGTCATGGCAAAACATAATCGAATAGGAAATGGCTTCCTTTTAAGCTTGAAAGGGAACAAATCATCATCCGACGGACATAAAGGTATCTTTGGCAAAAATACCCTCTTGCCAGCATGTTAACCCACAACTATTTCTGCATCAATGACATTTTGCTAAAATCTTTCGCATATCAATCGAGTGCCATTGCATAATCCATTAGTTGGGTCAATATTTCGTAACAGTATTATCGGGCATCCATCTTTTAATCAAAGGTGATGAGGGGGTAAACCACTAATAGTGAGCGAGTTCAATAATTCAATCGGATAGAAGTTACTTTTGCCATCTATGGCTTCATCGAAACTATAGTAAATCCTCTCTTCTCCGTGGAAACGGTCGATCAAATAATTATTTATCTCATCGACACTCTCGTTCTTTGTGGATAATATTGCCCGCGAGACGATGTAATCTGATTCAGACCTATTAAATTCTAATGATGGAAACACTGCATGAATCAAAGCATCCAACGATTTTGATTTATCAGTGTAGGGAATGACCATATCATCAGGGATGCGAATAAGGTTTTCATCTATGGATTCTTCAACTCCATCACCGACTCGTAATAGAAACTCTAAGAACCATGGATCAGTCAGTGCTCTCATATTTGTTGTTAAGTGCAACTTTTTATCGAACACCATAGAGGCGACATTTGTAGGCTAGAGTCTACAATTTGTGCGCGTGTGCTATGTCTTACGACTGGCAAAACCTGTCTAAAATGGCCTCCCAAAACCATTATCTTTCCACCAAATGGGAGCGCCACCCCAGTGATATCTTGCATTGTTCGATCAAATGCTTCAACTACTTGTCGCTTTACCATCGATGCTTCTTCCCCAATGAATATTTTTTCAAGTAGAAGTAGCTTAGCTGCAGCGCTTTGTTTTTTGATGGTGCATACCGAGTTATTTTCAAGATTCAGAGGAATTTTGAATCGTGAATGAGCTGTTCTCCCTCCGGGCATGTTATTAGCCGCCATACTAGATGAAGCTGTTGCAAGTGCAAGATGACCACATTTTCGAATATTAGCAAGTAGAGCTTTGTACAAATATGTTTTTCCTGTTCTGCCAGGACCATCTACGAAGAACACTCCTGGATGACCAGTATGCACGTGCATTATGATCTCATCGTACGCATATTTTTGTTCACGGTTGAGAAACTCTTGGGCACGCAAATGCTCATCTTCCACATCTATAGAGCATTCTTCTTGTACCTCACGAGAAAATTCAAATTAGAACTTGACATTTGTACTTACAGTTGGAAGATCAAAATCATCAAGATTCTTACCCATTGATTATATGAATAACGTGATGTCTGTGAGCACCATATTTTGGACTCGTTCAACATTGTCATATTGTCGCCTATAATCTTCTGAGAGTGAATTGTAGTGGTGATTCATAACTTTTGAATATCTCCAGGATCACAAAAAACCAATATTGTTGCAAACAGTCTTCTGAGAGCACTGGGAAATTCAAACAAGGAGGCCTCTGTAAGACATTGTAATAAACTTTCATCGTTCTCTCTTAACCCTCTTTCAAGAGCCGCTTTCCGAGATGCCGGATGTCTTACGTTATTGACTGTGTACAGATCTTCAAAACATGTAGGGCCACTAATATGACATAATAACACATGTAGGTAGTATCGCTCCCCTTCAGCTGGATTAGCAGAAACCAATCGATCTATCGCTGATCCTTGTTGTCGAGGATTCGAATGCGTGCTACTATTCCATGTGAAGTGTTTGGGAAAATCTTTGTATGTATATTTTCTTGCACTCACGTATTCTTTATTCCTCTTGAAAAATGCAGTCAACATTGATATCTTATTTCTTTCCCTCTCAACAATGGTAGTCATCGTATCATCATTATTGAATCTAACCATTTGTTGGTTTGGGAGATGTAGTTGCAAAGAGATCACATTAGGGTAGATTTTAGAAAGAGCAAAACTAAAAATCCGCCATATTGCTTCCGGGGGAAATGTAAGGTGCATCTTGAAACCTTTTTATCTCATTGATAACTACATGTTGTGCATCTGGATCGATATTGATAACTTGTTTGTCATGACCCTTGTAAATATACTTAAAGAGACATTTTATTGATGTTATACTCAACCACACCTCAACATTTAGATGATAGTTAAAAATCTTCAACAACTTTGGGTTATATGGTACCACCCATCTATTATCCATCGTAATACCTTGTTTTGTAACCATAACTCCATTATTTCTCCTGCGATACACTTGATATGAGTCCTTTCCTTGTGTTGTTTTTTCGTTGAATTGTCGAGGGTATCTAAAATGACATTTTGGTGGAACGCATTCCATATAGGAGCATTTAATGTTTAGTGTACCGCAAGGACCATGAATCATGTGTGATTTCACCGGTTCGTGTAGTACATGATACTTTGTCGGGTTTGGAATTTCAGCGCACACATACTTGTCATACTGGTCTGCATTGGTGAGTTTGTATTTAGGTCTCATTATTAAGAGAAAATGAGCATGTGGCAAACCTCGCTTTTGGAACTCGATTACGTAAACATGTGCACCCACCACACCAAGTATGTGCCTCTTCAAGAGTTGTTCCTTAAGATCCTCTAACTTAGCCCGAAAAACTCTTGCAACCAGATCTGCCCAATCTTAAGCTGTCTGCCAAGGAAATAATTCTTTTTGGATTTCAGACCACTTTGGATTACATCATTGTAAGGAATATATATGGTTTTCCGCCATCTTGCACTAAAGCCATCGCATCAAGAAATCGCCTTCGCATGTCACGAGGGCCTACGATGAAACTTGCGGGCAGCACAACACATTGCCTAATCATAGTTGGTTGAACCTCCCCAACATTGACACAGTCCAGAACACCTTGTTATAAATCCACTCTTATTGTAGATTGATTTTTCCTACAAAACTCTAATCGGGAAGTCTCAATATTTATGTAGGTATCTACCATAAATTGTTGTAATAATCTCCCACCTAATAATATCACATTCCTATTGTGCCGGATCTGGAGCTTGTAACAGTAGTACTCCTGCATAGTTACAGTATTCCTACTCGTTTTTCCATTGGTGTCTAGATAATGATCATATTGTGAAGAAAAATTATATTAAGCTAACTTTTTTTAAATTACTAAAACTAACAATTTGAGTTGATGCGCGTACCTTCCAAATCATCCTCGATGTTTTCGTCTTCATTAACAATCTCATTTATGGAAACTCTGAAGGGTTTTGCACAAACAATGAACTAGAAATTCCTAAGTTCACATGTAATCCTAAGAAGAGATCTATGTTTTTCTACAATGAATATATAATAAAAACCTAAGGCCAATAATTAATCTCTAAAGTATAAATCAAGAAAACCAACCTTTGATTCTTGATCCAGAAGCTAGCAACAAAAGTTTCCTGCCTCAAATGGAGTCACACCCAAACAATGGAGGAGAGAAAACAGCAGAGTTTCTAGAGAGACAGAGAGTTGGCGCAGGATTTAGGGTGGCCAGGAGTCTCCTTATATAGTCTCTAGGGTTACAGTCAAAACCCTAGACGAGTCTCCTTAATGGGCAAGCCTGTTGACTATTTGGACCAAAGCCTCTAAACCCTAATTAGGGTTTCGCCAACTACGGAGGTTCCCTCCATATTGGCGCCAACTTTGGCCCCTGCCTATTGGCCAGTCAGTTATTCAACTATTGAATAAATACAAACCAGTCCCTGCACTTTTAATTAATTAAATTAATCACCAAATTAAATCCAATCAATTCTAGATTAATTTCTAATTAATTATTATAGTTTCTAATTAATATATTAACACTTAAATATATTAATAAACTATTTATTTTATTTCTATTGATTTATTAAACAATTAATAAATCAACATTTCTCTCTACTGAACTCTACATCAATCCTCCAGCTATGAAGGCAACCCAAATGGACTTTGCTTCAATTAATAAGATAAATACAATTATAAAATCATGGCTTAGACACCTAATCCAACAAACTCCTTGTCTTGGTATGTTAGAATGCCATCCAGGCTCACCATTAGGAAAAAATAAAGGATAACACAATGGATCGTAACATCCCCAATAATGTTGAATTGTTTGTGGTTTGTCAGACCTCCCATACACGATAATACTTATTTTATATGCGGTTATATTGTTATTATCTTCTACCCAGATAGCAGTAACCTGTCAATTTATAACATTTATAAAATACCATTGAAGTTGGTGTGTAATATGCATTGAAAACTTTATTACGTGAAACGTTTCATTTAAAACAAAACTTGCCTGATATATAACTTCAACCAACACAGTGACAAATATTTCTAACTAAATAATTTGAAATAATATGTGAAACATTTTTATTTAAAACAAAACACTGTATATACATAATATAATTTCAAACCTCGGATGTGGTTGGCTGGTTGTACACCCTCTAGTCTTGTTCTACAGATGCATTCAAAGCGACCCTATAATTGTCGAGCGGTCCTAGATCAGCAAGGCTTTGAAATGTTGTCACATATGGTTTTGTAGCAAGAACACGGGTCAAAATTTTCACAATTTCTTTATCAAGATTTGGCAATTTGAGTCGGTGCGACATCTCATTTTCGGCATCGTAAATATACAACTGTAAGTACTTGGGTTGTCCGTTCTTTGGAACTAACTAATCGATTGAATGATATATTCCTCCACTCACACAAAAAGTGTATACCCCAGATGTCATGTTGGCCATTGATTTATCCAGTTCTATACCCATTGATGCAAATGAAAAGTTGGTGTTGTACACACGTATAGTTTTTTTAAACAATTTTCCTAATCGGGTTTCCGCGGTGAAGAGGTTGTGTAATTCGTCAGGAATAGAGGAATCTGCCAACTTCGGTTTCCCAATCATGCAACAAAAGCTACTAAATTCAAACTGAAGTCGTTTTGCTCCACAAAATTTACATATGTCACTGAACTTGACCAAATGATGTATTGCATGGATACTGACATAAACAAAATTATATGGGTCGTCCACGATGTTGCGATTTTGTATTGATGGATGAGTTTGAGAACTTCCTTCTCCATTAAATAACCGTAAAATTTTATTTTTCTCCTTTCGCCGTTCATAACATGCCTTATTATATGCTTTTCTTTTTTCTGCAACAATTTTTTTTTCAATTATGCATAAGGATAAAGTAATCATTATGTTGCACATATGAAACATACCTTTGATTTTATATGCATCAACTTGGATGTTGTGATTTTGTATTGATGGATTAGTTTGTGAACTTCCTTCTCCATTCTTTAATCGTAAAATTTTATTGTTCTCATTTCGTTGTTCATAATATTCCTTATTATATGCTTTTCTTTTTTCTGCAACAAACGTTTTTAAAGTATGCATAAGGATAAAATAATCATCATGTTGCACATATGAAACATACCTTTTATTTTATCTGCATCAACTTGGATAACATTATTATTTTGGTTTTCTTTACCAGCATTTCTCATTGCAATATGTATAACCGTGAAATAAATAACAAACACTTTTTACTTTTCTAAAACAATGTAAAACAACAATTCATCAACTCGTTTTGATTTATGGTGCGTAGGTTTTATTATTTATTGATTTAGCTTTTTCGGACTTCAATGTTAATATAATATATATGGATGTAGTTTGATTTATATTTGGCTAAGCTTGTTTATAAATATTATTATACTTACATCGCAAATAAAAAAGCACATAAACAAATATAATGAACAAAATAAAAACACTGCATTAACATTTGAAAAGCAAACATAAACAAAAGAAAACGCAACTCATAAACTCAAAAACCAACAAACTATTAAATGTACTAAATCTATAAACTTGAAAAGTTATAAACCAAATATATAAGACCAAAAATTAATAATGTTCGTATTATATTCATTCAATCCACTAATTTATCTTTCCCTTCAATCATCTCAGTAATATCTTTCTATAATTCTCTCAGCTTCTGGCATCATTGGATTGATCACAAACGTAGATAAATCAGTAGACACCAAAATGTTCTCTGTAAAAATATGTAGTAGAAAATTATTAATGCATACTTAAATTATTAATATTTAGACGTTAATAAAAAATAACTGATGCTCATATTTTTTTTAACTTACCGAAATTTTGGCGGACCAACTTCAACCGAGAAACATAGATTATGGATTGATTATATACTCCCAGAATCAAACTTACCATACGGTAAGCAGGTATGTGATTCAAGAACAACGGTATCCTGTGTCCCCCATCCATATTTGTCAGTTGAAAATTATTAAATTTATATTTAAAAGAACAAATTTTTGTAACGATATACATTCAATATTTATATACTTACGCCTCATCTTCAATAATTAATTGAAATGCCATAAATGGCGCACGTCGTATCCCGAAGACTACTTTTCCGATAACATCTAAAAAATATTTTTTGTTAGAATAATATTGGAAGTAATATATAATTGGTAGATTATAGTAATAAATTATGTAATGTACGGATCAACATTCTTCGATTCCTAAAAACGTTAGCAACAACTGAGACGGGAGGCACCAAAGGATATTGTGGAAACTCGTTGGCGACATCATTTGCCAACCGATCAAAAACTGTGTTGTGATGTATTATGATGACAGCCTAATCACCCGGACATATTCTATACTGCTGATACGTAGGGTGGTCCAAGTGGAACTCATCAACCCGGAAATGATTAATAGAGAATACATTTCCGACCAACAACATGTTCTGATATTGCAGGACCAACCGACGTGGCACAATTACCAATATTGTGTTTCTCTAACGCGGGTAAGATAATGTGTCATATAATCTTTAAAAAATAACTTAAATTAAGAATGATATAATTTTATTTGGATATTTTTACTTACAGTGCCATCAATCATCCAAAGTAACATATTGTTGTTTATGACGTCATTCCAAACATATATAACTCGAACAACGGTTATATTCCACCATTGATACGTATGTCGCATTGTTGAATAGTGTTTAACCGTGGTATGACAGATATCCATTCCAACTGACAAATTTTATTTAACAAGTAAATAACAATTCTTAAAAAGAGTCAAAAGTAAAAAAATCTATACATAGTAATAAACAAAACCATTTAATGCCACTTGTCATCTTATTAGCAAATTCACCACATGTCAACTTATTAACATGCTAATACCATGTGTCATCCTATTTGGAAACACTGTTATTGCATACGTGTTTATTTATCCTATTCAAATTTGGCCAGTTACATTCAAATTCCATTAATTTCGGAAACGGTCGAAAGAAACAAGGCATTCAAATCCTATTATACGTTACAATCTCAATCAAAGCTTTTAATTTGTAGATGGAGTGCAGTTCCAAAGTTGTAATTGGCGGTATACAAAATCGATTTCATCACAATCGAAACTTGTATAATTTGATGGTGAAACCGATTTCACAAGGTATGTATAAAACTTAATTTGATTTAGGTTGCAGATTTAAAACCCTAGCAACCTTCACTTCCCCAAATTCTTCATCCTCTGTTTACTTTCTCTCCCTAGCAAGCTTCAAGTTCCAATTTTTACAATTAGATGGGCAGCTCCCTCTCTTCGTATTTGATTCATCACTTTCGATATTGTTTTGCTATTTCTTCTAATCTCTCTATTTATGTATTTGTGTGGTACAACATATTTCACACACACAAGCAGTTCATGAACAACGATACTGTACACAATTTTCTCCTCATACCAGACCTAATTTCTGATTGGCGTGTTTCATACGTCTAATGGACTTCTGGTTTTTTTATCCAATAAAGTGCAATTGAGCGAGTTAATGATTGTTATGGTATCTGAACAATCAAAGATCAATTAGTGTTCGTAATTGACCAGGTTCGTTTGTTTTGTGGAATAGGATTTCGAAGAATTCTTTTGTCTATGGCCATACATCTTTTCTATATATTTCACTGTTTAATTTTATTTTATTGGTTTTTTTATTTAGGGAACGAAACTAATATGTGGGTTGTAATATATCAGTGACCCTGTTGAGAATCTATTTTCCAAGCGTTAGCAAGAAGCTTTGTTTTTCTCATTTTTTATTGATTTTATAGACTTGATGGAGGTAGTTGATTTTGGAATCTGATGGATGTGGAAAAGCTAACCGAGGAATGAGCAAAAATAGCAAATCATGTCCCTTCTTCATATCTTTCCATGTAATGGTTTGTAAATTAATTTGTTTGCTTAAAGCTTGTCATTTGAAATATTTTATATTAATCGTTACTTTCTGCATCAATTAGGCTCGGATTAAAAAGATAACAATTCCCTTATGTGCTCACAACTTCAAAGCTTTTGAAAATAATATCCACATTCCTTTGTATGCGAAACACCTCAAATTTTAAATAAGAAATGTTGCCAATGCAAAATGTTCATGATTCTAATGTGGGACGTATTAAGTTTGACATCAAAGTAACAGCTTTATATAAGGGACGTATTAAGTTTGACATCAAAGTAACAACTTTATATAAATTTGCTTTAATTTATCTTTTTTTTTTCCTTTTTCCCAAGTGTGCTGCACTTTTTTTAAATTTTATAAACATCATTTATCCATACTATTAAAACTGTACAAAAAAATGCGCATATTGATTTCATGGCAATTTACATTTATATTTGATCAGTGCATCTAAAGCTATGGAATTATTTCTAGAAGATTTGTGTGATCTGACGTATGAAATCACTCTTCAAAGAGGAGCAAAGACTTTAAATTCTATGCTTTTGTAAGTACACCAAAACCAACCCAATTATTGAAATCCATACTCCATAGCAACAATATAGGCGATGTACTTTACTCTTTTCACTAATATAGGCAATATACTTTACTTTTATCCCATAAAAACAATATACTTACATCTTTGCCAATAATCGCAATATGTAAATATACTTTTTTCTACCCATAATAGCAACATACTTATATTTCTTTACATGTAACAATTTTACAAGTTTCAGGTATATATTGCTATTATCAGGTAAAAAAATTCAGTTACATTGCATATTATGGGTAAAAAATGAGTATGTTGCTATTATGAGCGAAAATTGAAGTTCAATGATTTAATTTTGACTTTTCTCTGATTTTCAGAAAACAATGTATGCAGAGCTTTAATGTGTTTGACTTCCTTAGAGATATTGTTGCTAAGATTCCTAAATTAGATGGTTCTGCTGCTGCTGCTACAGGATAGGATAGATCTGCAGCTAAACGAAGGTTTGGATTTTATTTATTATTTTTTTTAACAATTCCATAGTTTTGAGCAAAAAGAAATCTATAATTAATATGCTTTGATGCATGGCGTTATGCACGAAAGTTGTTGATGATGATCATAATGATGGTGATCAAGACACGAAAAGGGATAAACTGGTAAAACTATTTCATCCATTTTAGGTTAATTGGTAAATAAGTTTAAGAAATGAAATTGAATTTGTGGGATCATGAAAGATTTCAAGCAAAAGCATAATCTTCGGTGTTTATATACAGTAGATGAAAATTATGCTAGCATTCATTTTAGTTATAATATATGAGAATTATGTCACTAGTTATAATGCAATATTTAAAAGTATAAGCATGTTAATGATAAATCTTTTTCTTCTGGTGTGCACTTTCATTCCTATGACTGTTTAATTTGATGATATTGTTAAAGATTTTGAAGGTGGTACATGTAAAAAGATGAAAGCAGTTCTTGGCATAGTTAAATCCTATTAAGCATCTGATGATGAACCCGGAAGTAAAATAAGGAACAATTTGGTCAAAGTTAATGACTTGAACACATGTAAAATAGCTTACAATCATGTTCTTGCCTTGGTAGGCTATTTTATTGTCTATCTATACATAGTAATAAACAAAACCATTTAATGCCACTTGTCATCTTATTAGCAAATTCACCACATGTCAACTTATTAGCATGCTAATACCATGTGTCATCCTATTTTGAAACACTGTTATTGCATACGTGTTTATTTATCCTATTCAAATTTGGTCAGTTACATTCAAATTCCATTAATTTCGGAAACGGTCGAAAGAAACAAGGCATTCAAATCCTATTATACGTTACAATCTCAATCAAAGCTTTTAATTTGTAGATGGAGTGCAGTTCCAAAGTTGTAATTGGCGGTATACAAAATCGATTTCATCACAATCGAAGCTTTGTATAATTTGATGGTGAAACCGATTTCACAAGGTATGTATAAAACTTAATTTGATTTAGGTTGCAGATTTAAAACCCTAGCAACCTTCACTTCCCCAAATTCTTCATCCTCTGTTTACTTTCTCTCCCCAGCAAGCTTCAAGTTCCAATTTTTACAATTAGATGGGCAGTTCCCTCTCTTCGTATTTGATTCATCACTTTCGATATTGTTTTGCTATTTCTTCTAATCTCTCTATTTATGTATTTGTGTGGTACAACATATTTCACACACACAAGCAGTTCATGAACAACGATACTGTACACAATTTTCTCCTCATACCAGACCTAATTTCTGATTGGCGTGTTTCATACGTCTAATGGACTTCTGGTTTTTTTATCCAATAAAGTGCAATTGAGCGAGTTAATGATTGTTATGGTATCTGAACAATCAAAGATCAATTAGTGTTCGTAATTAACCAGGTTCGTTGGTTTTGTGGAATAGGATTTCGAATAATTCTTTTGTCTATGGTCATACATCTTTTCTATGTATTTCACTGTTTAATTTTATTTTATTGGTTTTTTTATTTAGGGAACGAAACTAATATGTGGGTTGTAATATATCAGTGACCCTATTGAGAATCTATTTTCCAAGCGTTAGCAAGAAGCTTTGTTTTTCTCATTTTTTATTGATTTTACAGACTTGATGGAGGTAGTTGATTTTGGAATCTGATGGATGTGGAAAAGCTAACCGAGGAATGAGCAAAAATAGCAAATCATGTCCCTTCTTCATATCTTTCCATGTAATGGTTTGTAAATTAATTTGTTTGCTTAAAGCTTGTCATTTGAAATATTTTATATTAATCGTTACTTTCTGCAACAATTAGGCTCGGATTAAAAAGATAACAATTCCCTTATGTGCTCACAACTTCAAAGCTTTTATGAATTATTTATAATAAATGAAAACAAGAAAATAATATCCACATTCATTTGTATGCGAAACACCTCAAATTTTAAATAAGAAATGTTGCCAATGCAAAATGTTCATGATTCTAATGTGGGACGTATTAAGTTTGACATCAAAGTAACAACTTTATATAAGGGACGTATTAAGTTTGACATCAAAGTAACAACTTTATATAAATTTGCTTTAATTTATCTTTTTTTTCCTTTTTCCCAAGTGTGCTGCACTTTTTTTAAATTTTATAAACATCATTTATCCATACTATTAAAACTGTACAAAAAAACGCGCATATTGAATTCATGGCAATTTACATTTATACTTGATCAATGCATCTAAAGCTATGGAATTATTTCTAGAAGATTTGTGTGATCTGACATATGAAATCACTCTTCAAAGAGGAGCAAAGACTTTAAATTCTATGCTGTTGTAAGTACACCAAAACCAACCCAATTATTGAAATCCATACTCCATACCAACAATATAGGCGATGTACTTTACTCTTTTCACTAATATAGGCAATGTACTTTACTTTTATCCCATAAAAACAATATACTTACATCTTTGCCAATAATGGCAATATGTAAATATACTTTTTTCTACCCATAATAGCAACATACTTATATTTCTTTACATGTAACAATTTTACAAGTTTCAGGTATATATTGCTATTATCGGGTAAAAAAATTCAGTTACATTGCATATTATGGGTAAAAAATGAGTATGTTGCTATTATGAGCGAAAATTGAAGTTCAATGATTTAATTTTGACTTTTCTCTAATTTTTAGAAAACAATGTGTGCAGAGCTTTAATGTGTTTGACTTCCTTATAGATATTGTTGGTAAGATTCCTAAATTTGATGGTTCTGCTGCTACAGGATAGGACAGATCTGCAGCTAAACGAAGGTTTGGATTTTATTTATTATTTTTTTTAACAATTCCATAGTTTTGAGCAAAAAAAATCTATGGTAAGACATATGGTGAATATGCTTTGATGCATGGCGTTATGCACGAAAGTTGTTGATGATGATCATAATGATGGTGATCAAGACATGAAAAGGGATAAACTGGTAAAACTATTTCATCCATTTTAGGTTAATTGGTAAATAGGTTTAAGAAATGAAATTGAATTTGTGGGATCATGAAAGATTTCAAGCAAAAGCATAATCTTCGGTGTTTATATACTGTAGATGAAAATTATGCTAGCATTCATTTTAGTTATAATAGATGAGAATTATGTCACTAGCTATAATGCAATATTTAAAAGTATAAGCATGTTAATGATAACTCTTTTTCTTCTGGTGTGCACTTTCATTCCTATGACTGTTTAATTTGATGATATTGTTAAAGATTTTGAAGGTGGTACATGTAAAAAGATGAAAGTAGTTCTTGGCATAGTCAAATCCTATTAAGCATCTGATGATGAACCCGGAAGTAAAATAAGGAACAATTTGGTCAAAGTCAATGACTTGAACACATGTAAAATAGCTTACAATCATGTTCTTGCCTTGGTAGGCTATTTTATTGTCTATCTTGCTAGAAAGTTATGACCGACTTGCACCAAACATATGGGAAATAATTAAAAAATTGGAGTTGTTGTACATGTGCATTCCACTGTGATAATGTTTAATTCTTCATAGTTTCTTGACCTAATCGATTTTTGTTATTTTTTTTCAATTTTTTGTTCTTTCACGATGGTATTATTTCTTATAAATATAAATATTTAATTCTTCATAATTTACATTTTTTTATATCATCCCGTGTAATACACGGGTCTCACACCAGTGATTTAATAAAATTGCAACTTAAATCGACAGTTGATCTAGCCTCTACTGCAGGTTTCAGGGCCAGCCCAATCCTATGGCAAGCTGGGCCACGATCCACGAAAACAATATTTATGGGGGCAGGAAACTATCATGGATATGTAAATATTTTGGCCGAAGAATTGCAGTCCAATGGATCATAATCAGGAAAAACTATCGACGAAGGGCGAAGAAGGCGACGACCTAATGTTTTCCAATGGATCATAATCAGGAAAAACTACCGACGAAGGCGACGACCTAATTTTTTCAAAAAATGGAGCTATGCAATAAATGAGTAAATATATAACTAACGCCAAATTAACGGTTCCCATATTCCGATAGGGAGAGATTGGAGAAGACGAGGAGCTGTGAGGCAATATCTAAGTAATGGTAACTCTAAATTCTTATTCTCGAGTTATCTTTATCCCTTCTTTACCCAATTAACCAACCGAAAATTATTTGTCTTTCTCATGTTTCTTCATTGATTCTCTTATTGGATTTTGCTTTTCCCATCGGCAGATGGAGAAATAAGCTGTTATTAATGTTTTGGTTCTATTAGACTTACGATGTGAGTTCTTGTTAGTGGCATGCTTAATTTAGATGTAAAATTGTATAATTTTTTCAATAATCTAAAATAAAATGTATTCATGAATACTTTTCAGGTTATCTACATAGTTGTAGCAAATTACTTATAGATAAGTCTGACAGCTTATACAACCTCCTTTATTAAGGATGTGTGTACGGGGTTTATAATGTATACAGATTCTGATCCAAGTTAAATGATTCATTTGGGACCAAAATCGAAAAAATTTGTTATACTTAGGGACCAAATAGTCATTTACTTGGAGGAGGGACAAACAACTTCAGCAATTTTAACAGTTAGTTTGTAACATTAACTTTTGAGGGCATATCTATCTATTATCATTGAGGCCACACCATTAAAAGCATATACTTGGAGTTATTTTTATTTCAACAATATAACTACAATTAAATAGTTTTCATGGCATGGAAGTTTTATAAAATATGCAAATATAACATTGTACTTTGCTAATGCGTGGTGTTTTTTTTTTTCAAATTTAACCAAATATATTTGTATTTTTATGTTTTATCTTCTCATCTATCGACTTTATTATGTACAGTGAACAACCATGATAAACCATGATAGCATAAACTTCCCAGAGAAAGTTTTTCATCAACAACACAACTGAGAGCATCAACAAAGTAATCTATCATTGCAGTCGTGGGTAAGCTTCCTAAGTTACATTCATTGACGTTTAATGTATTAAAAAAAAAACATTACCATGGTCCACATAATAAGAAATGCGTGATTAACAAATAGACAAAATCAACAATTTTAAGTTAGGTTGATAGGGTTAAAAGAAAAAGAAAGGTAATGTAATGTAAACATTATCAAACCAATATGAATTATTAGCTCAATAAGAATAAGGTATTCAGAACTACTTACCTGGTGAAGAATGATAACTCGGGGAATAAACCAGGAGATATGAATGGGCAACGTAGCCTTGTCTGAGCTAGCTGCCGGTGACGATAGGGTTTAGAAACGGGATTGATAACGAATGTAAGAATCTCGGTAGGGTTTAGAAATGGGATTGATAACGAATGTAGGAATCTATTTAATATAAACGATGGGTACGGTTTAAAGATAATGTTGTTCTTATCCATTATTTAACTTTGAAACTGAAAATGGATAATAACATCAATCTATAATCGATTGGTAGGGTTTAAAGATAATTTTGTTGTTATGCATTATTTCACTTTGAAAGGATAATAACATCTTGTTGACGTATTTTAAATCCAATTCAGCCCGATTGGCGGTAAAACAAAATTGCCATCACAGTTTTAAAACAGCATTTGTACTTTTGTTTCTTTAACAATTTTGGCATCCTACTTTTATTTTTTATAAAATGGAAAAAAACGCATGTCAATTTAAAAAAAGTAATGGTTTTGGTCCCTAATAGAATCAGGTTTCAGTTTTTGTCCTTACTCTTAAGTTACCTAACAATTTAAGTCTCTCAGTCTTCTAAGTTGACAACGAAGCTGTTAATATTTTCAAAAAGTACTCTTCTGTCCTTGAACCAAAGAAAGGAATACCAATAAACTTGGACCAAAACTATAAATAAATAGTCTTTTCTCATGTTTTCTGCTACACCGCATGGCTTGAAATAGCATTGTACTTTTGTTTCTTTAACAATTTTGGCATCCTACTTTTATTATTTTTTTTAAATTGAAAAAAATAGCATGTCCATTTAAAAAAGTAATGGTTTTTGTCCCTAATAGAAACACTTTTCAGTTTTGGTTGGTCCTTATTCAGAACTTTCCAAACAATTTTGGTCACTCAGTCATCTAATTTGACGACGAAGCCGTTTAATTATTCAAAAAGTAAACGTTTTGGGTCCTAATAGAATCATGTTTCGGTTTTGGTCTTTACTATGAAGCATAGTTGTCAATAGCGACGGTAGCGGTCGCGATCGCGAATAGCGTAGCGAATAGGTTACAGGTCGCTATTGCCTGTTTAGCGACCAAATAGCGTGAAATAGCGACAGATGCATTATTTATTTTTTTTTTTTTTGGTTAAATAAATAGAAAAGAGAGATATTAGGGATTTTTTACACGTGATGAGCCATTTTCTTCTATCGCTACAAACTCTTCTCCCGCCTCTACCCACCTGCGACTTCACCCTTCTGCTCCACGCGACCACAGGACTACCTCTGCTTTAGATAAACAACACTGGTGCAGAAGGAGTAATAGAATACCCATAAGGGGAAAAATAGAGCCAACGTCTGTGCAAGTCTTCAGAAAATATGACTGAATTGAAGTCCATTCAATAGGAAAGAATATGAAATCGGAACCGATAAGTTATATAGATTGAAGAGTCTCTGATGACTCGTGAAGAAATCGAGAAGTCTTTATGGAGAAATGGAAAAGTCTCTACGAGTTACAACAAGAAATCGAGTGGGGTGGTTGAGAAATAAATGCCGATAATTAATGAGTTTTAATAATAAATAGCGATAATTAATTCTATTAAGTTGTTGTGACTTATCTATTTCTATTATATATAATATATACGTATTGTATGTATTGTATGTAATGTATCAGTATGCATGTAATTAATGTATATGTATGTAGTAAACCAGTAATGTATCTGTATGTAATTATGTATGATCAAGTATTTTAACTATTGTTTGCCCATTTATTGATTATAATTGCTATAATAGATAAGAAATTAGAATGTAAATAAGTATCTTTTATTTTCTAATAGTCTATCGCTAAATGTGAAATAGCGGGCGCTATTTCATCGCTATCGCTACGTAGCATATAGGTAGTCTGTCGCTATTTACCGCTATTCGCTATTGATAACTATGCTATGAAGTTACCTAACAATTTTGGTCTCTCAGTCTTAAACATTACTTTTTGAAAAACGTCCCCAATTGAATACAAAGCAATAGTTCATTGTTATAATAAGTATTTTTTTTTGTAAAATGCAAATAAAATTGAAGTAAAAACAATAGTTAATTGCTATAATAATAAGTTTTTTCAAAATGCAAAAACGTTGGAAGTAAGACGATATATAATTAGGAATCATAACTGAAAAAAAAATTGAATAATAATATTTAAAATAAAACGACAATATAGGTTCAATTTGACCAAAACCAAATTCTTAAACATCCTACTTGACTAAAAACAATCCAAATGTAAGACACACCAGAAAAAACATCCAGACTCTAAAAAAATAAATTTTCTAAAAGAATAATTATTTGTCGACAATTGCATTAACTTCTTCATCCGACTCATCAAGAAGTCGGGGTTTCTTGATTGGTATACTCAAAGGTGTTGCTGATTCTGCGGTATCAGTCGTCTTAAATGTTTCATTAACCGACTCTTGATCATCAGATTTTAGAAGATCAACGACTTCGTCCTATTTCCAGTTATCCAGTGCATGTTCTCGTTTTCTCTTTTTCTCAATTTTATAAAGTTCCAACATTATGTCATGACATTCTTGTTTTTCTGAGTCGACATTAGAAAGTTCCAACATTATGTCATGACATTCTTGTTTTTCTGAGTCAGCATTCAAAATGTTATGCATGATTGTCTTTTTTTCAAGGTGAGAAAGTTTCATCGGGTGAGCATCGAAAATAGTGCATGATGGTTGCGAAGAAAGGTAATAGCAATATAAGGATCATGTAAAATATAATGATGTTATAAAAAGAAATGGAAGTAAGATGCTCTGATAAACAAATAAATGAAAGTATGATGTTATTCCTTACATTTAGCCGGTTATAAAAAGTGGAAAATGTTGAAAAAGAAAGGTAATGTAATTTAAACATGATTAAACCAATGTGAATTAGCTCAATAAAAATAAGGTATTTGGAACTTACAAGGTGAAGAAAGATAACTTAGGGAATAAACCAGGAGATATGAATGGGCAATGCAGCCTTGTCTCAGTTAGCTGCCGATGACGGTTGGGTTTAGAAACGAGATTGTTAACGAATGTAGGAATCTATTTAATATAAACGATGGGTATGGTTTAAAGATAATGTTGTTCTTTTCCATTATTTAACTTTGAAACTAAAAATGGATAATAACATCAACATATAATTGATTTGTAGGGTTTAAAAATAATTTTGTTGTTATCCATTATTTCACTTTAAAACTGAAAATTGGATAATAACATCTTGTTGACGTATTTTAAATCCAGTTCAGCCTAATTGGCGGTAAACCGAAATTGCATAAACATTTGACGACCAAGCCGTTTAGTTATTCAAAAAGTACACGTTTTGGGTCCTAATAGAATCAGGTTTTAGTTTTGGTCCTTACTATTTGTTGAAGTATTTTAAATCCAGTTCAGCCCAATTGGCGGTAAACCGAAATTGTCAGCACAGTTTGAAATAGCAATTTTGGTCCTTACTTAAAGATGATAGCATCGTATTAACGTTTTCTGATAACCCACAACATAGTATTAACGTTTTCTGATAACCCACAACATAGTATCCAAAATTTTAAATTGGTTAAAGTAAATTGTTATTTCATGCATTAAACCCAATATCAGCGACATTTTTTAGATTGATTTTTTTAGCATTGTTGTAAATTCGTTAGGATGCTAAAGCTTTTGGCAGGTAGGATGGTATATATTAGTATCTCTTTATATCAATACATTAGTTGACTGTAGATCTATGTAATGCCTACTTTCTTTTGGATTTTGTTTGTAATTCTCTATTACACTAAGGTCCATCTTTTGTCTTTCATTTTTAACTAAAGAACTAATCATCTTTATCGTGAAAATTTAAATAATTAGCTAGGTGCTTTCACTTATTTTTTGATTTGGCCATAAACTTTAAAAATCGCTACGGTGGGTGATTATTGGGAAACCTTTTGATTAAAAAAAAATCCTAAAACCTAAAACCTCCAACTTCTAAATCTATATATTTTAAGTTATAGAAAACCATCACACTTCCAAATTGATAAAAAAATCCGATGAAAGAAAAAATAACCAGAAAAGCATCGACAATCAAAAAAGATAAAACTTAAAAAAAACTCTTAGGCGTCACACTATTATCTTCACATGTAGATGGCTGGCTTCCAAATGCAGCAATATCCAAAACGTGCCTGCTAATGTTAAAAAAAAGACATTATTAATTCCTAGTAAATACCTTTAGTAGTAATTAACGAAACTTATGAGATTCACCTTAAATTAATGCAATATTTTTCGTCCGACTCATCACGAAGCCGATAGCATCTATTCATGAGTCGTTTTTTGTTGCTGTTGCTGTTGCTGTTGCTGTTGCTGTTGCTGTTGCTGTTGCTGTTGCTGAGACTGTGGTATCAGCCGTGTCCGGTGCTTCTTCGCTAACCCTGAGTTCATCTTCGGAACTTAAAACATCAACAACATCCTCCCATTTCTAGTTTTCTAGTGCCCACGCTCGTTTTCTTTTTTTTTCGACATTAAAAAGTTGCAGTATTATTTCATCAATTTCTTGTAGTTGTATTTGGTCATCATTCACAAAATTTTGCATATTTACTGTACAATCAAAAGAAATTATTAATACGTCAATTTTTTGTTTGGAACATGTATGAAGTAAAGTCAAAGTTCAAGAGAAAAATATTAAAGAGGAAGACAATGAGAGAATCGACATAGACATACCCTGGAGGGGAGATAAACAAACGATGTGAAGAATGATGAGAGAATCGTCAATTTTTTGTTTGTCTCCCCTCTAGGTATGTCTATGTCGATTCTCTCATTGTCTTCCCCTTTAATTCTTTCTCTTGAATTCTGACTTTACTTCATACCTGTTCCAAACAAAAAATTGACGTATTAATAATTACTTTTGATTGTGCAGTAAACATGCAGAATTTTGTGAATGATGACCAAATACAACTACAAGAAACTGATGAAATAATGCTGCAACTTTTTAATGTCGAAAAAAAACGAGCGTGTGCACTAGAAAACTGGAAATGGGAGGATGTTGTTGATGTTTTAAGTTCCGAAGATGAACTCGGGGTTAACGAAGAAGCACCAGACACGGCTGATACCACAGTCTCAGCAACACCAACGCCAACAACGATACCAATCAAGACACCCCGAATCAAAAAACGTCTCAGGAATAGATGTTATCGGTTTCGTGATGAGTCGGATGAAAAAGATTGCATTAATTTAAGGTGAATATCGTAAGTTCTGTTAATTAAAGGTATTTACTAGGAATTAATAGTGTCTTTTGTTTACATTAGCAGACATGCTTTGGATATTGCTGCATCAGGAAGTCAGCCATCTGCGGGTGAATATAATAGCGTTGGTGACGCCCAAGAGTTTTTTTTTTTTTTTTTAAGTTTTATCTTTTTTGAGTGTCAATGCTTTTCTGGTTTTTTTCTTTCATCGGATTTTTTTGTCAATTTGGAAGTGTGATGGTTTTCTGTAACTTAAAATATATAGATTTAGAAGTTGGAGGTTTTAGGTTTTAGGATTTTTTTTTTAATCAAAAGGTTTCCCCATAATCACCCACCGTAGCGATTTTTTAAAGTTTATGTCCAAATCAAAAAATAAGTGAAAGCACCTGGCTAAAATTATTTAAATTTTCACAATAAAGATGATTATTTCTTTAGTTAAAAATGAAAGACAAAAGATGGACCTTAATGTAATGTTAACATCATATAAAAAGTAGAGGCGAGGAGTCTTCTTTGCAACTTTTAACGCGGCAGAAAACTCGGACTCCATCTTTTTCTGCAAAAAAAATGATTGTAAAATTTTACAAATACTTTAATAATAACAACTAATTAAAATTAAAAAAGCTATTTTATGTACCTGTTATTCGGGAGAGTTTTTTACAGACTGATCATAAGGATACACATTCAGTTTTGAAACTTTGAAAATTAGATGACCCAAGTATGATCCAACACATTCACGGACAGCTATGACAAATAGATATGATCCTAAAAAAAGAAAAACAGAATCATAATCAGTTTACTCAAATTGAAATTGATTATTTGATCCATGAATAATACATAGAGAATTACAAACAAAATCCAAAAGAAAGTAGGCATTACATAGATCTACAGTCAACTAATGTATTAATATAAAGAGTTACTAATATATACCATCCTACCTGCCAAAAGCTTTAGCATCCTAACGAATTTACAACAATGCCAAAAAAACCAATCTAAAAAATGTCGCTAGTATTGGGTTTAATGCATGAAATAACAATGTACTTTAACCAATTTAAAATTTTGGATAATATTTTGTGGGTTATCAGATAGAGTTAATATGATGCTATCATATTTAACTAATCAGCAATTGGATTATCAGAAAGAAATAGCAACGTACTTTAGATTTTTGTTTTAAAATAACATTGTACTTTGCTAAAGCTGTTAAAAACATATTTATCAATGTACTTTGGTATTTTAAACCAAAAACCCATAATACGAAAAAAAAAGTTTTAAACGTATCTATTTTCTATCATTAATAACAACATACTTTCAATTTTTATTTTAGAATAACATTCTACTTTGGTAAATCTGTTAAAAACAGATTTACCAATGTACTTTGGTATTTTAAAACCAAAACCCAAAGTACATTAGGACCCAAAATTGTTAGGTAACTTCATAGTGAGGACCAAATTTGCTATTTCAAACTGTGTTGGCAATTTCGGTTTACCGCCAATTGGCTGAACTGGATTTAAAATACGTCAACAAATAGTAAGGAGTAAAACTGAAACCTGATTCTATTAGGACCCAAAACTTGTACTTTTTGAATAATTAAACAGCTTGGTCGTCAAATGTTTATGCAATTTTGGTTTACCGCCAATTGGGCTGAACTGGATTTAAAATACGTCAACAAGATGTTATTATCAAATTTTCAATTTCAAAGTGAAATAATGGATAACAACAAAATTATATTTAAACCCTACCAATCGGTTATATGTTGATGTTATTATCCATTTTCAGTTTCAAAGTAAAATAATGGATAAGAACAACATTATCTTTAAACCATGCCCATCGTTTATATTAAATAGATTTCTACATTCGTTATCAATCACGTTTCTAAACCTTACAGTCACGAGCAGTTAACTGAGAAAAGGCTGCGTTGCCCATTCGTATCTTGTGGTTTATTCCCCGAGTTATCATTCTTCACCTGGTAAGTTCCGAATACCTTAATCTTATTGAGCTAATTCACATTGGTTTGATCATGTTTAAATTACATTACCTTTCTTTTTCAACCTTTTCCACATTTTATAAACAATTAAATGTAAGAAATAACATCATACTTTTAGTCATTTGTTTATCAGAGCATCTTACTTCCATTTCTTTTTATAACATCATTATATTTTACATGATCCTTATATCGCTATTACCTTTCTTCGCAACCATCATGCAAACTATTTTCGATGCTGACCCGGTGGAACTTTCTAACCTTGAAAAAAAGACAATCATGCATAACAAGAAAAACAAGAATGTCATGACATGATGTTGGAACTTTCTAATGCCGACTCAGAAAAATAAGAATGTCATGACATAATGTTGGAACTTTCTAAAATTGAGAAAACGAGAACATGCATTGAATAACTGGAAATGGGATGAAGTCGTTGATCTTCTAAACTCTAATGATCAAGAGTCGGTTAATGAAACATTTGAAACCATTGATACCGCAGAATCAACAACACCTTTGAGTATACCAATCAAGAAACCCCGACTTCTTGATGAGTCGGATGAAGAAGTTAATGCAGTTGCCGACAACTCATTATTCTTTTAGAAATTTAATTTTTTAGAGTCTAGATGTTTTTTCTGGTGTGTCTTACATTTGGATTGTTTTTAGTAAAGTAAGATGTTTAAATATTTGGTTTTGGTCAAATTGAACCTATATTGTCATTTTGTTTTAAATATTATTATTCAGTTTTTTTTCAGTTATGATTCCTAATTATATATCATCTACTTCCAACATTTTTGCATTTTGAAAAAACTTATTATTATAGCAATTAACTATTGCTTTTACTTCAAATTTTTTTTTTTTTTTTTTTTTGCATTTTACAAAAAAAATACTTATTATAACAATGAATTAATGCTTTGTATTCAATTGGGTACGTTTTTCAAAAAGTAATATTTAAGACTGAGAGACCAAAATTGCTAGGTAACTTCATAGTAAGGACCAAAACTGAAACATTATTCTATTAGGACCCAAAACGTTTACTTTTTGAATAATTAAACGGCTTCGTCGTCAAATTAGATGATTGAGTGACCAAAACTGTTAGGAATTTTTTGAATAAGGACCAACCAAAACAGAAAGTGTTTCTATTAGGAACTAAAAACATTACTTTTTTAAATAGACATGCTCTTTTTTTTCAATTTTAAAAAAATAAAAGTAGGATGCCATAACTGTTAAAGAGGCACAGAAACGATTTGAGATCGTCAAATCCCTCGGAGCTCCAAAAGGGATTTGAGAACGCCGGTCGAATTACATAATACTATGACTTCAGGCAAGTAGGGTTGGGAAGGGTTTTCTGTGTCTCCTTGATGGTTGTCAAAGAGTATGGCACCTCAGGTATATTTATGATCGAATTACATAATAATGTGACTTCTAATTCTTGGGTCCTTGATACAGGATGTGGTACTTACATTTGCGCTGATATGCAGAAACTAAGGGAAAGTAGGAAGTTGCAGCATAAGGAACTCATACTGATCATGGAAACAGATAGACTACTGCTATTACAAGGATTGGGAGCTATTAGCTGATGCTGAATAATAATAGTTCGATTAAGTTATTAAAATTGTTGCTACTCACCATAAATGGCTCGAAACCTTATTTCATTTTATGCTTTGTTTAAGGATAGTTTCAAATTTGGTTTTGATAATGATAATTGGAATATTTTGGTTTATAAAAATGGTTATCTTTGTTTTAAAGCTAGTCCTTGTAATGACATATATGAAAGTGTTGTTTGCGTTAGTAGGAATAATAATATAACTTTGAATGTTGATTCTGACGAGAATGTTCTCGATAAATTGCGTCTGTGGCACTATCGTCTTGGTCATATAAACAAGAATCGCATCGCCAAGCTCCAGTTATAAGGAATCTTGGAATTATTCGACTTTAAGTCGGATGGTCTTGCTTACTTTGTCAAAATGACCAAATCACCATTCACAGGAAGCTATGAAAGATGCAAGGATTTGTTGGAACTGATCCACACAGATGTCTGTGGACCATTCAGATCCGCCATTAGACAAGGTGAACGCTACTTCGTGACAATTACTGATGATTTCAGTAGATACGATTATGTTTATCTGATTAAACATAAGTCGGAAACTTTTGAAGTGCTCAAAGAGTTTCAGAACGAAGTGGAGAATCAACTGGGCAAGAAGATTATGATGCTCCGATCCGATAGGGGAGGAGAGTATCTCAGTCAGGAATTCTACGATCATCTTAAGGATTGTGGAATAGTTTCATAATTCTTTCCTCCAAGAACACCGCAACATAACGACATGTCTGAAAGGAGAAATCGGACGTTGTTGGACAAGGTTCGATCTATGATGAGTCGTGCTACACTTCCAATAAGTTTCTGGAGTCATGCCTTAGAAATTGCAGGTCACATCTTAAACCTCGTCCCAACTAAGAAGGTTTCTAAAACACCCTTTGAGATGTGGAGTGGGGAACGTTCTTCACTAGCACACATAAAAGTATGGGGTTGTGAAGTCTTCGTTCGGCACGAAGCTCATGACAAGCTTGAACCCAGAGCAAAGAAGTGTTATTTCGTCGGTTATCCACGAAAGTCATTTGGATACTTGTTCTACAAGCCTTCTGAGAACAAAGTGTTTGTTACTCGAAGAGGAGTATTTCTAGAAAGAGATCTCATATCCAAAGAGGCTAGTGGGAGTAAAATCGATCTTAAAGAAATTCAAGAGTCAACAACGAAGAACATATAGCTGACACTAGCACTCAACCCGAGGATGAGACTCCTGTTGAGAAAACTGACATATCTCCACTGTCTATTCGCAGATCCAGCAGAGGTAGTCATCCTCCCGAGTTTTATAGTTTCCATATCACTATAGAAGGTGACACGATGAAAAGTGATAACACACTGGTTAATGAGGATGAGCCATCCAACTACAAGGAAGCGATGTGTAACGCCCAGTTTCAGCACAGAATACACCCAAAAAATTTCGCATTTATAACATAAGTAGTATACTTGGATACTCATGTGCTCTGGATACTACAAGAAGTTATCACCAAGAATCGTCCCACGATCCGAGCTGGGCACTAACTGCTAACCTACACACAACACAACACACACACACACACACGTAAGCTACAAAGCTTAGTGAGCAACAATACAATGGCATGAATAACTTATTTACAATGTGATACATCTGCAACAACTTATAAGTACTTGTTAATATAAGCATATTAGACCAGCTATAATTCATTATCAATAACTACAAGTACTCTTTATGTAGTCACACAGGTATCTCCTGATACCTAAGCTACTAAATAAACAAGCATGGTGAATTACAAGTAACACAAGTATATACATAATTGACAACTCGGTACCACTACACGGTACTCTGTCACACGACTTCCAACATGGATTCCTCCACTCTACGACCTTTCTGATCGTAAGCCACAAGGGCTTTATATCTATCTCCTCCTCAACCTCTACGGTTTCGAGTCACTAGGACTCACCACTACCCATATTGTAGTATGTGTAATACCATATTATTAATTTATATAGATTTTGTGTTAATCTTAGTATAATTAAGATTAAACAAATTGTTATATGAGTTAGGATGATTAAAAACCCAATTGAGTGAAGTTTGGACTTGTAAAATGTCAAATCAGAGCTACACGGGTCGTGTATGGCCACACGGGTCGTGTAGAAAGGCTTAAGAATCAGGCAGTACCCTTTTTCAAGTCTACACGGGTCGTGTACCTTCACACGGGTCGTGTAAGTCTTGTTCAAAAATTACCGAGGCGAGGTAGGGTCTCACACGGGTCGTGTGAGGCTGCACGGGTCGTGTGAGTCTGTACAATTCATGTCTGCTTGCTGTAGGCCTCACACGGGTCGTGTGAGCCTACACGGGTCGTGTCGCGCATCAGGGGTGTTTTAAAATACGGGGTTTCCTTCATTTGGGTCATTTCCAATTCAATCAAAACCCTCTTTAAACCCTAGAAATCGATTTCTAAGCCATCCAAGTCGAGATTTAAGCCTATTAATCACGAATTGAAGCTAGGGATTTGTACTTGGAGTTTGAAAGGTAATCCTCCTTGAATTTGACTTTGTTTCAACCGTTGGATACTTTGATTTAGAGTGATTCCTTGTGGTCTCGATGGTCTACCCGTGAATCGATGATGTTAGGGTTGAATTAGTAGTATAGCAAGTCTATAAGAGTTTAATTTTAAGCTTGAGTTAGTGTTATGCTTGTTGATTTTGTTTACAAACTTGAATAGGTCAAAAGAGTGAGGTGAGGAGCTATAACAAGAGTGTTATTGTTCTTTGTTTGATTATGACTTCACCATATGATGCTAAATTCTGGATTTTGTCGATATAAATTGTGAATGAGATTATTATGAGACTTGAGTATTGAAATTTAGCTGTTGTGTTACAGCTAAGGCTAGTCAGGATCAAACACGAGGTTCTGGAGTTCTACGTACCGAGTCAACCTCAGGTGAGTAGTTATTGTTAAATAAATTTACATATTATTGAGTTATAATTGTAGATAAAAGGATATATCATTGATTTGAGTAATGAAATAAAGAGAAGCAGTGTTTGAGATACACTGAAGACTGAGTTGTTCAATTGAGATTCATTGACATGGAGAGATAAAATATATAATTATGTTATCCCTAATTACTCACTGAGCTTTCAAAGCTCATAATTTGTTTGCTATTGTTGTTGGTGTTAGGTTCTGGTAATGCAGGTCATGGAAAACACATCACGGAGGGTAAGCTGGATAGATATGGACCTTGGACTTTTGACTTTGGACTTATTTTGGATGTTTTGAAAATACTTTGGATATTCCGGCTTTTGGTGAAAACGTTTTAAATACTTGTTGTATATAGTTTTATGACTTAAACTATGTATCCGATAAAACTTTGTAGAATTTGTTACTAATCTTTTGGAATTACACCATAACCTTGTTTATGTTTAATTAAGTTATTGGTGTATCCTAAGATTGAGAAACCGGGCGTTACAAGTTGGTATCAGAGCAATGGTTTAAGAGAATTAAACCTTGAGATGGGTTTAGACTTAAACCAGTGAGGTAGAAAAGTCCCAGAGAGTCCCGAGTAGCTATCCTTCGTGGTGTATGAACCGAGTTGAATATACACCATATTGAGTATTATGGTGACATGTAAATGAGTTGAATATACACCATATTGAGTATTATGGTGGTGATTTCTAAATGAGTAAATTTTCTTTTCAGATAAAATGAGTTCTGGAAAAGAAAAGGAGGGAGGTGATCACCGAGACGAGCATTCGGGATCACAAGATTTTAGACTGGGGCGCCAGTCTGAAGACGAGAGACCGCCTGAGTTGACATCAACCTTACAAGAGTTAATTGCTGCAGAGGTAGCAAAAGCCGTTAAAGACTTACTGCCTACCTTAGTAAGATCTCAGACGGAGGTGACTAGAGATGATCGAAACCGACCTCCTATCACACCTGTGGTTGGGGAGGGTCGGAGAGAATCAGTTATTACACATGCTGAGATTGGAGGATCGAGTGAGTCAAAAGGCTGTAATTATGAGACATTTCGCAAATGTAAACCGAATGATTTCTTCGGTACTGATGATCCCGTTGTTGCAAGAAATTGGCTAACCCATATTGAGAAAGTTTTTCGTACGAGTAAGTGTGCAGAAAAAGACAAGGTTGAGTATGCTACAAATTGTCTTCACAAAGATGCCCAATTCTGGTGGGAGAATATAAATCTGGATATAGAAAAAGGGTTGGAATCAGAACCGACGTGGGAGGAGTTTAAAACTAAATTTATGAAAGAATATTGCTCAAATACTGCAATGAAAAGTCTGGAGGAGGATTTTCTGAGATTACAGCAGGGAACACGGTCGGTGCAAGAGTATACAACAGAGTTCAATGAGAAAGCCAGATTTGCTGCTCATCAGGTAGACACGGAAGAAAGAAAGGTTGATAGATATTTATGGGGATTGAGGACCCAGATACGAGAGTTCTTACAGAGTTCCAGCTTTACAACTTATCAGCAGATTGTCGAGGCAGCCAAATCTCGAGAAAAAGAACTACGGAGGCAAGATAATGAAAGGAAGGGGGACCAAGGAAGCGGAGGTCAGAAGAGGAAATGGGAAGGAAAACCCGAGGGTAATTCTCAAAAGCAGCCAGTTCCGAGTTATCAATATCGAGGTGATCCAAGAAAGACTGAGAGCAAGTGGTGCGAAAAATGCCGTCGAAAACATGCTAGAATTTGTGATATGAGCACCCCGTCTCTTATGTGTTATCAATGCGGGAAGACTGGGCATATGGCTCGAGATTGTTTGGAGAAAAATCGTGTATGTTTCAATTGTGGGGAAAGTGGTCATATTCACCCGGATTGCCCAAAGCCGAGAACTGATTCACGTCGCGAGACTCCGAGGGCGGGACGAGGTGATAATCGGGGCGATAGACGAGATAGAGGCGGTGGGAATGTTAGAACTCGAGCTTTCCAGATGACCGTGGAGGAGGCTAGAGAGCGACCAGATGTGATTACAGGTATTTTTAGCCTGAATTCTCTTCGAGCTCGTATGGTGTTTGACTCGGGTGCATCAATTTCTTTCATATCTGTACCTTTCGCGTCTCGAATTAATGTTCCAGTGTCTAAGATGAGTGAGAGTCTTATAGTTGATATTGCTGATGGAAGAGATGTTATAGTAGATACTCAATATACAAATTGTCGGCTTGAAATCAATGGGATTTCTTTCCTTATTGATTTAAAGCCAATGAGTACTCGTGCGTTTGATGTAATAGTTGGAATGGACTAGTTAGATAATAATAGGGCAAATATGGATTGTCACGGAAAGATTATTTCTGTGAGAACTCCGAGCGGGTCTCAGATGTTAATACGAGGCGAACGCCGTTTTCAACATATTTCGGTAGTATCTTTCGCGAGAGCGCGAAGGTATACCGAAAGAGGTGCTCTTTTATTTATGGCACATGTTGCCCCAATTGAAGCCGAACATCCCACGTGAAGGATGTTGAGATAGTGAGAGATTTTGCCGATGTTTTTCCTGACGATCTTCCGGGCTTACCGCCAAATCGTCAATTGGAGTTTGTTATCGATTTAGTTCCTGGAGCGAAACCGATAGCTCGAGCACCTTATCGGTTGGCGTCGTCCGAGATGGAGGAGTTAAAGAAACAACTACAAGAACTCTTAGATCGCGGTTTTATTCGTCCGAGTTCATCTCCGTGGGGTGCGCCGATACTGTTTGTTCGAAAGAAGGATGGTTCTATGCGTATGTGCATAGACTATCGCGAGTTAAACAAGATTACTGTGAAGAATCGTTATCCCCTACCGAGAATAGATGATTTGTTCGATCAATTGGAGGGAGCGGTGTACTTTTCGAAGATTGATTTGAGATCGGGATATCACCAGCTAAGAGTAAGAGAATCTGACGTCCCGAAGACAGCATTTCGCACCCGATACGGTCATTATGAGTTTCTAGTAATGCCGTTCGGTTTAACGAATGCCCCGGCGGCTTTTATGGACTTGATGAATCGAGCTTGTCATCCATTCTTAGACAAGTTCGTAATAGTGTTTATTGATGATATTTTGATTTATTCCAAAAGCTGGGATGAGCACAAGCAACATTTACAGTTGATTTTAAATCTTCTTCGTAAAGAAAAATTGTATGCAAAATTTTCGAAGTGCGAGTTTTGGATGCAAGAGATCCAGTTTCTTGGTCATGTGATAAATAGAGAAGGAGTCAAAGTGGACCCTGCCAAGATAGAAGCAGTGATGAGTTGGGCACCACCCAAAAATCCGACTGAGATTCGGAGCTTTTTGGGACTAGCTGGCTATTACCGACGATTTATTGAGAAATTTTCGAGTATTGCCTTGCCCTTAACAAAGCTGACCAGAAAGACAGAGAATTTTATCTAGGCTGAAGCACAACAAGAAGCTTTTGAAAAACTGAGACAGGCGTTATGCGAAGCTCCGGTGTTAGCTTTACCTCAAGGTGTGGAAGACTTTGTCCTTTTTACCGATGCTTCACAGATCGGTCTTGGATGTGTATTAATGCAAAGGGGGCGAGTAATTGCGTATTCGTCTCGACAGCTGAAGCCTCATGAGCAAATTTATCCAGTACATGATTTGGAGTTAGCCGCCATTGTTTTTGCACTAAAAATCTGGCGACATTACCTTTATGGTGTGAAGTTCCAGATATATTCAGATCATAAGAGTTTAAAGTATTTATTTGATCAAAAAGAGTTGAATATGAGACAACGAAGATGGATGGATTTTTTTAAAGATTATGAGTGTGAAATACTTTACCATCCTGGTAAAGCAAACGTAGTGGCGGATGCGTTAAGTCGAAAAGAACCACCTATTAGAGTCGTTTCAGCCCGAATGAGAGTGGTTAGTAAGTTACCAGAAATGATTCAACGTGCTCAGAGAGAAGCCAATGACATGAAGAGTGAGAGAATGGTTGGATATGTAGATAAGCTAGATGAAAATGCACAAGGGGTAAAAACTTTTCAGGGACGAGTGTGGGTCCCAAGATACGGAGATACGAGACAGCTGTTACTTGAAGATGCACATTGTACACGATATTCAATCCATCCAGGTAGCACAAAGATGTATAGAAGTTTAAAGCCGTTTTACTGGTGGCCGGGAATGAAGCGTGATGTTGGGAGATATGTGGAGAAGTGTCTGACTTGTTTACAAGTCAAGGCAAATCATCAGAGACCATACGGGTTAGTTCAACCACTACCTGTACCGATGAAAAAGTGGGATGAGATTTCTATGGACTTTATCACTAAATTACCCCGAACTCCACGAGGGTTTGATTCTATATGGGTAATTATTGACAGATTAACCAAATCAGCACAGTTTATTCCCATACGAGAAGATTATCAAGCGTCCAAATTAGCAGAGATCTATATTAGGGAGGTGATGAGACGACACGGAGTACCAACCTCGATAATCTCCGATCGTGATAGTCGTTTTACTTCTCATTTTTGGCAAAGTTTTCAAAAACATTTGGGAACTAAAGCCTTAATGAGTACGGCTTATCATCCGCAGACTGATGGTCAAACCGAGAGAACTATTCAAACGTTAGAAGATATGCTTAGAGCTTCGGTGATTGATTTTGGAGGTAGTTGGGACAATCATCTACCTTTAGCCGAATTTACATATAATAACTCATATCATTCTAGTATTCAAATGGCACCCTTTGAAGCGTTATATGGGTCGGTGTGTAGAACACCAACATGTTGGTCAGAAGCGGGAGAGAAGCCACTAGCGGGTCCTGAAATTATAAATGAAACTGAGGCGAAAATAAAAAGTATATGTGAGCATATGAGAGTTGCTCAGCAGCGTCAAAAACAATATGCAGATAAACGAAGGAAACCGTTGCAATTTCAAGTCGGAGATATGGTAATGTTAAAAGTGTCTCCCTGGAAAGGAATTATTCGTTTTGGTAAACGTGGCAAGCTAAGCCCACGGTTTATTGGACCCTTCCGTGTGATTGAACGAGTGGGAGCAGTAGCTTATAAACTCGAACTTCCTGATGAGTTACAAGGAATTCATAATGTGTTTCATATCTCGCATCTTCGTAAGACTTTATACGATGAGTCGGCACGTGTTCCTTTGAAGGAAGTTCAGTTAGATCGTAAACTTTAATATCAAGAACAACCGGAGAAGATTCTAGACAAAAAGATCAAGAAGTTGCGAAATAAAGAGATTGTAATAGTTAAAGTACAATGGCGACATCATAGAGGAACGGATGTCACTTGGGAAGCTGAAGAGGAAATGCGATCGAAGTATCCCTTCTTGTTTTCAAGAGATTCCGAGGACGGAATCTTTTGAAGGGGTAAGAACTTGTAATACCATATTATTAATTTATATAGATTTTGTGTTAATCTTAGTATAATTAAGCTTAAATAAATTGTTATATGAGTTAGGATGATTAAAAACCCAATTGAGTGAAGTTTGGACTTGTAAAATGTCAAATCAGAGCTACACGGGTCGTGTATGGCCACACGGGTCGTGTAGAAAGGCTTAAGAATCAGGCAGTACCCTTTTTCAGGTCTACACGGGTCGTGTACCTTCACACGGGTCGTGTAAGTCTTGTTCAAAAATTACCGAGGCGAGGTAGGGTCTCACACGGGTCGTGTGAGGCTGCACGGGTCGTGTGAGTCTGTACAATTCATGTCTGCTTGCTGTAGGCCTCACACGGGTCGTGTGAGCCTACACGGGTCGTGTCGCGCATCAGGGGTGTTTTAAAATACGGGGTTTCCTTCATTTGGGTCATTTCCAATTCAATCAAAACCCTCTTTAAACCCTAGAAATCGATTTCTAAGCCATCCAAGTCGAGATTTAAGCCTATTAATCACGAATTGAAGCTAGGGATTTGTACTTGGAGTTTGAAAGGTAATCCTCCTTGAATTTGACTTTGTTTCAACCGTTGGATACTTTGATTTAGAGTGATTCCTTGTGGTCTCGATGTTCTACCCGTGAATCGATGATGTTAGGGTTGAATTAGTAGTATAGCAAGTCTATAAGAGTTTAATTTTAAGATTGAGTTAGTGTTATGCTTGTTGATTTTGTTTACAAACTTGAATAGGTCAAAAGAGTGAGGTGAGGAGCTATAACAAGAGTGTTATTGTTCTTTGTTTGATTATGACTTCACCATATGATGCTAAATTCTGGATTTTGTCGATATAAATTGTGAATGAGATTATTATGAGACTTGAGTATTGAAATTTAGCTGTTGTGTTACAGCTAAGGCTAGCCAGGATCAAACATGAGGTTCTGGAGTTCTACGTACCGAGTCAACCTCAGGTGAGTAGTTATTGTTAAATAAATTTACATATTATTGAGTTATAATTGTAGATAAAAGGATATATCATTGATTTGAGTAATGAAATAAAGAGAAGCTGTGTTTGAGATACACTGAAGACTGAGTTGTTCAATTGAGATTCATTGACATGGAGAGATAGAATATATAATTAAGTTATCCCTAATTACTCACTGAGCTTTCAAAGCTCATAATTTGTTTGCTATTGTTGTTGGTGTTAGGTTCTGGTAATGCAGGTCATGGAAAACACATCACGGAGGGTTAGCTGGATAGATATGGACCTTGGACTTTTGACTTTGGACTTATTCTGGATGTTTTGAAAATACTTTGGATATTCCGGCTTTTGGTGAAAACGTTTTAAATACTTGTTGTATATAGTTTTATGACTTAAACTATGTATCCGATAAAACTTTGTAGAATTTGTTACTAATCTTTTGGAATTACACCATAACCTTGTTTATGTTTAATTAAGTTATTGGTGTATCCTAAGATTGAGAAACCGGGCGTTACAGTATGAGTACAAAAGCTTTAGCTACATATGTTGGGAAATTAAGCCCAAGCCCCTAGCCACGAAGGCCGATATATATTGGGAAATTAAGTCCAATCTCCTAGCTACAAAGGCCGTATATGCCGGACAATTATCCAACCTCCTAGCTACAAAGGCCGTATAATTTGGATATCAAGTCCAATCTCCTAGCCACAAAGGCCGTATAATTTGGATATTAAATCAATTATCCTAGCCACAAAGGCCGTATAATTTGGAACTGTATAGGTCCTCACTCGACCACTAAGGTCTGCATGAACCGTACAAGTTTCCACAACATATATTGGGTGATTAAACCTAATCGCTTGGCCACAAAGGCTCAACATCATGACTGTAAAGTACTCGTACACAACAGTCATATAACAACTCCCGACACTTCTAACCCTGTACCTTTCTACATAATGGCACGTAATCACAAGACGTCTATCGCGTGAACGTCCAACTTACTCAGGTGGCATGTAAAGTACTCGTTATACATCCACTTAACTCTAGAGTATTATCTTGTATATAACTACAAAACTCACCTGTAATAACAAGTTATCTCTAATACTTGGTATTCCCATATTACATAGTACTCATACATAGTAATCACTACATACTTGTGAATCAACTAGCATTAGATACGCACAACATCATACTACACACACACACACACACACACACACACACACACATATATATATATATATATATATATATATATATATATATATATATATATATATATATATATTCATCATGTACACTCCTCCATGGTTGCTAAGTACCTGCTAAGCAAACCACTAATATCACAGTTATACCTAATCAGGAAGTACTCATCTTGTGATATGTAAATCTTACTTCAAGTGAACACAGGATTCTCATCTCGATGCCGGTTACTACACATCGTAACCGCAAACTTCTAACATATGTAATCACAAATGATTCTCTATGTATCTACATAGTTTACACATATTCTAGTATTCTACTATATGTTTTATAAAAAATAAGGCACATATAACACATACAACATGTTACAATTAACATGTTAAGTAGAGTTACTCACCTCGATATAGTAGCTTTACCCCGTTCCAGATGGTACAATTGGTAGGCTAAAGTGTCTTCTCACCATGTTCAGCACCTACACCATACCACATAAACACCACACATATGTGAACACCTTGTATTCACTTTCTATAGTTCTATTCACTCAACTATAATTTATTTCACCCTTTGGTTTGAATCACAACCCAAATACACATCCAAATCGTGAATTATTTGTTATAACTTCCATATTTGTAGGTGGGTTATCAACACCACCTGGAACCTAACCTTCCTAAGCAAATCAACCATTCAATTGAAGCTGGAACATAAAATCTTACCTTCAAGAGCATGATATCAAATCCTACTTCAAATTCTCGAGTCCTAGACTTCCAATTCGACTTCTGGGCTTTGGGGGTATTTTTATAGGGTTTGAGAGAAATTCCTTCGAGTTAATTTCCCCCAAATGAACCCAAATACCGACACTTAAAAGTGGGTCTGCGCGACAATAGCGACGTTATCTACCCTAGATAGTGGCGATATCTCCTGCACACGGTCCGTGTGCTTCTACGCAACCCATGTGAAGCCACTGCTTGCCCAGTTCACATTCTACATGACACGTGTTACCTGACACGACCCGTGTTGGTCTAAAACAGCCCCGGACAGTTTCTAAAGTCTTTCTACATAACCCGTGTGACTCCACACGACCCGTGTAGCTTGATTTTGACACTTTTCAAGAAAAAATGACATCATATATAATCTTAATTATACTAAAATTAACATGAAAACACTTACCAAAAGCAATCATGGTGTTACACGATGGTAGGCCATGATGCTGCCAAATGGAAAGAAGCCATGGAGTGTGAAATTCAGTCCATGTACGATAACCAAGTTTGGAACTTGGTTGATCCAACACCGGGCCTAAAAACCATTGGGTGTAAGTGGATCTTCAAGATGAAGACCGACATGGATGTGAACGTAAACACTTTCAAGGCTAGGTTGGTTGCGAAGGGTTTCACTTAGACTCAAGGAATTGATTATGATGAAACCTTCTCTCCAGTTGCCAAGATTAAATCTATTAGAATGTTACTTGCCATTGCTGCATTTTATGACTATGAAATATGACAAATGGATGTCAAAACCGCTTTCCTTAACGGGAAACTGTCAGAGGATGTATATATGGCATAGCTTGAAGCTTTTGTACATACCAAGTAGCCTAATAGAGTGTGTAAGCTTGAAAGGTCCATCTATGGACTTAAACAAGCTTCTCGCAGCTGGAACATCTGCTTCCATGAAAAGGTCAAAGAGTTTAGATTTTCTACAAGTCAGGATAAGTCCTGTGTATATGTCAAAGCAAGTGGGAGTAATGTAGTATTTCTGGTATTGTATGTCGATGACATACTCCTTATAGGAAACGACATCCCAACATTGCAAAGTGTGAAGACTTGGCTTGTGAAGTGTTTTGCTGTGAAGGATCTGGGAAATGCATCATATATACTTGGTCTAAAGATCTATAGGGATAGATCGAAGCGTCTAATAACACTAAGTCAGAGTACATACTTGGACAAAATCTTGAAAAAAATTCAAGATGCATGATCCAAGAAAGGATTATTGCCCATACAACAAGGCATAAAGCTAAGTAAAGAGCAATGTCCCAGGACTAATGACGAACTGGAAAGAATGAGTCGAATCCCATACGATTCGGCTATAGGATCGATCATTTATGCCATGATATGTACTCGACCTGATGTATCATATGCTTTGAGCATGGTAAACCGATATTAGGATAATCCTGGCGAAAGTCATTGGACAGCGGTGAAAAACATTCTTAAGCATTGTCGTGACCCAAGCATGATGAGCATTCGAGGACCATATGCATTAGATTTGCTAGCGAAATGTGTTAAATGTTTAATTAATAGTTTGAAAATCGAAACATACAACAGTGTTAATTGTATATGACTTGGTGTTCATACAACAGTGTTAATTGTATATGACTTGGTGTTTTATTAGTGGAGATTTAATAAAAGGCTAATTAGCCACCATTTCATTAAATTATCAATGTGTTTCACTTTTGCATGTTTACAACCCGCTTTCCGAGTATTATTTTACTCAAACCTCCACAGTCGGTCATACTCTTGGAAGCAAGTAGTGATTTAAGACTATTATGGAGTGTTAGTAGATTGTCTATAGAGATTAGACATAGCATGGTGATTGCGACTAGCCCTCATGAGTACTTGATAGAGATTCGAGTATTGGAACAACCCGCACCTAGAGATTACTTCAAGTATTAAGTCACAAGTAATCTAGATGATAATATCTCTTATTCTTCAAACCGAGATGCATGAAAATTTGTGCTATGATTCTTTTGTACATTGGTCTGCTCAAACGTTGTCTGTAACTTGTAGTTATAAAGGATATGTCCGTGTATGACATGATGAAATAGACAAAGACTATGTAGTCAAAGTTTATCTGTTCCTTCTGCCCTAATAAGGAGAAGCGATATATGTAGGCCCTCGATGATTTGATGCTGACACTAAGCGCTTGGTCAAGCGTTGACCAGATTGATCCGTTCGGTCCGTAGTCCGACAGAGTCATCATAAATCTCTATCGGGAAACAAAATTTTGAACTATCGGGATTTGACATTTTCCATGACCCGGGTTCATCATGATATATTGAGAGTAGAGGAATAATAAATCACTTATCTAAGGGTCGTCTCTTTTCTTTTATCAGAGTTTGGCAGTTGCATAGGATGACACACTCTCTGCTAATTGTCAAATAATATTGAGACCACACAAGTTGACAATTTGTCCAAGTGGGAGACTGTTGGAATAATGTCCAAGGTCATCAACTTGTGGTAATATTTCTAACAATGGCAGAAGTCCTTTTGGGTTGCCTCATGACCCAGAAAAACAACTAGAGTCAGAAATAAAAGAAATGATGATTAGTTTATTAATTTATTGAAAATTAAACTAGATCAATAAATTAATTGATAAATTAATCTGGAATTAATTTTAAATTAATTAAAAGGACTGCATTGTAATTGATTAAAGGTTTAATAAAAGATAACAAGTCTATGGGGTGCGGCCGCCAAAAGGCTCCCCTTTCCTTTCTGTGAAATATCTTCCTTCACTAGGGTTAAAGTTCTTTGCTTCTGATCTGTCATGTTTTCTGGAGATCACTGGGTGTGAATCACTAGAAGGGTTGTACTTTGGATCCTGTTCATCCTTGCAATTGTGTCCTTGACCAGAGCACAAAGAAGGAGACTTGTTGATGTATATTATGTTTAACTTTGAGTTGCTATAATTGTTATGAACTACATGATCCTGAACAATGTTCATGGAATTTCTGTGATTTGATCATATTTGTCTTCCGCTGCATGTGTTTATGTGATCAAATCCCAACACCTTACCCTTATCTACTTGGATATTTATTTGTTTACTAGTTCTTTTCTCTATCATACACCATTGTTTTTTTTATATAACAGGTAGACATTTTATATATAGTGATATTATGCAGTGATCATCACGATATGGATGCACTATCAAAATTTTGTGTTCTATTTTATTGTATATTCTTTGTGTACTTGTATATCTATATTGTTCTTTTTTGTATCAGAAGTATTCTACGAAAGTAGTCTTCCTACCATATTGTAGAGACTATCGACCATCCTATCTTCCCCTTACCCCATTCGTACATGAATAGGATAGCGGTGACGGTATTGTTAATTCAGAATGACGTGTACTACAAAATTGATGGTCCTTTTGTGCTAAAGCTCACAAATGTAGTCATTTTTTTAATTCTATCCATATTGTAATTTTTGTTTTATCCCAAATTACTTTGTGAAAATACTAATGACCCAAAATTTTCGTCAAAGCACAAACAATTAACATATTGTAAAGGAATTTATAATAAAACTATTAAGGTAAGATTTCTGTTTAAGTTAGTAACTTGATTACAACTCATAAAAATCTAATTATATATTCAAACTAGGCGAATGCCTGCGCGTTACGCAGAAATGAAAATTATGTAGTTTAAAAAATGATGAAATCTACAAATTTAAACGATAATTGAATGATAGTCCATAGTTTAGAAAATGATTTCATTGTCACTCAAGTATCTTGAAAAATACACTTTTAATGACAATAATATTGGCACATGTTAATGGTGTGTATGATACGGTATATAGTAAAAACCACACATCGCACGACATATGCGATTTGGAATTTTGAAAACCATAAATTGTTTCGCAAAAGTTCAAATTGCATTATGTGGTACGGTGCATATGGTTTTATGCACCTTGGAGAAGATTCAGAGCTCATATCAAAACCGACTTGCTATCTTTAAAGCTCGACCTCTTTAAAATAAAAACAATTAAACTTTAAAATATAAATTTCCTTGAACTTTAATTATTTGGAAATGTTTCCAACAATAAAAATGATTAATGATTTATATAATTGTTTTAATTTTGAGGGAAACATTTATTTATAGATTAAGAAAACATCTTACGTTGGTTTATTATGACGATGTGGGATCAAACTTTCATTCATAGTGTTCTACTTTGTGTATTTTCATTATCCCACATCGTTTAAGAAACACAACTTATGGGAAATCAAACATCTATAAATAAAGAGACTAATACATTTATCATCTCATACAACTTAAGAAAAAAATTTCAAGGGAAAACAAGCATCTATCAGTAGAGCGGCTAAACCATTTCTCTCATATATTTGTTCTTTTGTGTTCTTTGATTCTAACCGACTTAGGCATCGGTTGCAACGTTCCATCAATCACTGTTTTCAGTTTCATGATAGAAATTCATCTTGATCTCTATTAATTGAATGACATCTATTGTAAGATTTATAAGATATAAATTATTATACTTGTTTGAACTTTGAACGATGTTCAAACATTTCTTATTTGAATTTTTATGTATATAAATCTTATTGAAATGGAAAAAAAATTTATAACGTTGTCACCACACATTAAACTATGACGCACGGCGTATTATCCACTTTCATCCCAATCAAGATTTTAATGGTTTTTAACTCATTTTAATATTTCATCTTTTAGTTTCTATGCTTTTGGAAGATAAAAAAAATAGTAGAATACATTGAAACTTTGAGAACCATTAATGAACAATAAGTTTTGAAATCCTTGGTTTAATCAACATTATGAGATAAGACAACCTAATGTGTGGTATTAGATAAAAGAAATATAAAATGTTATATAGATGTGCGAAGCAATATGAGTCAAATAAAATAACTTTAAATTAATATGTTAGAAGATAAATAGTTTATCACGAAACGTATTGTTTCAGTGACCTTCTTATAAGATATATATAATGGTTCAACTTTATTTGTTTGAATAATTCTCAAATGTTCGCTATTGAAATTTTTATGTACGTATATCATGGTGAATAAAAAAATCCACATCGTTATCATTTTTTTACTATGAAATACTCTAAACTTGCAACCTAACCAATTTTAGTAACATCCATCTGTATTTTATAGTTTGAATACTTTTGGAAGCCAAAACTAAATAGTAAAATCTTTTAATTGTAAGACCCGTATCCTGATTATAACATATACTTAAAATAAGAGTGTTAGGAATTATATGGTCATTGGTAATTATAAAGCTAAGAAAAACTTTAGTTACAATTTCATATGAAAATCAGCATTTTGTGTCGTTTTTAGAAAAATCATAATTAATTCTAGAAAAATCGTTTGGACCTCAAACCAGTACACAAAGTTTACAAATTGAGTCTAGTACAATTACCAAACATAATAGTAAGCTTGAAAATGACATTATCTATGGTAAAAAATGCAATCTTTACTGATTAGTTCGGAATTGACAGATTAGATAGTCTGTTTTCAAAAAATCATAATAAATCATAGAAAAATCGTATAAATACATACCATACATCCTTGGAAAGGTATTGAGATGAATTTACTGAATATCAAATAAAAACGTGAATTTAATGGGCTTAAGATCGGCTAAACCAGTCTTGAACAGACTGATTCTAGAAGGCCTTTAATTTCAACAAAATTATATTATTAAAATCTTTTGTCAAAAGTGTCATGCCATTTTTTATTCAAGAATTCAAGTATAAATACCCCCCAAACATCTCATAAACCACACCAACAAATCTCAATCCAATATATAGAGGTTTCTAAGCACTAGAGTGGAAGAAGTGAGTGAAAGGAAGCTCAAAAGCCTAGCGAAGAAGTTATAGGTTCCGACGACTGGTCATAAGGTAACTACAAACTTTTCTATAGCTTAATTAGGTATTGTAAAATAGTTTTTGTGTTAAGAAGTAGAATATTTAATAAGTATAACATATGTTATATTATACTCATTTCTAACAATAGTAAACAAAAAACCTTAAAATGTCGTTATTATAACAATTCGTAATTCCGAAAATAATACCGATTGATTTACTTACGAGGACGGTGACTAGGCCGATTACTTGGGATCTGGTTGTTGGATTTTCCGAAAGGCTAAAATGCTGAAAGGATCCTGCCACCCCATCTAATCTTCTACCTGGCTGTTCTTTACTTGATAAATCATGGAGTATCATATTGGAATTATTGAAGGGTTTAATGATGCGACTATAATATAGTTAAGGATTAAGAAATGATAGATTTCTTATTATGTTAACAGTTAAAGTTGAAGGAAATACAAAGCCGAGAAAGATAAACGATATAGTCAACTATAATCAGGTGAGTCTTCTCACTATACTATACGTGATATTGCATGCGTAGGAAGGAAGATATGTTAGACTAAGGTGACCTTACCTGTTATGATAATTATATGAATTATTGCTATGATAATGATTGTTTGTGGATGGAACGGGATAGCCCGCGAGCCAATAGGCGGAACGGGATAGCCCGCGAGCTAATAGGCGGAACGGGAATAGCCTGGGAGTCATTAGACGGAACGGGAGAAGCCTGCGAGCGATAAGACAGAACGGGAACTGCCCGTGAGTCTTCAGCGGAACAGGGATAGCCCGCGAGTCTCACAGACATATGAATGGTTATGATGTGTTGTATGTTGTGTGATGGATCGTATGGTATTTTGAGGAACTCACTAAGCTCCGTGCTTACCCTTTCCCTATATAAACCACTGTTTCAGGTACATCAGGTACCATGGATGGCAAGGCGTGACGTGTATACACTGTGCTGCTTCATTGTACGACTGTTTTTAAATGGATGTTCCGTTATGTTGTGATTTCATTAACTTTTGTTAATCCTGGGATGTTTTCATTAAACTTATAAGTTATGGAATTTTGTCAAAATTAATTAAGTGGCTTTTCTTATATTAAAGTGTTCGTTTAAATTTTTTTTAATTTTACCCTAAAATTTTGGGATGTTACAAGTTGGTATCAGAGCACAGCTTGAGAGAATCAGGCTCACTTAGTGAGTTCTGGACTCAAGTTGAGGCTTAAGAGTTTTCTTAAAACATTTTTACGAAAGAAGGATGTTTTATGAAGGGTGAACTGAAGACACGGTGTGTACCGCCAGCCGACGCCAGTATGAGAAAAGGGTTAAGTATTTAATATTGTGGATGTTAAAAAAACATATGCTATATGTTTGCTGAAATGTCTGGTAGAGATCACACATTGTTGTATTATTATCTGCTATTTGCTAATAGAACTGTATGCTAGTGCCGATAGGTTGCTTAGAGATTTCCACTAAGTTGTATACAATATGGACTGAATAGTCATAGAATGTGTGAGTTGACCTTATTGCATATTCCTTGTTTGGTTGTTGCATTAGGGAAGATTCTCTTATTTGAAAGACTGTTTAGTTCGATATTGTATACAACTACGTTCGCGAAACAACCTGTCATCATTGGAGGAAGTTCCATCTTAGTTAGAATAGCAGGGTGGGGGTGGGATTCCAAGTATTCCTAGAATGGTTGACATATGCCTTGTAAGGGAATATGTGTTAAAATTATCGGTGAGAAGCGAATTGGATATTTCGAGACGGGTCTTGGAACGAACATGGATAGGTGTGGAAGGTAGTAGTAGAGCTCCTACTATCGAAAGCACAGGATCCACGTTCGAGTCGGGAGTTCGTCACGAAGGATCCAAGGAGCTGAGTATGTGAGTGTCTAGCATAATTAACTTAAATGCTAGTGTAATGTGGTAAACTTTTATCCATTCAATTTTTGAATGTTGATTGTGAGGTTCAGTAGGAACAATTAAGATGCGATCATACCAGTTTGGTTGGACCGATTATGCTTAAGTTGATTACTGAGCTTAAAGACTGTTGAAAAGGAGAATGCCAAAATACTATTGTGGTAGCTATTTTCATGCAACTAATGGGCGCACAAGTCAGACAGGGACTAGAGGATGCAAGGGTGAGTTTTCCAACTCACGGTCAAAGAGGTGCAAGCGGCGCCTGAGATGATGGCGGGTATTTTTGAGTCAACTCTGTACATGCCTAGTGCTGTGTAATAGTGGGGCTACCTACCCTTGTATTGATCTTGCTTTAGTGATTGATCAGGTCGTGTGGGTTGAGAGTTTGGATCACTCACTCGTGATTGAGGTAACTGACGATAGAGGTGTTGACTAGGGTCGCAAGTGGATGAGTAACATATGGTGGTTGATGTAAACATCTTTACATTATCGAAACATGTTTATTGAGATAGTGTTTGCCCCCGATGCAAGTTGTTGGCTGAGCAGAGTGGGCTTGTTTTTCGTTCGAGAGTAAGGGCTCGTAAAAAAAAAAGGTTATAAAACGAATAAACAGACTTGGACTTTAGTCCAAGTGGGAGAGGAATACAAAATTAAGGGAACAACATGAATATTATATCGATGAAATTATTAAAATTATAGTAACACGTCAATATATTTAATTCATTACTACAACTTTATATTAATACATTAAGAAAAGTTTACAGAACTACTAACCTAAACCAGAGAATCAGAAAGAAGCGAGAAAAGATCTTCTACACTCCAATCTTTGTCATCATTAGGTTGACTTGTACCTTCTTGAGGATTTGGAAGTGGTATGCTTTCAGTTATTGGAGGAGGAGCTCCAAGGTATGGGGTCTCGATAGGGTTGGAACCTGTAACCCCATGATTAGGGGCTAAATATTGACTCATTTGGGGCGTGTGTAAGTAGGGCAGTGATGAGGAAGGGATCTAATTCGGAACCAGTTGGGGGTAGCTATAAGAAGGAGGAAACCAGGCTAGGTCACCTACAAAGCCTCAAAAATTCTCCTCACTCGAAGACTCAAGTAAACCAGGGTTAATACTACTCATACCAGAATTAGATGGCAGAGATTGCTGCTGTGTATGAGTTCTTGATGAAGTTTCCCCCTTTTCCTGAATTTTTCTTTTCCTAAATACAACCTTATGAGCAGCTTGTATTAGTTTCTTTGTGCCGTCTGTTAGACCCGATTGTGACCCTTCAATTATCGCTTCTTTTTCCTTTTTTAGGTTGGGTATTAAATCTCCTGATAATTCTGTTGCCTCAATAAATTCATTACCAAATTCCTGTGGCACAAATAACTTTAGTAATTTCAACCTTATGATATAAAGGAATTAAAAAAATGTAGTTCTTTACCTCAGCACGATCAATAAGGGTTTGCAAACTCGTAAGTTGTCGTTGGGGCCAATGATTGATACCTAATTCTCTACAGCGTTTTTTTAATTATGTCGTTCCAATGTTGAGTTCCTTCGCAGCTTTCTCAATTGGTTCGTTAAAGTGTTCAGCTATTATTTCCCTACTTAATAAATGTCTGAAACCTCTTCCACTGCCACCTGCTATGTTTTCTGAACTAGAAGATTCAAATCCAATTGTATTGTTATCATTCTGGATCATTTGAACATGATCCTGATTTTCTGACCCAAAGATGGACATTGATTCATCAAAATTAGTGGCCTCTATCGATAATAATTGTTGGTTTTCAACTAAAATCTCAGGATTCTGAAATCCTTCTAGATTCCTTTGAATCACCTGAAGGTGATTTTGGTATTGAAAACCAACCCCAAACTCGGGATTCATATCAATATTGATGTTATCAATCGTCTGTAATTGATTGTCATTTTGAATGTCAGCCATGAATCCTTGATTCATGGGGATGATCTCACTGCTCATTGAGGGTACGTCGATGAATGGATTGTACTCAGTTAGACCATCCACAAATGGGTCTACAAATAACACATGTCAAATGATAAAACAAAATAGAATACTTATAAATGGATCATTCAAAAGAATTTAACCTGGTAGAAGGCATGGAGTCTGATCAAGTGCAAAGTCAGATGCATGCACCGGATCATCTGAGTTAATGTTCAACTCAGGAAAAATTTTCGGCTCACCGTGGAGTTGCTCTACTGGTAGTATATCTGGAAGACTGTACCATAATTCAAAATCAAATAAAACATTAGAAAGGTAATCGAAGTATGGATAATAGATGTCTAGAATGTTAGAGTCACCGAACTCTATTAAGAATGCTTGGTTTGAAGTACCCTCTCCTTGCTGAAAACCAGGTCCAGGGTTCGACAAATCGCCCATTGAAGATCTGTTTTCCATGACTCGGCTTTAAATATGAGTTCGTTTACGAACAAACTAGTGGTAAGAGAGGATGAGACTGAAAATGAATGTGGAAATGAATGATACTACATACCTGTATATATAGTATCTTGGAGCTGGGACCGAAAGGACACACGGAACTGAAAGGACACCTCACGTTTTAATTACCGAAATTCAAACTAACTACAGTAGATGCGACTTTTCACTACCCCAAGTGACATTTTTTCAAAATTCGCTGCTTGAAGCCGGTGAGAACGAGATAATGAAGAGACTCTTGAAATAAAACAAAATTTTATGTTTCCTAATAATGGAAATAGTTTAAAGAGTGTTCAGTACTCCAAAAAAAAAATATATGGAGTGAATGAGAATAATAGGACCTTAAGCATTATTACAGAGATATGTGAATGTTGAAAGGAAAGATAATGAAACCTTGTAAAGGTTCGACAATAAGACGAGGAGGATTTTTGAAGACTCGATGGGAAATACATAAAGGCGTTTGATATTGCCTCATTTATACATAAATTTCGGGCAATATCGAGTGCCTAAACACGTGTCTTTGGTATGATATCAACATAAAAGGTACTTATACGTTTAAATTACCAAAACACAGGAAAAATGGCTTTGCGGATAAAGAAGGAGCTGAATACGAGCCTTATTGTGAACAAAAGAAGTCAATGGCAGGAACAGCTACGATCGCGATGCGATCCCCTATAGGGTCGCGACGCGACGAGTGATGATCGCGTGACATGTTGCTGACCAAACGATCGCGAAAAAAATCTTCAAATCGCGACCCGATGCGATCGCGACCCGATCACCTCTAGGATCGCGACCCGACCCACCAACTACAGTCCACTGAGTCAGGATAGTGGCCAGCGCAAAAGAGCACTACGCATGAGATCGCGACGCGACCCCCTATAGGATCGCGACGCGACGGGGCTGGACAGCAACTATAAATTGAGGCCTTCTCCTCTTCTTTTGGACAACCATCACATCAACCTTCACACCTATACCTCAGAACCACAACATCAAACTCGGCAGTTTGCCTACTGGTACGGTGCGGATGGAATCGAGAGCTTGAAGAATGTTCGGCCGGGACTTCATTCGGTTTGCTTTATATATGTTTAGCATTCTATTATGATTTCCTAGGCCGTATTCTTCAGATCATGTTATATTTGTTATTTGCATTATTCATTACTTAGATTTGAATATTATCTAGTTATGATTTGATTGTTATTTATCGGATATTTAACGTTTTATATTCTATCTTGCATAATTCATTTGACTATCATATATAAGGTACCTTCCTTTTGGACTTATTGCTGAGTTATTTTAGTCTAGAGGACCAATCTGACTATATGACTTTTATCATAACTGTGCTATGACCATTAGACAGATATGACTAGTGATGGACCAAATCCTAGGGTTAAGTCACGAAGGTAGAAACTTATATGTGTATGGCAAGTTTGTACTAGAGGACCAATCTGTACAAACCATTTTGATTTTCATGACCATTGAGATCAAAAACTCGAATGAATCTTGTATGATACGAACAATACATGATTATTTGGAAAATGTAATAGCATGACCATTGCCATTAATGACCTTATAATCATAGGATTAGGTAGTTGGACCAAAACATCTAATCACTCTAGAAATCGATATTTAACTTTCAATATCCATTGCACTAATATCATATCAAACATAACTAGATGGTTGAATCGAATCTAAGTATAAACGTTTACTTTTATGTTTTGTAATTTATATTTATATTGTCCGATTCTAATAAACTTTTGCGTTGTCTCTTGATACGAGTCAATGCATTCTCTCAAACCCCCCCCCCCCTTTTTAATTACTGTTTGCTTGAATAATTGTTAATTAATAATTGATTTTCTTAACTTAAAAATATCCGTTTTCCCTTGGGTTCGACAACCTGGATTTACCATTACTATACTACAACCGATTAGGTACACTTGCCTAATTGTGTTGTTCTATTCATACATGGTATTTCCCTGTTCAGAAATGTAAAACTAATGTGAAAACCAATTGCTAATATCATATATACGCTCGTAACACACCAAGTTTTTGGTGTCGTTTCTGGGTATTTTATATGTATGTTTGAAAACACATCAGCGTTCGAGAATGCGGATTTCGGGACGAAATCCAAATAAGTGGGGGAGACTTGTAAGACCCGTATCCTGATTATAACATATACTTAAAATAAGAGTGTTAGGAATTATATGGTCATTGGTAATTATAAAGCTAAGAAAAACTTTAGTTACAATTTCATATGAAAATCAGCATTTTGTGTCGTTTTTAGAAAAATCATAATTAATTCTAGAAAAATCGTTTGGACCTCAAACCAGTGCACAAAGTTTACAAATTGAGTCTAGTACAATTACCAAAAATAATAGTAAGCTTGAAAATGACATTATCTATGGTAAAAAATGCAATCTTTACTGATTAGTTCGGAATTGACAGATTAGATAGTCTGTTTTCAAAAAATCATAATAAATCATAGAAAAATCGTATAAATACATACCATACATCCTTGGAAAGGTATTGAGATGAATTTACTGAATATCAAATAAAAACGTGAATTTAATGGGCTTAAGATCGGCTAAACCAGTCTTGAACAGACTGATTCTAGAAGGCCTTTAATTTCAACAAAATTATATTATTAAAATCTTTTGTCAAAAGTGTCATGCCATTTTTTATTCAAGAATTCAAGTATAAATACCCCCCAAACATCTCATAAACCACACCAACAAATCTCAATCCAATATATAGAGGTTTCTAAGCACTAGAGTGGAAGAAGTGAGTGAAAGGAAGCTCAAAAGCCTAGCGAAGAAGTTATAGGTTCCGACGACTGGTCATAAGGTAACTACAAACTTTTCTATAGCTTAATTAGGTATTGTAAAATAGTTTTTGTGTTAAGAAGTAGAATATTTAATAAGTATAACATATGTTATATTATACTCATTTCTAACAATAGTAAACAAAAAACCTTAAAATGTCGTTATTATAACAATTCGTAATTCCGAAAATAATACCGATTGATTTACTTACGAGGACGGTGACTAGGCCGATTACTTGGGATCTGGTTGTTGGATTTTCCGAAAGGCTAAAATGCTGAAAGGATCCTGCCACCCCATCTAATCTTCTACCTGGCTGTTCTTTACTTGATAAATCATGGAGTATCATATTGGAATTATTGAAGGGTTTAATGATGCGACTATAATATAGTTAAGGATTAAGAAATGATAGATTTCTTATTATGTTAACAGTTAAAGTTGAAGGAAATACAAAGCCGAGAAAGATAAACGATATAGTCAACTATAATCAGGTGAGTCTTCTCACTATACTATACGTGATATTGCATGCGTAGGAAGGAAGATATGTTAGACTAAGGTGACCTTACCTGTTATGATAATTATATGAATTATTGCTATGATAATGATTGTTTGTGGATGGAACGGGATAGCCCGCGAGCCAATAGGCGGAACGGGATAGCCCGCGAGCTAATAGGCGGAACGGGAATAGCCTGGGAGTCATTAGACGGAACGGGAGAAGCCTGCGAGCGATAAGACAGAACGGGAACTGCCCGTGAGTCTTCAGCGGAACAGGGATAGCCCGCGAGTCTCACAGACATATGAATGGTTATGATGTGTTGTATGTTGTGTGATGGATCGTATGGTATTTTGAGGAACTCACTAAGCTCCGTGCTTACCCTTTCCCTATATAAACCACTGTTTCAGGTACATCAGGTACCATGGATGGCAAGGCGTGACGTGTATACACTGTGCTGCTTCATTGTACGACTGTTTTTAAATGGATGTTCCGTTATGTTGTGATTTCATTAACTTTTGTTAATCCTGGGATGTTTTCATTAAACTTATAAGTTATGGAATTTTGTCAAAATTAATTAAGTGGCTTTTCTTATATTAAAGTGTTCGTTTAATTTTTTTTTAATTTTACCCTAAAATTTTGGGATGTTACATTAATACTTTGAGAAAACATGTTTCTAAGATAAATTGGCAATTAATTAACCATAGACTTTGAAAGTTGTATCATGATCAAGATTGATGGATAAGAGATCCGGTGTGTGGTATTATATATCGTAAATATGAAATGTTAGATAGATGTGTGACAAACAAAATTCAAAATAATATGTTAAAAGATAAATCATTAAGACATTGTTTCAGACGGTCTCCTTTTTAAGAGATATTTAAAACATTCACAATTAAAAAAATATGTGTATACATAGTGGTGAATCAAGAATTGTTTACACTGTTGTC